>JACEFZ010024456.1:0-188811 GCA_014155875.1 Cepaea nemoralis | reverse complement strand
AAAAAGGGAGAGGGGGCTACCTCAGAGGGAGGGGAATTCGGTGGTCACCGGCTCTCCTTCAGGGCCATTCTGTCTCTAGGTACCTTTAACCTACTAACCTGGTATATTGTGTCCTTAGAAGTCTTTTTAGGACAGAAGGATTTTGCCGACACCATGACCAGATACACAGCCCTACCTTGGGCGGGTTCGAGACGGAGGACGGTTCAGCCAGCACTTGTTAGGACCCAGACCCAGTTCAGTTTGGCAGTGGATCCTGGTCTGTGAGGCTGCCGGCCGGGTCATGGCGACACCGGCCTATACTGAGTACACATAGGTAACGTGTACCTCTGGGGGTAAGTCTGTGTCACGATATTCACACATGGTGTTATCTTTGGCAGGTTCTACTTTCTGAGAGACTTACGTGAGGGGACCAGAGGAAGATGACTTGGTGAAGGCTGCTAAATGGCTGGCTTACCTATGTGACGTGAAGTGAGGCTTCTACACCCCACCACGTGACGGGAAGTCACTGCGCCACAGTCCAGTCCCGTCTTACCCGCTAAATGATCTTCAGTCAGTCCACCATGTATTATGATGGCTACACACGGGCGAGTATCGTGTCCTCTTGTCTGTGAACAGTTTTGACATTGTGACCCACTAGCCAAACAGGTAGAGAAGAACTACATTACCCTTTATTTCATGATGGCCTGGTGTTCCGGGAACAGTCTACCATGTAGGAATATGAACATTTGTGACATTCCTTACCGGGTCACGCGCTACCAGTACTGACTTTGAGTGACAGAGTCAACTTGAACTGTGCCAACTTTCTGTGCTTATAGGCCCAGTTATACCCATCCTGATCCCATTAGAGACCACCATCTGTTGCCAGAACTTTGACATTGTTAAATGTGTGTTAAATGTTATGGTGGCTTCTTAGAACCGTTGTCTAGCACAGGCCTTACCATTGAAGCTTGAAGGACAGGTCTTCAGAACTTCTACAGGGATGTTAGTCCAGAGTCATCACATACCACCGCAACTTGGAGTCACCACATTGACGTGCTAGTCATTCCAGTTGAGACTACCCCTCGGCAGAGACATTCCCCGCTACGTGTGCAGATGAGTGACCTCTTTAACCTTGTGGTATCGTACCCAGTGTACAGTGATGAGTGAGACGGCCTGAGACTAATCCAGATAGCCATTTCTTCTATCGCCTGGCGGTGGCCAGGATTCTCTCATGAACATTCCCCTTGTTGATAATCCTCTTGTACATTATATCATCTAGTCATTATGTGTAGACACCAGAGTCATGTCATCTGTTCTGGATGAGAGGTGAAAAAGGTATTGTCCAGCGGTTGATAGTGAGAGAGACAGGAATCCAAGGGCTGGTGGGGTCTGTAGACTGAGATTTATTGTATTCCCAGAGTGCATCTATCCCGTTATTAAGATGTAATAGTATGCTTCCCTCACCCCAGGAAATACTACGACAGTCATAGAGTGGGCACCACTGGATTCTTGAACGGTATGGCCATTTGAACGGGCTGTAAATGCCCATGCACTTCTCTGCTGCTTTAAAGGGTCAATATTATTTAATATATGTGTGATTATACCAGCACTCACAGCAGAAACACACAGAACAAGCACACAACAACAGCTAAAGCAAGAAACAGACAGGAGATACTTGGCACTTGGAATGTGAGTGGACTATGAGATAAAGAACCAGCACTAGTGGTTCAATGGTCCATGACCCACATCCATATGTTGGAAGATAACATTGATGGGAAAGATGTAAGAATAATAAAGAATATTTACTGGAACCAAGTAGCAGCATTTAAAATTGGAAATAAAGAGGGTAGTTATGAATACATAAAGCTAGGAGTACAACAGGGATGTGTCTTGTCACCAGATCTCTTCTCCCTATATAGCGTGTTAGAAAGGATATGATCTGGTCGACGCAGTCTTTTTAGTGAACGAGGAATTCGTCTGTTGTCTCGCATTCATACCATGATCGGACCGGGACAGGAATAACCTCTAGACGAATAAAACCAGCTTGCGAAATCCTTGTGAATAGAGCGATGGCAGAAGATAGAAGCTGGGTCTGTATAGTTATATAACCGCCTGTCCCCGTATTAGGGGCAGGTTATTTGTACAACCGCGTTGTGTATTCTGAAAGAGAATCTAAATAAAGGATCTCTATAATTGCATCTGTTTTCTCAAGGTGAGCTGTTTTATTATTGTTGCCGAAGTTACGAGCTGTTTTAAGTTTTGACATTGAGATGCGGTCGCATGTGTTGAGACAATGATGATAACAGAAAAGTCATCCCTGGTAAGTGAGGCGAAACAGGATTCCCCCTTTATTATGATCTCTTGAATAATATCTCGGAGAAGTGACTCAAAGTAAATTATTTGCAAGCCCTCGGGTGTGGATTAACCAGTAACTACTTCAAAGATTGCAAAAAGGTCTCAATCACGCCACTAGATGATATAAATTATAATTCCAAAACCTACTTCAACTTATACCATGTAAGGATTTAAATTAAAGGACGGTGCCATATGACAGGCACGCCAGAAGAAGATGCAAGGAAAAGAAGAAAGGGATTTTTCAAAAGGATGCACCAAAGTGGACGATGCACAGGAAAAACCAAGGGAGACACGAGACGTCAGAGGACAACAGACGTTGTGAGGCTGCGTTACTAAGCGGTTGTGTTTTTCTAGAGCCCGTGTAAAGTGAAGATCTGGATGCAATGATTACGAGGATCAGCAACTAAACAACAGGAGGAGGAATTTATTGACAAAGAAGCAATCAATGGAAGGACCGGAAGCACAAAACCTAGGCGAATCCTGAATTCGGAACTGTGAAATAGAAAACTAAGCTTCAAGGTGAACAGGATAGAATAGGGAGGTTATTCGTAGACAATAGATAGATGCCGACCCTGCGTTAAGGGCAGTTTATAGTCTAGAAGAGCTAAAGCCTATTATTATTCAGCGCATAATTAAATGTGTGTAAATGTTCGCTGGATTGCGTCAGTTTCTTTCACATTTTCCCCGAAGTTCAGGTGAGAATTTTCTTGTTCTAATTTAACGAGTTTAAGAAGCCTTTGATGGTAGATTAACGTCAAGGCAGACGGGAAGATAGGAATCTCATGGCGCAGGCCAGAAGACATTTACAGTTTTACTGGGATGGTTTGAATAAAATTAAGGTTATAAATCCTAAGAACTTGAAACGTATCGGTTTCTAACAGCATCACTTGTCTGCTAGACTTTTAGCTGTGCTTTCCTTCAAAATCGAAGAGCTCGCTGTGCCATAACTAGCTGTAACTAGAAAGTAGGCAGTTCCATCGTGCCATTACCCGAAATTATAATGGAAGTCATATACGGAGTCATTCCACCATGATTCACCTTGTCCCGGAAAACGCTATCTAATTTACCATGCATTCTTTCGACATCATTCATTCATTCAAATCTCACGTGACAATAACACACGTCATCCTGGGTTTTCCAGGAATGGTTTGCCTAATATTCCGTGCACAGCAATTGGTTGAAATCATCGTAACCTTTTATATAAATAAGAATATATTTCATACTTACCGTATTTAATTTTTTTGGGCGCTGTCGATAGAACTACTTCAAGTATATATGTATTTTTGAATTCTGCATACAATTTTAAATATATCTTGAAAGTTTCATCGCGGTAATTGCTTCCGATGTGGATAAAAAACAACATTTTCTGCAAAGCGTGTCTTTGTGAATGGGGAAACGCAAGGCCATGTGCCATGGTGACTGCGCATACCGATCCCCATGGCATGCTACACTTTCACTTTTCAACACTCAAAACGTGCAATCTGACCTACTAAAGTTAAAGACAACACAAGTTTAAAGATTATTAATAATTTATTTGTATACTTGTACTATTTTTTAATCAATTAAGATGACAGAACATATTTTTGAAGTCAGTTTTCATTATCCGCCTATGACCCGTTTGGTTGAGACCAACCTCGCACGCGGAGAAACATGGAAATGACACGCTGAACCATAATTTTTTTTCTGTCACTTTCAATAGAAAACCATCAATTGTAGATGGATCTTCAAATTCTTCATCAAATTTTTCAGAAATTTGGAAAGTTTCATCGCTAAACTTCCTTTAATTGTGGTTGAAAAACAGGCGAAGATGTTACGACCGTGAAACCCAACACGGTGGCTTGACTATATCATTAATTTTTGTAGAACAATCATTGTGTCCTCGCTATCGGGCACCATCCGGGGGAAGGCAAGCAGTGAATCTACCAGAGACAAACAGAAAGCGGTAACAGCCGGTACGGCACCGGCAGTCAGCACAAACAGAAATGATAAACGATCCCACAGCCAGAGAGACCCGACAGAAACCCAAAATACAAGACCAGCAGACAGACCAGAGATCGAGAAGACTCGACTAGCAGTAACATAAGTCAAGCAAGGACAGGCGTCCATCAAAGCGCTGAAGGATAACGAAATAAAATCGATGCTGGAATTCAAAATAGGACACAGAACCATTAAGAACTTATATAAAACAAAACAAGAGATGGCAATCTTCTATCCGAATAACACAGAAGAAATGGATGAAATCATCACACAGATTAGTGGAACAAAGAAACCCTACAATATCCAACTAGGACATGAAATCACAGTAGACATCGATGTCTGCAAACCAACCTGCGACATAGTGGTCAAAGGCATCAGCCCTCATTTGGACATGCCTAAGATCCTAAACGACCTTAGGACAGAAAACAAACATGCACAGATCATAGACGGAGAAAGAATAACGAACGGACAAGGAAAACCCACCTCGATCATAAAAATCAAATGTGAAGGACAAGACCCACCGAGTCAGATATCCCTAAACAAGGAATCCAAGCACATCGAAGCATATGTTCCCCCATTAGCATAGTGCACACTTTGCCAGAAAGTTTGCCACTTCCGGCAAAGTTGCAGACAGAAATTGCCAACGTGCAAGTTCTGTGGAGGACAGCACTGGAGGAGCGACTGCCAGCTCACAAAAAACGAAACAAAATACGCAGAACACAATCCCAAAAGAACATGCGCTAACTGCAAGGGCAATCACTGTGCAAGATACAAGGGGTGTCCTGTATACAAAAGGCTGCCTGGAGGGAATCAGTGCTAACCAAGACACCACTCAGGATAGTTAAATTAAAGCAGAACCTCCACAAAAGTGGCCCTGAAGTGCTACCCAAGAGGCGGATAATGCAAACAGACATAACTAACCAGAGAGCACAGGTAGCCAGACAAACCGCCAGAAAAAAGACAACAGGCACAAAAAGAAGCAGGACCAGACACAAGACCAGAGGACGACAACCTAAGACAGGCTCATAAAAGAGTGCAGGAAGCAGAAGGAAAACTAGCAAAGGCCACCAAACATATGGAAGAGACCACAGCAAAGATGGAAAACTGCAGCATTGAAGAACAATTGGAAAAAATCAAAAAGATGATAAATGACCAGGAAAGCAAACTACAAAAAATGGAAAAAGAACACAATGAAATGTGGGGATTGCTCACCTCCGGCGCGAGAGGAAAAAAACCGATGTGGATGTAAAGCCAGCTGAAGGAAATTCACAACGAAATAGAATCAGTTCGAAATGAATTCAAATCGAGTTTCAATGCTGTGTTAGCTCACCAACGTGGAATACTCCAGGAGAGCGCAGTGCCACATTGGCTGAGACTTTTTCTTCTTCTTTCGTTCGCTTGAAATATGTCTATAACTGCAATGCTGTCTCTTGTATGAATTGAACTGTCTTTTTCAGTTCACACAGCGGTCCATAGAGTTTATCTTCCACTGTCGTCTCTCTAGGCCAGAAGGTTTGCCTAGATATGTTATATTTTGGGCAGTCTTGAAGTATGTGCTGTGCTGTCTGCGATGCCAGTCCACATGTGCACATGGCTGTTTCACCAATCTTGAATTTTGTATACATGTGGTTGCGTAATCTATTGTGCCCTGTTCTGAGGCGTAGAATAATGACTTGTTCTGGTCTATCCATAACATGGTAGTAATCTTGAGCAGGATTTTGGTGGCTTTCTGACTGATTTGATCATTCTTTTCTTTTGGTGGTATGTAACGGGCACATCAGGCTGTTCTTCTTTGGCTCCTTCCTTAGCCAATTGATCAGCTCTGTCGTTTCCGGGTACTCAACAGTGGGATGGTATCCACTGTATGGTGACCTTATGCTGACTGCTAAGTTCAGAAAGTAGTGTCCTTAGTACTGGCAATTTCCCAGACAGGAGCGCCTCGAGTACTTATTTTGCATCTGTCAATAGCACCACAGGTTGTGTACCATTGCTGGTATTTAGTGATTTCTCTGTTGCTATCTTGATTGCCTCAATTTCAGCATCGTAGTTACGGCAGTACTTTCCTGTCGGTACTCTAGCTGTGTCCCTAGTATTATTTGGGTATTCTATGTACACTCCTACTCCTCCATTTCGAACAGCATTTTGTGCTGACCCATCTGTGTAGACTCGGATCCAGAGATCCTGTGGGTATTCTTCATCAAGGAAGCTGAGAGTGGCTGTTCTGCGCTGCACACTGTTCTGTTCTTCCTTGTCAAATATCCCTCTCACTTTTGTCTGGATTTGTAATGATAGTCTATGCTCAGCTTTCCATGGAGTTCGCTCTTGAATAGTTGTTAGGGGGATACCAACTGTGGGCAGATCAGTGGTTTCTCTGCAGAGTCGTTTGGCCTGGTGGATAAAACTACTTCTTTTCAACCGCCCCATAGCTAGGTTTTCACATCTGTTCTTCATAGGGTGGCCTGGCAAGCTGAGGAACTTTTCTGCTTGTATTAGCGTTTTTGTGTCTCTGCGCTCACTCAGTGCTTGTGTCCTCCCCACCTTCTCCATTTCTACTATAGGGGTTGATCTCATCCCTCCTGTGGTGACTCTAAGTGCTTGATTTTGCACTTTGTCCAGCTCTTGTAGTGTGGTTTTTGATGCCGAACACCACGCAGTTGACCCATATTCCAGGTGTGGTCGTATGCTCTGTTGATAAACTTTGCTAAGTATTTTCCCACTGGCTCCCCATGTGGTTCCACTTAGCTTTCTCAGGATGGCTATCTTCCTTCTGGCTTTTGCTACTGCTTTGTTGATGTGCTTTCTCCATGTCAGCCTGCCATCAAATGTTACTCCAAGGTATGTTGGTTCTTTATCTTCTCTTAGGGGTGTTCCATTTTTCTGGATGGTCCCTGCCTTTTTTTTGGAGAAAGGGTAAATAGGGTGGTGCTGCACTTGTCAGTGTTTATGCTGACACACCATCTATTTGCCCATGCAACAAATGTATCTACAGCTCTTTGTAGTAATCTGGTGGCCACTGATGCATGTTCATTTGTGCTCCATAGAACCAGGTCATCGGCGTACATTGCGGCTTTAATTCCATGCAGTAGATTAGCAACGAGATCATTGATGAAGATTAGAAAGTGTGGGGGACAAGACTCCGCCCTGGGGAACACCGTGACGCAGTAGTACTTTCTTGCTCTTTAGTCCGTCTATCTGTACTCGGGCTCTTCTGTTGTGCAAGTATGCTTTCACCCATTTGTACATTCTTCCATTGACTTTGCAATTTCTCAGTTTATTCATCAGACCTTCTTTCCAGACTTTGTCAAAAGCTTTCTTCAAATCTATCCATGCCGCAAGCACCAGCTTCTTCTCTTGGAATGCATCCTCAATTTCTTGAGAGAGGTAGGTTGTCTGATCTTCCGTAGAGTAGCACTGCCTAAAGCCAGCCTGCTGTGGCACAAGGATGTTTTTACTTTCAATGTACCACTGCAGTCTGTGATTGATGATGCGCTTCAGTGTTTTGCAGAGACAGCTGGCGAGGCTAATTGGTCTGTAGCTAGAGGCAATGGAACTATCTTTCCCTGATTTTAGGAGGGGTATCATGATTGCTTCTCTCCAGGCTTGTGGAACACTGCCTAAGGTCCAACTATTATTGAAGACCTGCAACAGCTTTGCTTTGGCCTCTGTTCCTAGGTTCCTGACCATTTCATTGGAGATACCATCAGTTATTGGCTGAGACAACAATTACATCCAGTAGAGGAAGAAACCAGCTACCATGACAACGAAAACAGCACAGACTCCGAAAGATAAAGAATGGAGGACAACCAGAAACAGGGTCAAACAGCAACAACAAAAGTACCAAAAATGGATAACAGA
The DNA here is from genome assembly GCA_014155875.1 of Cepaea nemoralis. Lineage (NCBI taxonomy): Eukaryota > Metazoa > Mollusca > Gastropoda > Stylommatophora > Helicidae > Cepaea > Cepaea nemoralis. Next base: position 180,645 of record JACEFZ010024456.1, on the reverse strand, counting down.
AACATGAAAATAATACAGTGGAACTGCAGAGGCATCAAGGCCCACCTCCCAGACATCATGAAACAACTGGGGAGCCAGAACTGCATTTATGCCCTGCAGGAAACCCACCTGAAACCAAATCAACAGTATAGATGCCGTGGGTTCACGGTAATTAGAAAGGACAGGACAGAAGCTAAAGGGGGCGGGGTTGCCCTGTTAGTGCATGAACAGCTCCAGATTGTGACACAGGAAACATTCCGCACCAAGAACTTGGAGTGTGTCAGTGCAACTATCACAGGGAACCCTAAAAACCTAACTATAATTAATGTATACTGTCCCAGAGGGGTAATTGAGGATGAAGACACCCAAGCCCTCCAAACCAGACTTACATCAGAAGCCCTAAAATAGTGGGAGACTTCAACTGTCACCACAACACATGGGGAGCTATACAGAACGACAGGGCTGATACAAAACTCATGGAGTTTATCGAAGACAATCAACTGGCAGTGCTCAATGATGGGACGATAACCAGGATAGATCCCAGACCAAACTGCCAAGACACAGCTATTGACCTGACAATAGCCACCATAGGTCTAGCAAGCAGCCAGTGGGAAGTGACAGAGGACACGAACACAGACCACCTACCCATAATAATCAACACCAGAACAAAGCCCCAGCTAAGCGCCAACAACAGGCCAACCTTTCACTTCAAGAAAGCAAAATGGGACAGCAGGAATGGGAAGACATGGATAAATATACGGAGAGACTGACCAGAAACATACTGTGGATAGCCATCAAACACATCCCTAACAAAAATATGTCAGAGTACCTAAGACCGAGTAAGAAAGAGCCCCAGACACCCCAAAAACGATGGCACAACCCAGTGGCCTGGTGGAACGACAAGTGCACAACAGCACAACAAAATAGGAAAAGAGCGCTGCAGAAATACCAAAAGGCAAGGACAGAAGAGAATTTCGAAGAAAACAAGAAATTCAGAAACGAAACAAACAGAGCAGTAAAACATGCAAAAGAAAAAGAGTGGAAAAGATTTTGTCAAGCACTCAGTCCAGATACACCAACCCCAAAGGTGTGGAAACAAATAAAAGCTATTCAAGGAAATAAAAAGACCAGCAAAAGTCCCAACCATCAAAAGCACGAAACTAGCAGTAACAGACCAGGACAAAGCCAAAGTGTTCGGAGATTACTTCCACGAAGTCTGCTCTAACAAAAGACTAGGAAGCAAAGAAAGACATAGAAGAGAGGAACTGACACAAGAGTTAAAAGACACAGCAGACGAGAACATCGAAGAACACTTTATGGATGCAGACATCACAACAGATGAGGTGATGACAGCGCTAAATGAAAAATCCGAAACCGCGGCTGGGGCGTACATTCTAAATTATACCATCCTCAAAGAGCTCCCGAATAACACCATTAAAAACGATCACTAAGCTGTATAATGTAATATGGCAGACGGGAAAGATCTCCAGACAGTGGAAAACAGCCACGGTGATCCCAATCAAGAAACTAGGGAAAGAGCCAACAAGGGTAGAATCATACCGCCCCATCTCACAGACATCGCACCTGGGTAAAGTTATGGAGACTGTGATAAATAAAACAATAACATTCTACCTGGAGAAGAATGAACTGTACAGCTATACACAATCCGGGTTTAGAGCCAACAGGTGCACGATGGATCAGATCATCAAATTGGAAAACCATGTAAAGATAGGATTCAAGAGAGGGGAAAAGACGTTGGCTGTATTCCTGGACCTAGCCCAGGCGTACGATCAATGCTGGAGTGAAGCCGCACTAATCAAGATAAAGAAAGTAGGCATAGCGGGAAGAACCTACAAATACATAGAAAACTTCCTCAAAGATAGAAGCTTCTCAGTGAGGATTGGGAATGGGGTATCCAACACATATGTGCAAGAGAACGGCATCCCTCAGGGCTTCGGTCATCTCACCGACAATCTTTTCAATTCCGGTGAACGACCTGACAGAGGAAATTCAAGACCAAAAAGCAGGACTATCTCAATTCGCAGACGACTGTGCTATATTGAGGAGTGGCAAGGCGACAAAGACTACAAGAGGACCCCTCCAAAAACAGATAAACAAGCTAACAGCATAGATGCACAAATGGGGTTTCAAAATCAATACCAACAAAACGGTCAGCATGGTATTTAGCAGCAAGAAGAAGATAAATCATAACAAGGACTGGAAAATATAGATAAAAGGGGAAACCATTAATAGAACAAAGAGCACAGTCTTCCTAGGAATGACCCTGGACTGAGCAGATGAACTGGTCAAAACATATATGCCAGACATTAGAAAAATGCAAGAAAGCAAGCAACCTACTGCAGGGTGAAAAAAGGTAACGGTTGGGGTGCCCACACCCAAACAATGCTGATGTTCTATAAAGCATTTATCAGAGGCAAGCTAGAATACGGCAGCATTGTGTACGACTCAGCATCAGAAGCCAACAAGAGGAAGCTAGACACCATACAGACCCAAGCGCTAAACATCATCCTGGGTGCTGGAAAAAGGACATCCAGAGAAGCCATGGAGGTAGCACTGGGTGTACTTCCACTGAGTCTGAGGCGTAAACAGCTGACGTATAACTACTGGCTAAAGGTAGCTCAAGACAAAAACCACCCTGGATACCAAACATTCAGTGACAACAACAGAAAAGGGGGGGGGGGGGGCCCATCCCAATAGTAAAACTGCAAAGACCGGCAGGATGGGAAGCAGCAGAGAAGATGAAGGAAGAAATGGAGCTAGCAGAAACCCTGAAACAGACAAGACGGTTCAAGCCAACAATCCCACCATGGGAACTTACAGCCCCATCATTCACAGACTGTAATCTAGCAAAGTCCATCACCAAGGACATGGAGGACACAGATGCAAGAGACGCGGCCGAGGAATACATACAAGAAATCAATAAGGACAACCTCATAATATACACAGACGGGTCCAAGAACGAACAGGGAGAGGTAGGAGCAGGAGTAGTAGTCCCAGACTGGAAGATGAAGAGACAATTCAAACTAACAGACCAGACAGCAGTATGCATGGCCGAACTGGTAGCCATAATGAAAGGCCTAGAGATCGCAGCCGAAAAACCACCACTGGGACTGTGTATATTAACAGACTCCCTGTCATCAGTACAAACGCTCGGGAACTTCAATAGAGGCAACAGACCCGGCATAAAAGAGGAGATACTAGCGACAGCCACAAACCTCAGGTACATGGGATGCCAAGTCACCATCGGATGGATACCAGCTCACAAGGGTATCCCGGGAAACGAACAGGCAGACAGAGCGGTGAAACGAGGAATAACCAGCAATAATAAAATCTGCACAGGTCTAGGTAAAGTAGAAGGGAAGATTATAGTCAAAAACTACATTCTCAAGGAATGGAGGAAACAGTGGTGAGACAGCGCTAAAGGCCATCATGCCTACCATGTATTGGGTGAACCCAGGATACAAGCCACAAGTCAAGACCAACATGAAAGCACCGGCAAACAGACAGCTGCTGGAGAATCAGACTAGGCAACTGGAAAGACATAAGAGAAAACCCATTCTGCAGAGAGTGCCGAGAAAACAACACCATCGAACACTACATTACTAGTAATGCGACAAGTACAATAGAGAGCGAAGGGATCTAAGAGATCACTTCGTCAATACTGGGAAACCAATGACAATGACGGAGTGCCTGCACATAAACAGCAACCCAGAAACACAGCGACTGGTCAGACAGTTCCTGTGCAGAACAGGGAAGACTGTATAATCTCCCTACACTGTATATATATGTATATGTAATTTTGTATGTATGTGTGCATGTTTTTATGGTTTAAAAAAAAAAAAAAAAGAGTGAATGGCAGGAAGGTGGGTTGGCTCTTCCGACAGAGCACCTGAACTAGGATGAGACCGGGTCATCTTGTTGCTACACCAAACCCACATGTGATGATGAAAAATGCCAAACAACAAACGTAAAGGAGTTCGGGCCGCTGACTGGGGGGACAGCTTGAGACTTGCATTTACTTGCTTGCTTGTGTTCACTGGCTTGAGCTCCAACGCGAAGTCCTGTATGTCGGATGAAGACATCCTAGTTGTCCAACATCAGTGTGATGTCATACAGGACCTGAAGTTTGCGTATCCGTTGTCCCATGTCTGGCTTATTAGTTTGCAGACTAGTGGTTCCTCGCCGTACAGGCAGACACTCTCCGACTTCAGAGGAATCGGCGATCCTACTGACTTTAGCCAGGACCCCGAAGGGACCTGTTGCCCAGGACGCTCGACGAGGATGCGTCAATAGGTCGTGGCCAGTATATAACCTGGCCCTGGTGCCTTGGAAACACCTCTGATGTCCCAGACTTGCATTTGAATTCCCTGCCTTTGCCTACAACGAGTCTTTATGAAGACTGGACATGACCGGGACCAGCCCCGATGAGAATAACATAAGAAGCGACAAGCACGTAACAGTGCTAATAGAGAAAAGAAGCTAACAAACAAAAGAAGGCAGGCCCCAGTAGGCCCGACCAAGGACTGGTCTTTATCAGGACCAACACAAGACAAAGAAAACAAACAGATAGCACAAAACAAATCTATCCGATGAACAGAGCGGAACCAATAAAACCAGTAGGAATTAGGACTAACAGTCCACACAACCACGGCTCTCAACAATAACCACCACTGAGGAAGCAGGTTGGACGAGACCGAATCTGTAATTTTTTTTTTGAAAATTGGAATTTGAATTGGCTAGCATAGTCGTAAGCATTTCGCCTGTCACACGGGTGACCGGTGTTCTGTTCCCGGCTGGGCATTTTTATTTTTTTATTTTTCACAAAATTATTAAGTGATATAATAGGAACTATTAAACATTACGAACTAAAATATTATATAGAACTAAGAAACTGGAAGGTTGTGAATAAAGTGTGCTCTATGGATCTGTGCAAGCTGCCGACTGCCAGGGGAGTGCATCCCACAGAGGCAGCGGAATGATCGCGTATCGGAATCGATGGATCCAATAGATGTCTGTTTAATGTAAATTTTAATTGCCATGTAAAATATCGCCTCTGAATTAGCATAGTTTCATCGATAAACTTGCTCAAATTGTGGTTGAAAAACAGATTTTTCTGCGAAGATGTCACTTTGAGAATTGGAAACCCACGGGTCATGACGGCCCCGCATATCGATTGCAGCTACACTTTGTAACTACTCAAAATGTGCAACTTGAACTACTAAAGTTAAAGTGAATACAATTTTAAAGAATAATATTAATAATTTATGTGTATACTTGTACTATTTTGTAATCATTTAACATGACGGAACATATTTTTGAAGACAGTTTTCATATGACCGTTTGAGAGAATCTCGCACGTACAGATGCGCACACCGGCTGGTGAAGGTAATCGGACACACTGGAGAGCGACAATATCGGGTGAATAGCACGAGAAATCGCAACTCGTCTTCACTTAGAATGACATACAGGCATCATTGAGGTACCATTAGATTTTAATTTTCAGGGCCTATCTACTGTGGTGGTCTCATGAGTAAATTCTGTAAATACTCAAATTTAACATAGTTCATCATGAACTTCATGCATAATTTAAAAACAACCTGATTAACCCACTCAGACTGGTTTATTTACAAACGTCTCAAGAATAAAATCGTTCAATTACCTTCAGAAAGATAGATTTGACACCTTGTCCATTTGCGAAATAGATCAGTACGGGTGTCCCCCACACTAGTGTGTGTATACTTTGGAATTGTTAGTGGACGTGTCCTGTCGGTATGAAGTCTTGAGGCTCAACTGAAAATGGCGACGTCCGCCCAGGGTTGCCACTTTTCTTTGACAAAAAATATCTAGAAACGGCCCAAACAACATCCATAAATATCTAGATTTCGTTGGAAAGTATCTAGGAAAAATATCCACATTGAGAAAGTAAGAAATTACATATGTATTGATGTGACTGCCGGTCTCTCTGGCGAAGGGCTTTACGCCAACCATTACCGATACATTATCGGTTCCAATTCCAGCCTAATTCTTCAAGTTTAAATGTTTACTGATCAAAAGTTTCTTCAGTGCCTGGACTATGCTTTTTGCATCACACTCTTCCAAGTGAACTAGTCCAAGAAATGTAGAAACTACTTTGTCTTTGCTGTTGCTATAATAATATATAACACATGTACCAAGCACTTTCAGAACTGAAGTGTCATTCGATTCGTCTAATAATAAAATATATTTATTTGTAGAAATATAACTAATCAAATCTTCTTCAAAGTGAGAAAACAATGTACTTCTGATCATATTTGTACACTTGCTGCGATGCATTTTCACGTCCTTTAGCATTTTACTGTCAGAAATAGTGTTTTTAAACAAATCAATCAAATGGTCACAGTTCACGATTGCACAATGACAACTTAAAAAACATTGCGACAGATCCTTCAGCTTTTGATGATTCATTACTCTGTGTAGTTCTGAAAACAAATGTCAACAGTGGCATATCCCTCAATGGCACTGCATTTTTATGTTTTTTAGTCTCTGCATGTTAGATGCTGGTGTTGACAGCTAAGTCCTGTAAAAGGATATGCTAAAAAAAAAATGTTTCTTCAAGTCTTGTATTTTCGCTTTCATTTCACACTCGCAGTACTTACAACGAGCCTTAGTCGTATCACTATGAACTGACATTACCCAACCGTTAGTCATCTCTTAATCCAATCTCTTACCCAATCTTTAATATCATCTCTTACATTTCTATAATGAGAAATGTAAGAGATGATATAAACAGGGAGCTATATGAAGCTCTAAATATCGGCGGTCATGACATACCAGAGATTCGACATGCTGATGATACAATAATACTATCCACAACACAGAATGGCATAGAAAACCTAATAAATAGCCTCAACCCAATTTAATAGTGAAAATCACAACTTATATCTTAACATAGCAAAAACAAAGATAAAGCATACAGATAAAACTACTATGGAGAAAGAAATATACGATAATGGGGAAAAATTTTAGGTGGTGGAAAATTTTGAATATCTTGGGTCACTGATTACCAACAATGGTGACACAATGACAGAAATTAAACGGCGACTATCAATTGCTCTTCAAAGACTAAAACAACTGAATAAATTATGGAGTGGGACAGGCAGAACTACAAAAATTAGATTTTTAAGAGCATGCATCTTTCCCATTGCAACATATGCCTGTGGTCAGGTCTTAGTCAGATATGACTGAGCTACCGTATAACAGTAGACGGTACTACCTGGTTTCTGTTAGCGCTGAACGTTGGGCGGCGCTTACCAAACCCGACACCCCACATTGTGCCAACGGCTTCGGGCGGAAGAGCGCAATTGGGAGGGTACAAGCCTTACCCTGGTGCGAGGAAATGCAAGCTAAAGACAAAATGTCATGGCAGGGCAGACCAGGCCCTAAGCCTTGGTTGGCGACTGGTCTAGGATCGAAGCTCCGACAGGCGGACAGTTAGAGCATTGCTTTGCTGATCCGGCAGCTTCTGCAGCTTGTCTTGTTCCAGATGTAGGGGTGTTACCTTTCCTCTGGAGTAAACTAGGCAGGCCGAGAGAGGGATCATGCTGCATGGGCAACACATGATCTCTATATTTTAGCCCAGGCTTTGTGCTATGGAGAGGCAATAACTCCATCCCTGGTCTTGATCAGGATGGTGGTATATACATTCACTCACGCTCAGATGGCGGCCTCTACAATGCTCAGAGATTGAAGGCTAAGACCAAAATTAGGAGGGTACTGATCAGAGAGTTGCTTTTTGCAGATGATGCTGCAGTTACGACCCACTCTGAGGAAGAATTGCAATGTCTACTATCTGCATTCTCCAATGCTTGTTCTGAATTTGGTTTAACAATTAGCAAAAAGAAGACACAGATTATGTCACAAGGTGCACATGGGGTACCATCAATCTTTATTGACGACGCCAAACTAGAGATAGTAGACCATTTTACATATCTAGGATCAGTGGTAAATAGCAAATTATCCCTAGATCAGGAAATCAACATCCGGATTGGTAAGGCAGCAACAACAATGAACAGGTTAAGACATAGAGTCTGGGAGAACAGGAAGCTTACTGCCAAAACAAAAGTCCTTGTCTATCAAGCCTGTGTCCTTAGTACTCTTCTCTATGGCAGTGAAACCTGGACAACTTACTCACACCAAGAGAACAACTTAAACAGCTTTCATATGCGGTGTCTTCGAAGAATTCTTGGTATTAAGTGGCAAGACAAAATCACAAATACTGAAGTATTGGAAAGATCAGGTTGTGTGACAGTTTATTCCATGCTCAGTCTTCGTAGACTTAGATGGATAGGACATCTTAGGAGGATGGATGATGGTAGAATACCAAAGGATATCTTTTTTGGTGAATTACAGATGGGTAAGAGATCTCAGGGTCGGCCTCTACTACGATACAAAGATGTGTGTAAGCGGGACATGATTGATACAGGCATTGATAATGCACATTGGGAGCAAGTCGCCGCTGAACGTGTTGCATGGAGGGCAAATATCAGAAATGGAATAAAGTCAAAGGAGACAATTATTGCAGAAAAGTCACACACCAAGCGTTTGAGACGTAAGATGGTGCATGATGGTGGAAGTGACCGCGTGTTCACATGCACCCACTGTGAACGGACATTTACAGCTCAAATTGGCTTTATCAGTCACACTCGCTACCGCCATAGTTAAAAGTTATTATGCCTTTTTAAAGCACAAACTATCGTCTGTCAAGACGGCAAGGTGCCAATGAATGAATATGCCTGTGAGATATGGACACTTACTAAACAAGCTGAACAGCGCATAAATGCCTTTGAATATAAATGTTATAGACGAGTTCTAAGAATATCTTGGGTAAAGAAAGAACAAATGCATCCATACTTCAAGAATTGAATATTGAAGAAGCTTGGCTATTAAATACGATAAAACAAAGAAAATTGAAATATTTTGGTCACTTGAAACGTCAGGAAAGTTTGGAGAGAACAATAATGGAAGGGTATATGCCTGGGAAGAGAGGAAGAGGAAGGCCAAAGAGAAGATGGGTGCAGGATGTGGCGGATGATCTCCATATGGGTGTATCGGACGCGGGACATCTTGCTTATGATCGAGAGGTTTCCGGAAGGTTGTTATGGGAGCGAGGTTCTGCAAAGGACATGCTACTGAATGAATGAATCTTTAATTATGTCATCCTGCAGCCACTTCTTTCTGAAATTTTTGTTTATATTGCTTTACTTTTGGCTTATTGAAAGATTTCTTCAAAGTGGAAGACACATATGAAGGCGAGCAATTACCAAAAAAAAAAAAAAATCACATGAAAAAGAATCGCAAAGTCGGCATCACAGCAATAATTCGCAACACAATGAGTTTACAGTTCAAATAATGTTATTATAATTTATGCGCCCTTTTACTCATTACCGGGGGTTACCAGATTGTTGAGCGTTGACCAAAGTCAGTTCAAAGTTTAAATAATGGCAGTTACCATAATTTACGCGCGTCCAGACCAAACATAAAATAGGTAAATGCACCGAAAGAAAAGTAATATCTAGAAAGTATTCAAAATATTCGACTCCAAATGGAAAGTATCTAGAATTGCATCCAGCATCCAAACGTCAGAAAACGGTATCCAGACGAAGGCAAAAACCTCTAGATCTGGATATAAAATATCTAGAATGGCAACTATGCCGCCGAACTCTTATGGGCGAGTATAAAACATGGACTCGGGTTCTGCACGGAGACAAACCATTCGCTTGATTTGATTGTATGATTGACTGATTGATTTAGGAAGCGACATCACAGCATTCGGGGCATTCCCAAAAGCTCTCCGTCTCCATCCTCAGCAGCCAGCGAAGAGTTCCAACACTAATAGTACCAGTAGCAATCTAATTATAAGTCCGTCTCGCCCTTCCTCTGAGCGTTGAGCGTCGGCCAGATCCCTTCGTCACTCCTCGTTGTCGCATTCTTGCCAGACCATGGTGATCCATTTGCTCCTCCGAGGTGTACACGTGCTCTCACGTCTGCCTTGTCATGCATCAATACTCCACCAAATTTTGCCGAGCCAGCCACTCTGTCCGCCTGTTCATTCCCCAACACACCAGCAAAGTTGCCATCTCCCTTTGATGAAAAAGAACCAAAATCGACCCCAAAAAAAGCACTAAAAAGCACCAACATTTTTTAGGAAGCACCAAAAAAAAAAAAAAAAAAGCACCAACTGTTTTTAATTACAAATGTAACAAGGTAGCACAGTATAATTTATTATTATCACTTCATATTACAATGAAGTTTATTCCAGATCCGCCAAATCCCAATCAGAACTACTTTCGAGCCAAAAAAGCACCAAATTGCAATATTATTTTTTGGGAAATCGCTAAAACAAGCACTGGTGGTATTCATTCAAAATGATATAAAGTAGCTGAGTAGTTTTGTTGGATCCTGTATATCTGCTTCGAATTTCTTATTCACACTTTGAACTTCTCCGAGAATATAATTGAGAAATATGAGATACACATAGTTTTTCATGTCGCTAAACATAGAATGTAGAAGTTCTGCTGTATAACAGCGCTCGTTGAGTCTTGCTATATCAAAATGAGTTCTGAGCTCGACCCACTGCTGCAATATTTTGACAATGGCAGATTGAAAGTACATCCATCGTGCCTAGCTTAATTGAACAATCTTCAGCGGATGTTGTCCATCATTTATTGAAGCAAAAAGTTCCCTCTGCTTTGCTTGACGAAGACTTGAGTGAGAAAACCAGTTATATGTTTCTCTAACCATGAACTCTATGTTCCTGGGCAGACAAGCAGCTGCAGCCTGTGACACTGCCAGCTGAAGGGAATGACATACACACCTAATTAGTACCAGATGAGGAACTTCGGATTTTAATTTTGTATATACTCCATTGTTTACACCTGTCATGACAGACGCAATGTCAATGCCGAGTGCAACTAATCTTTGCAACTCAAGTCCATTCTTGTTTAAACAATCTTTCAACGTATTGCATATTGCCTGTGCGTTGCAGTCACTCACTTCAACTAAATCTAAGTAAGTAACTACAAACTGCTTTCTTGTCTCTGAATGGTACCTAATAGCTAATCCAAGTAGCTTAGTTTCAGAAATGTCATTGCTCTCATCAATCAATAAGCTGTATTTACTTTTGCCAATATCAGTTGTCAAGTCTGTTGTGAAATATGGTGCAAGTACATTTGAAATAACTGCTCTGCACTTAGTTCTCCTAAGCTTATAGATCTTGCAACCTTTGCTGTCACCAAAGTGTACCTTGCAGAGTTCACTTAAATGGTCAACAATGCGAAGCGAACAATGGCCAGCTATGAACAAACTCATGCATCCTTCTGTTTCTTTGACATCATCTTTCAGTTTGTCAAATGCAGTTGTTGTTTGCCTTTGTGTACTGAATGGTTGTTCGGCTTTCTGATGTTTCGTTGTGAAACAGAAGTAAGAATATCAAGTACAGGAAGACATAGTTTCCTATACTTAGGTGCTCAAAGACAAAGAAGCGCAACACTGACTTTTAATGGGCCAGAGAAGAAAAGGACAATAAGAAGTAGAGAAAGAGCACTGTATATATTCTCCTCAGTTAACAAGAAAAGGGGTAGAATTAGACAGAAGATTCCAGGAGTTCTTAGGGCGGGGATATACTGTTGTATACCCCAGACAGAAGATTACACTGCTGGACTGTAACAGGATCAATGATTTTACACAACAAACTACAGACTAAACAAAACAAATTAAGAACAACAAAATTAGGCTTTTATTGACAGAACTACATGATTCAGTGACAAACAGGCATCCTGACATGTCACACAACTGACATATACAGAAATGGGAACCTATGTTCTCACAGTAGATATCACTGCTGCCTAACATCGCTATGGATATGACCGAATACCCATCCCCACAAACCAGCAAGGGCATGACAACAAAGGGGCCTCAATGTAAACAACAACAATGGTAACAGCAGATATGGACTCTATTTTTATCATCTCAGGACTCATGGACAGTCGGTACATACAGAAATGGGAATCTGAAATCCCACAGTTAGAGATTTTGCAGACACACTAGAGTATACGACATACATTCTACACATACACTTCGCACATACATACACTTTTCTTCATTAAATTAAATTATTATTAATTATTAGAAGCTAGAGTTGTGCAGTATGTTGTTTTGGGGAAGAATGGGAGGGGGCATGATCCAATGGTGAGTGGTGAGAAAGAAAGAGGTATCCAGGGATTGACGGGGTGTTGTGGACGGAATCTAGTGGATTCTCCAGAATAATGATATGGTGTTAAAAAGAAAGTGGTTGTTGATTCCCCTCACCCCAGGGACGACACTATAAATAAATCCACGACACTGAGCCACTGTTCTCTGAAATGTTGACAATACTTCTTGCTCATGGTGAAACACAAATAAGCTTAAATGAAAGGATAATGTAGACACCACAAAATTATGAACTCGATTACAAGCTAATGTATTGACGTTTGGACTTGTCTGCAAGATGGCGTTCGCTTTCAGCTAAATCGTATTAAAGGGAGTTAAATTAGTTGAATATTGCGTGGTAACGTACTATGACTGTTTTATTCCCTTGCTTCAGTTCAAATTCGGCTTCTTAGTGTTCCCAAAATGAATTGTAAAGTAATTTTTACCCCCCCCCCCCCCCCCCAAAAAAAAGCACCAAAAAGCACCCCAAAAAATTTGTGAAGCACTAAATTTACGCGGCCGCGCTAAAAGGAAAATGTTCGCACTGACTGACTTGAAAAAGCACTAAATTTAGCTCGAAAAGTACTAAAATGGCAACACTGCACACCAGCATGCCCCGGCGAAAAGATCCAGGTGATGCTTGCCACCCGTGACCTCCGAAGCGAAGCAAGCCACTCTGCACGAAGCATGCCTGTCCTCACCTCTCAGCATGCTTTCTGGGTAAGTTACAATCACGATGTGTGTGTATCATATTCTCCATCCAGTGGAAAGCTGCACTGACCGCCTCCACCTCCATTCTTAAGCTAGATGTTGTGGTATCATATGCCAGGCTCTCCTGCACCAAACATCGACCATTAGCTTTTGCTAAGAACCCCCAGGCACTTCTCCTGTCTCTCAACACCGAACCATCTGTGTATATTATCACATCACCCAAGCGAGCATTATCCTGAATTAGTTGCTGGATTTCCACTTCCATGGCCTCTGCTGGTCACTCCCTGCTCAATGTGATTATAATTTTGTACAAGACTGATTGCTCCGCTGGCACTCTGACCCATTCCTCTCCTCGCCTAATGTTCTCCAAGATGCACACCTGTCTGATCGTATCCTCCGCCTGAGCCATCCATGATTTCCCTCTTATCAGTCGCTGACCCTTAACTGCGTCCAGCGCCTCATGCAACGGGTGATCTGTGTCTGCAACTACTCTGAGGTATGCCTTCGCCTACATCATCTTGAGCCTACCAGCAACAGTTCGGCAAAACCAAGGATGTAACGCATACACACTACTGGGATGTCACTAGTGCATCCCAGAATGACCCGCATAACTTCGTTCTGCATGCGCTCTAATTTCACCAATTGACACGTTGAGACAGTGAGCAGTCCTAGTCCATAATCAATCACTGAGAGGATCAAGTGCTGGTATAGTGTGAAAAGCATTCTCTGCTCTGTGTCCATTGCAGCCATAGTTTTAAGTTCGGTTGATATATACATGGAGGTCTGCCCTTGCCTTGTCAGATGGGTTGTGGCAGTCCTTTATAAGCGTAAGGTTGCATTGCGTTTGGGTTCCTGGACTTATGATCCCTATACGATTACACCTGGGTTGCCACAAGGATCTGCTATTCCCCCAGTGCTCTTTAACTTATTGTCTACACCAGCAAAGTCGCAGCTATTGAGACACCAAGTGTAGGTAGAATCTTGACATTTGCAGATGATGTGCTGGTGTGCAGACAGGGCAGAGACAGGGCCAATTTGGCGGAAGACTTACAGGTGGCGGTAAACAGGTTGGCAGAATGGTGCAGGGACGCAAGGGCCGTTATAAACCCAGACAATGCATCGGTTGTGTGGCACTCCTTGAATAACCGTATTGTGAAGGCAGATGTCCCATGTATTATATTGAAAGGATGCCCTCTTAATTAATTAATTAATTAATTAATTAATTAATTCAGTAGCATGCCCATTGCAAAACTTCGCTCCCATAACAACCTTCCGGAAAACTTCTCAATCCAGCGTCCGATACACTCATCTGGAGATCATCCAACACATCCTGCACCTATCTTCTCTTTAGCCTTCCTCTTCCTCTCTTCCCAGGCATATACACCTCCATTATTGTTCTCTCCAAACTTTCTTAGTAGAGAGAGTAAATTGAAGTACTTGGGTATCACTATCTACAGGTTTATACCGTATAAAGATCATGTGGAGGCTATGGTGGTGAAGGTTGGTAGCGGACTTAATTCACTGAGAGCAACGACAGCGACCGGGATAAAGCTGAGGATGCTTTACAATCTGTTTCAGCAGTTAATAATTCATGTAATTGAGTATGGTTTGGGGCTCCTGGCAGTATCAAAGTGCCAACTTGAAAGGTTGGAGCGCATTCAAAATGCGACCATGCGGGTAATCCTGGGGTGCACAACGGACACACCAATTATATGCATGAGGCGCTACCAACAATCGCAGATAGGCATAGGGTCATTCAGGCTAAATAGTACCTGAGAGTTGCTGCATATAAGGATTACCCCCTACATGAAGCCATGGATATGGTCATGGGTCATAGACTAAGACAAGGCCGTCCATTCCGTTGGTTAGAGGAGACCATGCAACACACATTGCATTCATTACGGACTCAAGGAGTATGCTTAATAAGGCAGAGAAAGGAATGCTTCTTGTGGAATGGCTCAGAGGTCCCACATTGTGAGAATTGTATGGATTTGTTGCCCTGGTTATACGGAAGTGCTGGAGAATGAGCAGGCCGATAGGCTGGCGCAAGAAATGCACCTCTTGGTAGTAGATTGCCTATGGACAAGGTGGAACTGGTCGTGGGACCTGGTGAAGATTGGGGAACAGATTGAGAACTCGTATGTAAAAAGAATGAGTTCGCGGGATTGGCAGGGGTTCTGGTAGAATCTCAAACCTGAGATGGAAGACCAGGAGAACTTTCAATCACATAGTGGTGGGAATGTGCCGTGTTATGATAGAGAGAGGCAACCTCATCAGGCGGCACCGTAAGGGGGATGGCATAAGCAGCGAAGGAGGAGCAGCATTTCGAAGACTTGCATCATTAAAGGGCGATATTTCAAAGACTGGCATCATACTGAGAAAATCTACCACACGGCCCTGATTAGTGTGACTCTATGCTGGCTGTTGAACGAGGGACGGAGCGCGTATCGGAATGCCCTGGGTGCTTTGATGTCAGTTCTTAGCTCAACTCAGTTCTTCTCAGGAATCTCCTTTCTGTTATTGTGATTTTTCTTTTCTCTTTTTCTGTCATGATCAAGGTTTGGCAATGGTAGCATATAGTTGGTAGGTAGATTGTGTTGTAGAGTGTTTTGTTAGCATCTACTGATATGTGTTTGTTCTGTAGTATTGGTGCCATTTGTCCAATGAGTTGGTTTGCCTTATTGCACCTATTTTCGATCTCGTCATCAGGTCTGCCATTTGATGATATTATACTTCCTAAGTACTTGAAGTTCTTTACTTGTTTCATGGTGTGTTCTTTTAAATGAATCTTTGTTGTTTCTTATTTTTGATTAGCCATTACCTCTGTTTTACTTAAGATAATGTTTATGTTATGTCCCATAATACTTTGTTTAGACTATTTGTGTGGGCTTGCAATTCTGCTTCTGCTATTAGACAGTGGCATTGTAACTTTCTAAAATGTCTTTGTCTATTTTAAATATTGTTTGATCTTACTTTATGTTCTGTGGGTGCCTTCTTTAAAGTTATCACATGTAATCTCATCTTTTCCATTGGACGTGATCACTGTAGAAGTGTGCTCCTAATCTAGTTTGTGTTTCTACTAAACTGCTTCTGAATCTGCGATTAATTTGATTGTAAACATTATTTCCAGAGCTTTTACAATTTCGTAATCATCATTTACAATTTCGTAATCATCAAGGCTGGAGTTTAAACCAGGTGTTTTCTATTATCATTTCATTTTATAGTGCCTATGCAATTATTCTGTCACCTCTCTCATTCCTTTCACCTAGGATATATCCACCAGTCATGCCGCTCACTTTTCACAGTCTACATTTACATTGAAGTTCCCGAGTATTATTTGTAAATGAAAAGTGTTGCATTTGTCCAAAGCCATGTCTGACTCATTATGAAAAAAATTAGCTATATTAATATCCTTGCTATATTTGCTACTGTGATTACTGAATACCATATCATCTGAAATGTTCCACATTCCTTTAAGTAATTTTACGCGCTATTAATCAAAAATTATGTCAGTCTCTCTTTTGTATTCCTTCCCCCCTCAGTAAAACAAAATGTGTCGCTTAAAAAGTAAAAAAAAAAAAATGTGTGTTTATCTGAAAATATTTCCACCAACGCTTGCTCATCACAGTTAACTAATCACTAATATATTGATGTAAATGCTATCCAATCAGATCGTGATGTTTTCTAGCTTTCCATTTCGTGTACGTTTCCTGAACTTCCATACATTGATGTTTCAGCTATTTTTATTATAATTTAATTTGATTACAGTAGCATAGCAGACGCTGTGACTTTGTGGCTAGTTAACACGTTTCACAACTCCCCGATATACTGAGTCAAGGGTGTGACAAAAGCCGAAGACCGTCTTGCGTTGATTTACATGGTATGAGCGTCAGTCATTCAGAAATCAGTGGCAAACAAGATTGATTCCACAAGAGAGACGAATGGAGACGGATTGTATTTGCAGCAAAGAACCTCAATGGCTCGGAAAGCTGAAGAAGAAGAAGAAGAATACATATATATATATAAACTATGGTCATTCATTCATTCAGTAGCATGTCCTTTACAAAACCTCGTTCCCATAACAACCTTCAGGAAAACCGCCCGATCATAGGCAAGATGTCCCGCGTCTGATACACCGTGTCTGAAACTATGGTACATTGCATAAAATCTATTTTTCAAAGTAGCAAATAATATAAACCATAAGAGAACATATCTGCCATAGTCCGACTGCACTTTTGATAATGGTTTGTTGAGTGCGACTTTTAAGTTCATTGCCAGCATGCAGCATCTATGATAATGTATGTCCCGAAAAGAATGCCTTCATTCACGATCACTTATTTTGAAAACTGTCTGTTGCATCGTTATGAAATTTTTCCAGCCGTCTTATATTTACCCCCACCCAAGGAATATGTCTTTGATAGGTCCAAAAACAAATTAAATAATCGAAAGCGGCGACATTTCTTTGATGTTTTGCTTAAAAACTAGTGATTTCTCGCTAACAAATTTATGTTTACAGTAATAAAAGCCCCGCCAATTCAGATGACACACAATTCGTATGGGAGTAGGTGCAATAAAAGAAGTAGCTTAAAATCGACAGGGTCGGCAGCATTGCACCGGGTTTTTATCCCATATGGCTTAGTTTCTTTCCGCAACGTGGAAAGCGTTGCACAAAGCGCGAACTCCGTACCTCCAGCGACGACCCTCGGGAGTCTCCGAAAAAATGCACTCGTGAAATGAAGGGCGCGGCCCGGAATTGAACATACAACCTTCGGAGCCCGAGTCAGACGGCTTGAACACTTCACCACGGAGAATCCCGAGAGGGGTGCAATGTGTAATATTAGTAAAGACAGAAAATTTACAGAGGCATGGGGTAAATAATTTATAAATTGACAGGAAAGTAGAAATTTCTTACCTTATTTTTCATTTCCTTCTTGTTTCTTCAGCTGCTGGTTAATAATAAGTACACAAGTATTCGTGTTAGCTTTTTATATTGAGTTTGTGAAAGCTTCCAAATAGCTGTGCGTTAATGTGCGTATGGAGTGAACAGAAATGATACCGCAATTTAGTCATCATGTTTCCATTTTTAAGGATCTGTTCAGCTGTCTGTGTAGTTTGTTCACACGTACACATGGGTGACAGACCTGCTTTGAGTCTTCGTTAAAGATTGTCTACTCTGCTGTTTACCGTTCAGAGATGGAACATAATGACCTGTTTTGCACTATGAAAATAGTTGTCAGTGTCTCTGTAGTGGGCTTTCTTCTTAACGACCAAGATGTTGGTCCTCTTTTCATGAAGTTAATAGATTGATTCGTATGCACGTGTGTTGTCCCCTAATTTGACAACGTGTTTGCTCTCACGTTTCTTGTTATGCCACAATATGTCAGTTTCCACAGCAATATTACACTTCTGTTGGTATTCAATGCGTTTAGTGATTGTGTGTGTGTGTGTTTTTTTTTTCTTCAATACAGTTGTTTGTCACTGCTGAGGACTTGCAGAATTGAAAATTCATCACTGTGGAATACAAACTGTTGCCATTGTCATTATGCTGATGCTGTAATGTTTAGGGCTGCAATTCTTCTGAATATTTATAGCAAAATATCCCAGTTGGTTTGCATGTGCGATCTGCTCAGACCTTAATCTGTGTCGGACAATTCCAGTAGGTTGATGACTGCTCTCGGTTGCATAAAATTCAATCCATCCTTTCTCCAATAATCTTCTTCCTCTTTCAACACATGGTCCTCACATTTTCCCAGTAACTTTTATCAATATTTAATAGCGCAGACTGGATTAGTATCCTGACGTCAGACAATTTGAATATAGTATTGCCAGCTGCCACCTGTCCTTTAATTTTAGCCCACACAAGTTCTATAGGGTTAAAATGAGAATGGTTCGGCGGAAGTCTCAAGCACCCATAACGATGCTCTTCTATCAACTTGTCGATTTGATATTTCTTGCTGTTTGGCGTCTGTTTTAAAGGGACAACAATTCTAGCTAGAAATACGTTTCTGGAAATGGTATGTTTTCCATTAGAGTCATATCTTTATTACTCCCTTTGTGCTCGAAGCTGTAAGTATTTTGTCTTCTTGGGCAACAACATTGATATCATGCATTGTCCATAATTGGAAACGACGGTCTATCTAGGGATGGAAGCACAGTATTCTCGAGCCAATCTCTAAATACATTACCATTCATCTTATTATGATAATCCCTATTGTCTGTATGCTTTGATACGAACACGAGCCCAGCATTCTGTTGTAAGCCATTATGCGTATTACCAGCATGGACCATGACCAAAAGTTGTCCTATACTACTGGGCACATATCGATTTATCTGTCCATCCACTGATTGCCATTCCTTATCACTTGTGTGGTGCGCATTGATCCACATTTCATCCAAACACACTATGCCA
Source organism: Cepaea nemoralis (assembly GCA_014155875.1). NCBI lineage: Eukaryota > Metazoa > Mollusca > Gastropoda > Stylommatophora > Helicidae > Cepaea > Cepaea nemoralis. The sequence goes on along the minus strand of JACEFZ010024456.1, from coordinate 161,300 downwards.
TAATTTTCTTTGCGCATTTCCCTTATTTCATGTAGTTATCTGCTTCTCATGGCTCCTAAATGCGGTTGCTCACAAAGATTATTTCTACCGCCCTTGTACGGTAGTACAAATAGTGAAGATAATGTACTTATAATTTTCCACAAAATTGTTTTGGATAGCTCTATGTTATTGTTCTTTCTGAACCAAAACCTAAGTTTTCTTACAGTCACTGTTTCTTTGGCATCCAGCATTTTTATAATGCTGGATAATCCTGGATATAAAACCCAAAATTTTTATAATTTTAGGAATCTCCGTGGCGAAGTGGTCAAGCCCTTTGACTTGGGCTCCAAAGGTCATGGGTTCAATTCCGGACCGCATCCTTCGGGTCACGAGTTAAATGTTTTGGAGACTTCTGTGGGCCGTCACTAGAGCTGCGGAGTTCGTGCTTTGTGCTGCGGAAAGAGACCGAGCCATATGGGATAGAACCCGGTGCAATGAAGTCGACCCTGTCGTATATCAAACGACTTTTTAAAGCATTTGTATAATAGCTCGCCTTATGACATCTTTGTCAAAGCTGTCGACGAAATGACCATTTATTCAAACCCATTGCATGCATTGTTCTTTTTTCAGAATTTGTAATAGTATAAAACAGTTTCCTGCGACCAGTTCCTTGACAAAAATATGTGTACAACTTCATAGCGATTCGCTGAAGTGTATAATTTCGCATTCAATCCCATTGAAAAATATTCACACATTTCAATGTTAGCGATAAGTGGTAAGATTAAAAAGAATACAACATATTAATAAGGTTTCATGAAATAACCCACATTTTGAGACACCTCTGAATGAACAGTCCTAGTTTAAACAACGTGGGTAGTTGGCATAAGGCCAATCCCGTGAAAAAAAACGAACAATATTCAACACTGAGCGCTGATTGTCTGGCTACGCTGTAATACATTTAAAATTATGAATTTCATCTCAGACCCGTAAATTATATACCGCATATAAACAAACTTTGAAATCTGCTGTAAAATCTCCAGAACAAAAATGTTTTTGTTGGGTGGACATAATGATAAGGTTATATAATAAATCACATAATTTTCCCTCAGTTGGTTACTGAGATATGGATGTTTATATTGGGGGGGGGGGGGGAGTACTATAATAGCTCTGTCTAGTACACCCTCCTTCATAAGGGTGATGACTAGGTAACTTCTTGCGTAGTCAGCACCATGGTCATCTCTCAGCACATGACTTGCTGATAGTTATTCTACAATACTTTCCACATTACACCAACTCGGACACTGGTTAACTCGAACAGGAGTAAACTTAAAACAGCAGTTAACTCGGACACTGTTTATGAGGTTATACATATAATATTCTGCACAGACGGATACACAACCACTTATTCCACAATTAATTCACAATACACTTTGCACATAATAAAACGGTGGCTCAGTGTTGGCCATTACCCCTAATACATCTCACCATGTCCGTACTGGACGATGGTTGAACGCAGAGTGCCGTGTCCGGACCCCACTTCCTGTCACTTGGGAATTGTGTCCCAACGTCTTTCACGTTCTGGTGTTCATTTGCTGAACACAACCATAACCTCTACTCTCTGACCTGGGCTATGGCTTAACTATGTCATGACGTCCTCAGGGTCATGGCCTTCCCCCCCCCCTCCCCCACCCTTTCTTAGGACAAAAAATTAATTTTAATTAATTTTTTCTGTTTTCTTTTACCCAATAACATCTACTTTTAAATTATCTCATCTAAATTAAATTTAGCTATATCTTTTACAATGTCTAAACACTATAATCTAATTGTAATTTATTCTGTAATCTGTCACTTGATAACTTCATGTCATTCTGAAATATACAAACTCATTAATCATCTTCGTCACAATATCCAATACATCAAAATATCCATACCTATATCTTGTCCTACAGACTTTAATCAAATTCCTATATGACAATATAACTATAAGTGTTCTTTCTAAACTGAAATGACTATTTTAGTCAGTAACTTCAATTGCCTGTTAATCTAAGACCTTTTCCTCTTATGATATTTCAAAATCAACATTTAAGTTCTTCTTCTTCTTCTTTGCGTTCAGCCGGAGTGTTTTTTCAGATGTTCTTCTTCTTTCGTTCGCTTGAAATATGTCTATATCTGCAATGTCGTCTCTTGCATGAATTGAACTGTTTTTTTCAGTTCACACAGTGGTCCATAGAGTTTATCTTCCACTGTCGTCTCTCTAGGCCAGAAGGTTTGCCTAGATATGTTATATTTTGGGCAGTCTTGGAGTATGTGCTCTGCTGTCTGCGACGCCAATCCACATGTGCACATGGCTGTTTCACCAATCTTGAATTTTGTATACATGTGGTTGCGTAATCTATTGTGTCCTGTTCTGAGGCGCAGAATAATGACTTGTTCTGGTCTGTCCATAATGTGGTAGTCATCTTGAGCAGGTTTTGGTGGCTTTCTGACTGATTTGATCATTCTTTTCTTTTGGTGGTATGTAACGGGCACATCAGGCTGCTCCTCTTTGGCTCCTTCCTTAGCCAATTGATCAGCTCTGTCGTTTCCGGGTACTCCACAGTGGGATGGTATCCACTGTATGGTGACTTTATGCTGACTGCTAAGTTCAGAAAGTAGTGTCCTTAGTACTGGCAATTTCCCAGAGAGGAGCGCCTCGAGTACTGATTTTGCATCTGTTAGTAGCACCACAGGTTGTGTACCATTGCTGTTATTTAGTAATTTCTCTGTTGCTATCTTGATTGCCTCAATTTCGGCATCATAGTTATGGCAGTACTTTCCTGTCGGTACTCTGGCTGTGTCCCTAGTATTATTTGGGTATTCTATGTACACTCCCGCTCCTCCATTTCGAACAGCATTTTGTGCTGACCCATCTGTGTAGACTCGGATCCAGAGGTCCTGTGGGTATTCTTCATCAAGGAAGCTGAGAGTGGCTGTTCTGCGCTGCACACTGTTCTGTTCTTCCTTGTCAAATATTCCTCTCACTTTTGTCTGGATTTGTAATGATAGTCTATGCTCATCTTTCCATGGAGTTCGCTCTGGAATAGTTGTTAGGGGGATACCAACTGTGGGCAGATCAGTGGTTTCTCTGCAGAGTCGTTTGGCCTGGTGGATAAAACTACTTCTTTTCAACCGCCCCATAGCTAGGTTTTCAAATCTGTTCTTCATAGGGTGGCCTGGCAAGCTGAGGAACTTTTCTGCTTGTATTAGCGTTTTCGTATCTCTGCGCTCACTCAGTGCCTGTGTCCTCCCCATCTTCTCCATTTCCACTATAGGGGTTGATCTCATCCCTCCTGTGGTGACTCTAAGTGCTTGATTTTGCACCTTGTCCAGCTCTTGTAGTGTGGTAGTTGATGCTGAACACCACGCAGTTGACCCATATTCCAGGTGTGGTCGTATGCTCTGTTGGTAAACTTTGCTAAGTATTTTCGTACTGGCTCCCCATGTGGTTCCACTTAGCTTTCTCAGGATGGCTATTTTCCTTCTGGCTTTTGCTACTGCTTTGTTGATGTGCTTTCTCCATGTCAGCTTGCCATCAAATGTTACTCCAAGGTATGTTGGTTCTTTATCTTCTCTTAGGGGTGTTCCATTTATCTGGATGATCCCTGCCTTTTGTTTTGGAGAGAGGGTAAATAGGGTGGTGCTGCACTTGTCAGTGTTTATGCTGACACACCATCTATTTGCCCATGCAGCAAATGTATCTACAGCTCTTTGTAGCAATCTGGTGGCCACTGATGCATATTCATTTGTGCTCCATAGAACCAGGTCATCGGCGTACATTGCCGCTTTAATTCCATGCGGTAGGTGAGCAACAAGATCATTGATGAAGATTAGAAAAAGTGTGGGGGACAAGACTCCGCCCTGGGGGACACCGTGACGCAGTAGTACTTTCTTGCTCTTGAGTCCGTCTATCTGTACTCGGGCTCTTCTGTTGTGCAAGTATGCTTTCACCCATTTGTACATTCTTCCATTGACTTTGCAGTTTCTCAGTTTCTTCATCAGACCTTCTTTCCAGACTTTGTCAAAGGCTTTCTTCAGATCTATCCATGCCGCAAGCACCAGCTTCTTCTCTTGGAATGCATCCTCAATTTCTTGAGAGAGGTAGGTTGTCTGATCTTCCGTAGAGTAGCACTGCCTAAAGCCAGCCTGCTGTGGCACAAGGATGTTTTTACTTTCAATGTACCACTGCAGTCTGTGATTGATGATGCGCTCCAGTGTTTTGCAGAGACAGCTGGTGAGGCTAATTGGTCTGTAGCTAGAGGCAATGGAACCATCTTTCCCTGATTTTAGGAGGGGTATCATGATTGCTTCTCTCCAGGCTTGTGGAACACTGCCTAAGGTCCAGCTGTTATTGAAGATCTGCAACAGCTTTGTTTTGGCCTCTGTTCCTAGGTTCCTGATCATTTCATTGGAGATACCATCAGCTCCTGGTGACTTTCTCATTTTCAGTTTTGATATGGCTAGCTCCAGTTCGCTGATTGTGATGGGTGCCTCCAGAACCTCATGTACTATTTCCTTCTGTCCTGTATGTTGTCGTTTCTCTCGAATCTCTTGTTGTTTCTCTGGACTAATTTTGATATTGCTATCTTGTGCGAACGAGTCCGCAAAATGGTCAGCTGCTTGCTTTCTTGTTAAGATTTTTCCATCTTTATGTAGTGCAATTTTTGAGTTTCTCCCTGTGCCCTCGTCATTAAGCTGTTTTATTAGCTTCCACAATTTCCTTGTGTCTCTTTCAAAGTTCAGAGACTCCGTTTTCTCCTGCCAGCTTTTCCGTCTAGCCTGCAGCTTGGCCCTTTGAAATTTGGCTTTTGCATGCTGGAATTTATTGTGGTGCTCTTGGCTGGGTGTGGCCTCTGCTTGCTTTCTACACACTTCAACATCATTATGCAACTGTTCCAGTTCACTACTCCAGTAGGGTTTATATTGTTTACGGGCTCCTCTTGGTACTGTTTCTCGCGCTGCCTGTAGTATGCATTTCCCAAACTCTTCAACTGCTTTATTTATGTCTTTCTCAGTGTTCAGGTTTCTAACCAGTATGCTGGTGCGATGCTTGTACATTGCCCAGTCTGCTTTCTTGTAGTTCCACCTCGAGAGGGTGCTGCTTTCACTTACAAGCTCATTTTCTACGGTTAGAAAGACTGGCCGATGGTCACTGCCACCAAGTTGTTTCCCAACAGTTCGTGTAATGTTCCACTCCAGGTCTGGTGAATGAAAAGCCAGGTCAGGTGTAGTTGTAGAGTGCCATGATCTCGAGTAGAAAGTATGTGGGTCGGACGGCTTGTTAATCAACATGAATCTATTCTCATCCTGCCAGTCTTCCAGTCTCTCTCCTCTCTGGTCCATGTGATCATAGCCCCAGCTCTGCGAGTGGCTGTTGAAATCGCCACACACAATCATTTTTTCTTTTAGTGGTAGTGTGTCCAGTGCCTGTGGGCGGTCACTTGGACAGTAGTAATTGATCAGATGTAGATCTGTATTACCTGTCTTAAGTTTAAGTGTCTGATACTCAGCCCCTTCCATGTAGACTTTGATTTGGGAAGCCATGATGTTATTTCTTACAAGGGTCAGTATCCCACCTTTTCGCCTGTTCTTTCGGTCAGATCGGTAACACTGGTAGCCTCTGATTTTGAAGGCTATATTTTCATTGAGGTGAGTTTCTTGCAAGCAACATATGCTTACTTTTTCTTGGTCCAAGATTTTTTCTAATTCTACTTTTTTTGTTGCTGACTCCCTCCACATTCCAGTGCATTATTTTAAGTCTTCGTTTAGTATGGCCAGTCGTCCTATTCTCATGTCCCCTGGCTCCACAGGACATCTGAGAAGGACCTCCAGTAGTTGGGGTTGGACCCTTTCGAGACATAGGGCCCGGCACTGCACCTGCCTGGGGGTCCAAAGCAGGGCGAGCACCATAACGATTAGCAGTAGTCGACATATTCCATTTTGCGTGATTGCGTGGCATCCTGATTTCTGTGGTGCGCCTCTTGGCTGGTTGCCTCCGTCTTCAGCACCTTTCTTTGCTAGAGCAGACTGTGGTCTCACTCGAGTGTAGATGTGTACGCGCGCACACACCTGTCTGCGCATGCATGTCCGTGCATACACATCTAGAGCATACTGGTTATTTTCCGGCGCCAGAGACTCGCCGTCGCCCCTTCTCCTGTTAGTTTAAACAGGTCCGCCACGTGAAGGCCAGGAGTTGGACTTTTGCTGCATAGGTTATGTATTCACGAGCCATTGAGGTATTTGAAGCAATGTTGGGCGCTCACCCCAACACCGCGCCTCGGCTACATACAGCAACATTTGGAACCCTTTCAGATGTGATTGCGGTGTGTCTGTTATGCGTCCTTGGGCCAACACAACCGGCTTTTGCGTGCTTTTTTGACCAGGTAGCATTCCTAGGAGACTCTCACTGTTTGCGGTACCGTCCACAACCAGCTGGCCAAATTGGAACTGTCGTCCCTCAAAGGAAGGCAGGGACAGTCCATGGCATTTTCCGCCATCCAGGGTGGCTTCCATAATTGCAGGGCCGGCACATAGCGCCCTGGTGCTGGGATCACCGAGGGAATCGTCACGTCCTGCTCATGGCTGCTTTAATTCCTCACTTCAATATATTGGGCATTTCGTTCGCCTCGGGCCGTTCCCGCACAGACCAGACTGGTCTGCAGTCAATATCCACTCAGCGAGTTTTTCGGACATGTGCTTGTCGTTGTGTCCGTCAGAGCTGTTCCAGACACGTCGGACATTCGGAAAACTACCTAGTCAGAGCTGTTCCGAACAAGAGCGGCATTCGGAAACTAGGTAGTCAGAGCTGTTCCTAGCATGAGAGACATTCGGACGAGACATTTCACTCGGACGTAAATGCGTAGTGCCAATTTTTAGTTTGCCACCCGTAGGCTGGCACTTCCGACTTCAGCGGGCATTTTTGAATGAGGTTAGCCTTCCTCGGGTTTCGAGGCACGTTAGACTTATTGTTGTGATGTCGCCCACATCTCAGCTGGTCAAGATAGAACGATCATCGACATCACGGTTAACCCTCAAGGGAAGGCAGGGGCAGACCATGGGCCTTCCAAGGCTATCCAAGGAGGCTTCCATAATTGCAGAGCCGGCACATATTGCTCTGAGACTGGGCTCACCCAAGGAGTTGCGACGTCCTGCTCATGGCTGCTTAGTTCCTCACTTCCATGTGTTGGGCATCTTGCTTGCCACTGGTCGCTCAAGCACACACCAGGAACGGTCAGACTGCGGGCGACATCCACTCGGTAAGCCTTTGCTTTTGACTTCGGACCACGCAATGGATTCGCTAGCCGTGCGTTCCATTTCGTGTTATTGAGACGTTTTTTTCACTTTTGTCTACACTCTATGAGTTAGATACAGACAGTTTTCGTAGCCATTCATTCGACTGGGACACTTTCTGCATTTTAGTACTCGCTCATCGAGGTAGGCTACATGTGCTGCCGGCTCAGCACCTTACCTCCAGTGCAGCAGTGAACGAGAAACGGCCATGGCCCTCTCATCCGGGAATCCCTCATATCCCCCAGCTGAGAGCCTTCGAACAAGTATCAGAACTGGGCATGTAGCGTGCTCAGTATGCCACCTCTATTTTTCGGTAGGTGGGTATTCGGCCCGGCTCTCACATCCGAGGGTTTGTGGCTTAGAGGCCTTTAGCCTAAATCCTCGACAGAGAGCCTTAGAGTATTGTCCGGACCAAGAACTTCTGCCTTCGTGCGCCTGATGTAAAATTTTGACTGTTATCCTCAGTCTACCTGCAGAGCAGCAGGTTGTGTCTCTCTTAGTCTGGTCCCTATCCCAAGAGCTGTCCGATATGTAGTTTTCATCCACCGGCAAGCACATGGGGTCGATGGGACACGCAAGCTCCCCCACCACGGCAAGGTGGAGACACATCGGGGGAGAACATTTTAGTTCTATCCGTCGTGCTGTTGTGCTGTTCATTTAACTACTTCAGTGTATTGTTGGTAGGTAGCGTCTAAAGTGGTCATACAAGACTGACCATCACTCAGCTTCATCTGCTCATGTTTGCAATTATGCACAATCACTCGTTCAAAGTCTACCAGAATTTTCCAAGTACATTATATTCCAGACAGTGAATTGTCACAATAGCATAATATGTCTTTCACAATCTCAGCATACTCATCAATACATCTTGCAATAGTCTATGGAGTATGATTGAATACCACAGGCCCATCACAACCAAAACTATTTAATATGTTGGGCACGCTACTCCCATCTAACTCCAAGATGACGTGTAGTCCTAGCCTCCTTTTCCAATTCAGTGGACTGAGGTCTAATCTGCCCGAGATCCAATGCCCTTCCAGGCATCCTTGGCAGTCCCTCATCCCCACCCTTCTCCATGCTACTCCGCATTGGGTGGAGGTACATGTGGGTTCCGGAACTATCCTACTCTTCTCCAAGCATCGTAGTGTATGAGTATAAGCAATACATCAAAATATCCATACCTATATCTTGTCCTACAGACTTTAATCAAATTCCTATATGACAATATAACTATAAGTGTTCTTTCTAAACTGAAATGACTATTTTAGTCAGTAACTTCAATTGCCTGTTAATCTAAGACCTTTTCCTCTTATGATCTTTCAAAATCAACATTTAAGTTCTTCTTCTTCTTCTTTGCGTTCAGCCGGAGTGTTTTTTCAGATGTTCTTCTTCTTTCGTTCGCTTGAAATATGTCTATATCTGCAATGTCGTCTCTTGCATGAATTGAACTGTTTTTTTCAGTTCACACAGTGGTCCATAGAGTTTATCTTCCACCGTCGTCTCTCTAGGCCAGAAGGTTTGCCTAGATATGTTATATTTTGGGCAGTCTTGGAGTATGTGCTCTGCTGTCTGCGACGCCAATCCACATGTGCACATGGCTGTTTCACCAATCTTGAATTTTGTATACATGTGGTTGCGTAATCTATTGTGTCCTGTTCTGAGGCGCAGAATAATGACTTGTTCTGGTCTGTCCATAATGTGGTAGTCATCTTGAGCAGGTTTTGGTGGCTTTCTGACTGATTTGATCATTCTTTTCTTTTGGTGGTATGTAACGGGCACATCAGGCTGTTCCTCTTTGGCTCCTTCCTTAGCCAATTGATCAGCTCTGTCGTTTCCGGGTACTCCACAGTGGGATGGTATCCACTGTATGGTGACTTTATGCTGACTGCTAAGTTCAGAAAGTAGTGTCCTTAGTACTGGCAATTTCCCAGAGAGGAGCGCCTCGAGTACTGATTTTGCATCTGTTAGTAGCACCACAGGTTGTGTACCATTGCTGTTATTTAGTAATTTCTCTGTTGCTATCTTGATTGCCTCAATTTCGGCATCATAGTTATGGCAGTACTTTCCTGTCGGTACTCTGGCTGTGTCCCTAGTATTATTTGAGTATTCTATGTACACTCCCGCTCCTCCATTTCGAACAGCATTTTGTGCTGACCCATCTGTGTAGACTCGGATCCAGAGGTCCTGTGGGTATTCTTCATCAAGGAAGCTGAGAGTGGCTGTTCTGCGCTGCACACTGTTCTGTTCTTCCTTGTCAAATATTCCTCTCACTTTTGTCTGGATTTGTAATGATAGTCTATGCTCATCTTTCCATGGAGTTCGCTCTGGAATAGTTGTTAGGGGGATACCAACTGTGGGCAGATCAGTGGTTTCTCTGCAGAGTCGTTTGGCCTGGTGGATAAAACTACTTCTTTTCAACCGCCCCATAGCTAGGTTTTCAAATCTGTTCTTCATAGGGTGGCCTGGCAAGCTGAGGAACTTTTCTGCTTGTATTAGCGTTTTCGTATCTCTGCGCTCACTCAGTGCCTGTGTCCTCCCCATCTTCTCCATTTCCACTATAGGAGTTGATCTCATCCCTCCTGTGGTGACTCTAAGTGCTTGATTTTGCACCTTGTCCAGCTCTTGTAGTGTGGTATTTGATGCTGAACACCAAGCAGTTGACCCATATTCCAGGTGTGGTCGTATGCTCTGTTGGTAAACTTTGCTAAGTATTTTCGTACTGGCTCCCCATGTGGTTCCACTTAGCTTTATCAGGATGGCTATTTTCCTTCTGGCTTTTGCTACTGCTTTGTTGATGTGCTTTCTCCATGTCAGCTTGCCATCAAATGTTACTCCAAGGTATGTTGGTTCTTTATCTTCTCTTAGGGGTGTTCCATTTATCTGGATGATCCCTGCCTTTTGTTTTGGAGAGAGGGTAAATAGGGTGGTGCTGCACTTGTCAGTGTTTATGCTGACACACCATCTATTTGCCCATGCAGCAAATGTATCTACAGCTCTTTGTAGCAATCTGGTGGCCACTGATGCATATTCATTTGTGCTCCATAGAACCAGGTCATCGGCGTACATTGCCGCTTTAATTCCATGCGGTAGGTGAGCAACAAGATCATTGATGAAGATTAGAAAAAGTGTGGGGGACAAGACTCCGCCCTGGGGGACACCGTGACGCAGTAGTACTTTCTTGCTCTTGAGTCCGTCTATCTGTACTCGGGCTCTTCTGTTGTGCAAGTATGCTTTCACCCATTTGTACATTCTTCCATTGACTTTGCAGTTTCTCAGTTTCTTCATCAGACCTTCTTTCCAGACTTTGTCAAAGGCTTTCTTCAGATCTATCCATGCCGCAAGCACCAGCTTCTTCTCTTGGAATGCATCCTCAATTTCTTGAGAGAGGTAGGTTGTCTGATCTTCCGTAGAGTAGCACTGCCTAAAGCCAGCCTGCTGTGGCACAAGGATGTTTTTACTTTCAATGTACCACTGCAGTCTGTGATTGATGATGCGCTCCAGTGTTTTGCAGAGACAGCTGGTGAGGCTAATTGGTCTGTAGCTAGAGGCAATGGAACCATCTTTCCCTGATTTTAGGAGGGGTATCATGATTGCTTCTCTCCAGGCTTGTGGAACACTGCCTAAGGTCCAGCTGTTATTGAAGATCTGCAACAGCTTTGTTTTGGCCTCTGTTCCTAGGTTCCTGATCATTTCATTGGAGATACCATCAGCTCCTGGTGACTTTCTCATTTTCAGTTTTGATATGGCTAGCTCCAGTTCGCTGATTGTGATGGGTGCCTCCAGAACCTCATGTACTATTTCCTTCTGTCCTGTATGTTGTCGTTTCTCTCGAATCTCTTGTTGATTCTCTGGACTAATTTTGATATTGCTATCTTGTGCGAACGAGTCCGCAAAATGGTCAGCTGCTTGCTTTCTTGTTAAGATTTTTCCATCTTTATGTAGTGCAATTTTTGAGTTTCTCCCTGTGCCCTCGTCATTAAGCTGTTTTATTAGCTTCCACAATTTCCTTGTGTCTCTTTCAAAGTTCAGAGACTCCGTTTTCTCCTGCCAGCTTTTCCGTCTAGCCTGCAGCTTGGCCCTTTGAAATTTGGCTTTTGCATGCTGGAATTTATTGTGGTGCTCTTGGCTGGGTGTGGCCTCTGCTTTGCTTTCTACACACTTCAACATCATTATGCAACTGTTCCAGTTCACTACTCCAGTAGGGTTTATATTGTTTACGGGCTCCTCTTGGTACTGTTTCTCGCGCTGCCTGTAGTATGCATTTCCCAAACTCTTCAACTGCTTTATTTATGTCTTTCTCAGTGTTCAGGTTTCTAACCAGTATGCTGGTGCGATGCTTGTACATTGCCCAGTCTGCTTTCTTGTAGTTCCACCTCGAGAGGGTGCTGCTTTCACTTACAAGCTCATTTTCTACGGTTAGAAAGACTGGCCGATGGTCACTGCCACCAAGTTGTTTCCCAACAGTTCGTGTAATGTTCCACTCCAGGTCTGGTGAATGAAAAGCCAGGTCAGGTGTAGTTGAAGAGTGCCATGATCTCGAGTAGAAAGTATGTGGGTCGGACGGCTTGTTAATCAACATGAATCTATTCTCATCTTGCCAGTCTTCCAGTCTCTCTCCTCTCTGGTCCATGTGATCATAGCCCCAGCTCTGCGAGTGGCTGTTGAAATCGCCACACACAATCATTTTTTCTTTTAGTGGTAGAGTGTCCAGTGCCTGTGGGCGGTCACTTGGACAGTAGTAATTGATCAGATGTAGATCTGTATTACCTGTCTTAAGTTTAAGTGTCTGATACTCAGCCCCTTCCATGTAGACTTTGATTTGGGAAGCCATGATGTTATTTCTTACAAGGGTCAGTATCCCACCTTTTCGCCTGTTCTTTCGGTCAGATCGGTAACACTGGTAGCCTCTGATTTTGAAGGCTATATTTTCATTGAGGTGAGTTTCTTGCAAGCAACATATGCTTACTTTCTCTTTGTCCAGGATGTTTTCTAATTCAACTTTTTTGTTGCTGACTCCCTCCGCATTCCAGTGCATTATTTTAAGTCTTAGTTTAGTATGGCCAGTCGTCCTATTCTCATGTCCCCTGGCTCCACAGGACATCTGAGAAGGACCTCCAGTAGTTGGGGTTGGACCCTTTCGAGACATAGGGCCCGGCACTGCACCTGCCTGGGGGTCCAAAGCAGGGCGAGCACCATAACGATTAGCAGTAGTCGACATATTCCATTTTGCGTGATTGCGTGGCATCCTGATTTCTGTGGTGCGCCTCTTGGCTGGTTGCCTCCGTCTTCAGCACCTTTCTTTGCTAGAGCAGACTGTGGTCTCACTCGAGTGTAGATGTGTACGCGCGCACACGCCTGTCTGCGCATGCATGTCCGTGCATACACATCTAGAGCATACTGGTTATTTTCCGGCGCCAGAGACTCGCCGTCGCCCCTTCTCCTGTTAGTTTAAACAGGCCCGCCACGTGAAGGCCAGGAGTTGGACTTTTGCTGCATAGGTTATGTATTCACGAGCCATTGAGGTATTTGAGCAATGTTGGGCGCTCACCCCAACACCGCGCCTCGGCTACATACAGCAACATTTGGAACCCTTTCAGATGTGATTGCGGTGTGTCTGTTATGCGTCCTTGGGCCAACACAACCGGCTTTTGCGTGCTTTTTTGACCAGGTAGCATTCCTAGGAGACTCTCACTGTTTGCGGTACCGTCCACAACCCAGCTGGTTAAACGGTCGTCCCTCAAAGGAAGGCAGGGACAGTCTATGGCATTTTCCGCCATCCAGGGTGGCTTCCATAATTGCAGGGCCGGCACATAGCGCCCTGGTTCTGGGCTCACCGAGGGAATCGTCACGTCCTGCTCATGGCTGCTTTAATTCCTCACTTCAATATATTGGGCATTTTGTTCGCCCCGGCCGTTCCCGCACAGACCAGACTGGTCTGCAGTCAATATCCACCCAGCGAGTTTTTCGGACATGTGCTTGTCGTTGTGTCCGTCAGAGCTGTTCCAGACACGTCGGACATTCGGAAAACTACCTAGTCAGAGCTATTCCAAACAAGAGCGGCATTCAGAGCTGTTCCTAGTATGAGAGATATTCGGACGAGACATTTCACTCGGACGTAAATGCGTAGTGCCAATTTTTAGTTTGCCACCCGTAGGCTGGCACTTCCGGCTTCAGCGGGCATTTTTGATGAGGTTAGCCTTCCTCGGGTTTCGAGGCACACTTGACTTATTGTTGTGATGTCGCCCACATCTCAGCTGGTCAAGATAGAACGATCATCGACATCACGGTTAACCCTCAAGGGAAGGCAGGGGCAGACCATGAGCCTTCCTAGGCTATCCAAGGAGGCTTCCATAATTGCAGAGCCGGTACATATTGCTCTGAGACAGGGAGTTGCGACGTCCTGCTCATGGCTGCATTAGTTCCTCACTTCCATGTGTTGGGCATCTTGCTTGCCACTGGTCGCTCAAGCACACACCAGGAACGGTCAGACTGCAGGTGACATTCACTCGGTAAGCCTTTGCTTTTGACTTCGGACCACGCAATGGATTCACTAGCCGTGCGTTCCATTTCGTGTTGTTGAGACGTTTTTTTCACTTTTGTCTACACTCTATGAGTTAGATACAGACAGTTTTCGTAGCCCCTTCATTCGACTGGGACACTTTCTTCATTTTAGTAATCGCTCATGAGGTAGGCTACATGTGCTGCCGGCTCAGCACCTTACCTCCGTGCAACAGTGATCGAGAAACGGCCAGGCCCTCTCATCCGGGAATCCCTCATATCCCCCAGCTGAGAGCCTTCGAACAAGTATCAGAACTGGGCATGTAGCGTGCTCAGTATGCCACCTCTATTTTTCGGTAGGTGGGTTTCGGCCCGGCTCTCACATCCGAGGGTTTGTGGCTTAGAGGCGTTCAGCTTAAATCCTCGACAGAGAGCCTTAGAGTATTGTCCTGACCAAGAACTTCTACCTCCGTGCGCCTGATGTAAAATTTTGACTGCTATCCTCAGTCTACCTGCAGAGCAGCAGGTTGTGTCTCTCTTAGTCTGGCCCCTATCCCATAAGCTGTCCAATATGTAGTTTTCATCCATCGGCAAGCACATGGGGTCGATGGGACACGCAAGCTCCCCCACCACGGCAAGGTGGAGACACATCGGGGGAGAACATTTTAGTTCTATCCGTCTGTTGTGCTGTTCATTTAACTACTTCAGTGTATTGTTGGTAGGTAGTGTCTAAAGTGGTCATACAAGACTGACCGTCACTCAGCTTCATCTGCTCATGTTTGCAATTATGCACAATCACTCGTTCAAAGTCAACCAGAATTTTCCAAGTACATTATATTCCAGACAGTGAATTGTCACAATAGGCATAATATGTCTTTCACAATCTCAGCATACTCATCAATACATCTTGCAATAGTCTATGGAGTATGATTGAATACCACAGGCCCATCACAACCAAAACTATTTAATATGTTGGGCACGCTACTCCCATCTAACTCCAAGATGACGTGTAGTCCTAGCCTCCTTTTCCAATTCAGTGGACTGAGGTCTAATCTGCCCGAGATCCAATGCCCTTCCAGGCATCCTTGGCAGTCCCTCATCCCCACCCTTCTCCATGCTACTCCGCATTGGGTGGAGGTACATGTGGGTTCCGGAACTATCCTACTCTTCTCCAAGCATCGTAGTGTATGAGTATAAGCATTATAGCTATAATAAGCATAAGCTATAGTATAAGCAGTGATTATTATTATTACAAATATAATATTATAAGTTATATTTTACTCTCTTTAATCAATAAAATAATTACTAATCTACCTCTATCTAATTACATAGTCATACTCATATAGCAATAAAGTTTCCTTTCCCCATAACATCTCTTCTTAAATTTCAATTCTAACTCATCCTGTATGGCTATGTGGCACCATGAATAAATGTTAGTAAATCATGCAATCAAGCCACAAAATATTTATATAGGTTAGTTTTGTACAGTATGTTAATAATCCATAGTGCTTACATACATGAGTGAGTATTCGCCTACTACTAAACCAACATTTATATTAACAATCCGCAATGCGAGATCGCCACCACACGACGCCAACGAGCCTACTTCACCACATGTTAGAAAAATTGCACTACCTGATGTCAATATCAATACAGTTTTACCTATCCACTACTGTTATCAATCTCAAAATCTTCCAAAATTAAAAATATAAACCCAATAAATATCGAAATCATCTGTACCGCCGGTCCCCGTCATGGATTATCATTTAGCGCATTCATCCCATTAAAATCAAACAACATAACCCATATCAGAGATCAGCCGCCCATATGACTTAACTTCCCGTACTATCAATATTGATAAAGTCATCTCCGATTTCCATCCCAACCAATGTTTTCTCCCAGCAATCCCCGCCGATGCAGTGCCCAAACCACGAGTCAGATGTTACCAAAGAGAACACTGCAACGTCACACACCACTCGGATCGCCACTGATTCTAAATGAAATCCCATTTGTTAAAGATAGTATCAACCAAAATCCACTAAGCACTATTAAATAAATTAATTATGCACGCAAACCAAATAGTTAATTCTGTAATAACTAATGTAAAATAAATATCATTGCAACAGTCATGCATAAATTCGAAAACTTAGATATTAATGTAAAATTTAAATAACCAACAAATCAATAAAATAATAGAGTTCATACTTACATTCCAGGTTCTCTATTAGTGTTAATATATTAACAATAAAACTAAAACTAAATAAATTATCTTTAAATTATTAATAAAAAATAATATATTTTTTTTAAAAATAACGTGTAGGTCAGCATGGCTGAATGGATAAGAACGTGTGTTTTGAACATCCGGTGTGATGATCCCGAAGTACGAGGTTTAACACCCGAAAGTTGGACTAAAATGTCCTATCGTCCTTGGCTTGGAGACACAAATTACAAGTACCTCTGAAGTCGGAGTGGGTTTGCCTGATGGCGAGGGACACTTAATAGGGAAAGCAAATCCTCATGCAAAATTCAGTCCATCACAACTAGAAGTGTGTTTGGACTACGCTTGAGCTCAAACCGAGCAAGCAAAAAAATATCAAGAAAGTGATTATGATCTATATATGGTTAGAATTAAATATGAGAGGACAAATTATACAATAGTTACATTGTTATGAATTAATAGTTATACACAATAGGGACATTGTTATAATTTACACGGTGAAGTGGTTACAATCAAGACAACATATGAGCAACTACATAATAATTATACTATTACATTATCAATTAAATGTATTACTGTCATTATCGTTAATTCGTATTCCTGAGTGGACCCGGGATCGAACTCAATCAGGGATATGCACTATTGGCGAGCTAAAATGAGAGTGAAACGTGAGTCTAGTGCTTCCAATCTGACGTGGAAACTGCCCAAGGTTTGTACTGAAATACGATCAGCGTTGCCAGTAGTGGGTCGTGCTCAATCTTAAAACCCCCAATCCCAGAACCACCAATTACTTTTGGACAACAATCACCTTAAGGTTAACATTCGAATTGTGGCCGACTCAGTCACAGGATTATTAATCTGAGCCAGGTGATGCACCCTAATATAACTTCTCTTCTGAGGTTAAACGGGGTTGAGGTTAAAAGATAATAAGTTAATGCTCACTGATTTGCTTTCATTATACAGTGAGCATATCATGAGCTCTTTAGACAATATGCAATAGGTTACGATTGGTGGTCATAATATTTGCTGATAGCACTGTCTTGAAAGCAGTAAATCGTAATGAACTCCTCATAATAATTATCACCATGTGTAATGTTGTTAAACATGGGCGGTCATTGTTCCTGCTTTGCCATCTTTCACGATAAACATATATTTGGATTGGGTACGTGTTTTTGTCCTGATTATGCCAAGCTAGCCAGGTAGTTTATATCTCTACCTTCCTCATGCTCTTCAACAACTGCATCATTCCCGGGGCTATTTTTTGTTTTGTTTTGAAACATCTACTTTTCCTTTTCTTGCAACTCTACTGTGTGGCGATGGTGATCATGTCTATCCACAGCCTTCAGTCTTGTACGCTGCCAATCATTTCTGATACTGGTGCTCCTCTATGCTATGGTGTGAAACGTCGAGCATCTTCTGTCATGAAAGGCATGATAGTCAATTTTAAAATTACCATGGCAAACAACTGATATTACTGTGTGTACATGTGTCAATTTCAGCTTGAACGACAATTCTAATTATTTTACTCTATTTTGTGTGACATCTGCAGCAAGTACCTGATGAGATGCAGCGAAATGTGCCAGGCAATAAATCGTACTATATATGGTTTGTGTCTTCGTTATTCAAACAGACATAAGAGCAAGGAAGTTCTACTGTGTCAGTGTCCCCCAAAATAGATTCCTGCCCCCCATTTTTTTTCCCCTGATCTTTATCAGTGATCTTGTTGCCTAACTACCTCATGGAATTAAAGTGACAATGTATGCTTTTGCTCACTTCTTGATTCTCTGGGATTTGTTTAATTCTATGACACAAAAGTGGTCTTAACAACATAAATGTTAAAAAGCAAACACAATATTTTACAGGAGTAATTGTGCATGTGGTCTGTTGTGGATCATAACATTATGTACAGGATTAAAACACCCAATGCATATAGTATTTGTCTCTGAAATGTTTTTTTCTTGCAGGACATCAGTTTGTCAGTTCGAGTAAAGTGTGTACAACAATCATGATATGTGTGTGATTTCTTTATTGCTTGTGTTTTCCTGTGCCACTTAGGTCTCTGATGTTGAATAAACAATACATCACCGTCTGTTGTTTTTTTTGTGCATCTTCAGATTGTAAACATAAGATCATAATCCCACACACCATATTTCAAACACAGCTGCTGGCAATTTGGAAGAAGGCCGCCGTGCGTTGGTTTCCATACAAAGGTATGAGTGGAAGTCATTCAGAAATCAATGGCAAACTCAATCAATCAATCATGTGCCATGCCGGAAAGCGTGGGCGCTCATGACTCGCCATTTCACTCGATCACCAGAGTCGTGGATCAGCTCACTGTTCCTGTCTCGTCCATGCCAATACGTTCTCTAATCCATTTCTTCTCATAAAAATGTGTCTAGCACCATATGCCACATTACCTGACTGTATGCAAAAGGGTCACTGACTTAATTTACTATTACTTTCCTTCTGATTAGTACCCTGCTAATTATGGTCTTGGCCTTCAATCTCTGAGCATTATAGAGGCCACCATCTGAGCGTGAGTGAATGTAAATACCGTCATCCTGATCACGAAAGGCATATTTCAGTAGAAGTGAAAAGTATATCCCAAAGAGGGTGGGGGCTAGTACACAACCTTGCTTAACTCCACTCTTGATTTCAAACTCTTCTGATTTTGTTCCCGGCATTTTTCTTGCATCTGTCGCAATGAGAATATAATATCAATGGTAGACTGGTTCTGACGGAAGCCGCAATGTGATTCGGGGTAGACTTGAAGTCTGCGCAGGACAATTCTGGCAAATACTTTCCCAACAATACACAGAAGTGAAATACCCCTATAGTTATTACAGTCGCTCTAATCTCCCTTGTTCTTGTACAGCGTTATGTTTGAATCTTTGAAATCCTGTGGGACTTGTCCTTCTCGCCAGCATAGCTCTATTAGCTGGTGGATCTGTAGAGCGAGTGTGTCTTGCCCACTCCTGATCACCTCTACTGGAATCCCATCCTTACCTGGAGCCTTGCCAGATGCAAGCTCATTTATAGCGCACACTTAACTTCTGTTATAGTGGGAAGTGTGTCCAGGTGGTCAAGAGTTGGCAGGGCCTCTATCGTGTTGAGGGCATCATCTGCTAGCTTGGTCTCACTTGAGTAAAGCTCTAAATTGTGCTCAACCCATCTATCCATCTGCTGTTTCTCCAGTCAAGGTTTTCAGCGGTGCACTTCTTTTGATCATTGGACCACAGGCTTTCTTTATTCCTTCATACATGCTTCTGATGTTTCCCTTATCACTTGCGATTTGAATTGACTCACATAACTTGATCCAATAGTCATTCGCACACTACCTGGCAGCCTTTTGTACATCCTTCCTCGCTTACTATCTCCTTTTTATCAATCAAGGGCTGCAGTATCTGGCTGTTTGCCGCAAACCAGTCTTACTGACTATAGACTAAACTATGGAGACAACAATAACTGTTCTTACTGACTATAGACTGAACTATGGAGACAACAATAACTGTTCTGACTATAGACTGGATTATGGAGACAACAATAACTGTTCTTACTGACTATAGACTGGATTATGGAGACAACAATAACTGTTCTTACTGACTATAGACTGAACTATGGAGACAACAATAACTGTTCTTACTGACTATAGACTGAACTATGGAGACAACAATAACTGTTCTTACTGACTATAGACTGAACTATGGAGACAACAATAACTGTTCTTACTGACTATAGACTGAACTATGGAGACAACAATAACTGTTCTTACTGACTATAGACTGAACTATGGAGACAACAATAACTATTCTTACTGACTATAGACTGGACTAAGGAGACAACAATAACTGTTCTTACTGATTATAGACTGGACTATGGAGACAACAATAGCTGCTCTTACTGACTATAGTCTGGATTATGGAGACAATAGCTGTTCTTACTGACTATAGACTGAACTATGGAGACAACAATAACTGTTCTTACTGACTATAGACTGAACTATGGAGACAACAATAACTGTTCTTACTGACTATAGACTGAACTATGAGACAACAATAACTGTTCTTACTGTCTATAGACTGGATTATGGAGACAACAATAACTGTTCTTACTGACTATAGACTGGATTATGGAGACAACAATAACTGTTCTTACTGACTATAGACTGGACTATGGAGACAACAATAACTGTTCTTACTGACTATAGACTGGACTATGGAGACAACAATAACTGTTCTTACTGATTATAGACTGGATTATGGAGACAACAATAGCTGCTCTTACTGACTATAGACTGGACTATGGAGACAACAATAGCTGCTCTTACTGACTATAGACTGGACTATGGAGACAACAATAGCCGCTCTTACTGACTATAGACTGGACTATGGAGACAACAATAGCTGCTCTTACTGACTATAGACTGAACTGATGATTGCGCTCTGTACGCCAACTCGGAGGCGGACATGCAACATAATGTTTCAGCTTTCTCACATGCCTGTGCCAACTTTGGGCTCAATATCAACTTGGAGAAGACTGTAGTTATGCACCAGCCAGCTCCAGAGAATAATTACACTGTGCCGAATATCAAAGTGAATGATCATAGACTAAGTGTTGTGGACAAATTCACCTATCTTGGCAGCACTGTGTCACAAGCTGCCACAATTGATGACGAAGTGAATGCAAGAATCTCCAAGGCCAGTGCGGCCTTTGGCAGACTGTACAAGAATGTATGGGACAGAACTGGAATAAGCCTGCAAACAAAGCTAAAAGTCTACAAAGCAGTTGTATTATCCACACTGCTATATGCTTGTGAAACGTGGACTGTTTATCAGCGACACGCTAGGCTAGGAAATTAAACCACTTCCATACAGTCTGCCTAAGGAAGCTTCTGAAGATTAAATGGCAAGACAAGATTCCAGACACTGAAGTCCTAGAAAGAGCATCCATGCCCAGTATCCACTCTACTGATGAAGAATCAGATTCGCTGGGCTGGTCACTTGACTCGCATGCCAGATCACAGGCTCCCTAAACGAATTTTTTACAGCGAACTGCGTTGTGGTAAACTCTCCCAAGGTGGCCAGAGGAAACACTTTAAAGACACACTGAAAATTTCACTGAAGGCTTTTGGAATTCATCATGACACCTGGGAGACTGCAGCCAGAGACTGAAATTCGTGGCGTGCATCATTACGCAAGGGTGCAGTCATATGTGAGGCAACCAGGACTGCAAGAGCTGTGAAGAAAAGGCAGGACAGAAAAACTACTGCAGGAAATCCTCCTCCAGAAACGTCAAGCATTCCTTGCCCACATTGTCAAAGAACATTTCGAGCCAAAATAGGCCTTATCAGCCATCTTAGAACCCACGGCTCCATACCTTCAACCCCACTGGATGAAATGAATGGTCATCATCATTCTTGATGGACAAACAACAGACTGAACTATGGAGACAACAATAGCTGCTCTTACTGACTATAGACTGGACTATGGAGACAACAACAGCTGCTCTTACTGACTATAGACTGGACTATGGAGACAACAATAACTGTTCTTACTGACTATAGACTGGATTATGGAGACAACAATAGCTGCTCTTACTGACTGTCATCTAAACTGTCATCTTCTGCCTATAGTACCTTACAGTGTAGGACAGGGAGGTCTTGAGCCTGAGGAATTAAAGTCGCCTGGCTAGTGCAGTTCCTTTCTTACTGACTATACATTGGATTATGAAGACAACAATAGCTGCTCTTACTGACTCTGGACTGGACTATGAAGACAATATCTGCCACCAGAAATGGCGTTAATGGAATCTGACAGGGAAGCCTGACAATATAAACTTTGCTGAATACATTGTCCTCATATTTCACACACACACAAGCAGATGCAATATAAACACTTACTGGGGGTCACAACAATTAGGTCTACAAATACACATGGAATAGGCAAAGATAATGAGAATGAACCAAGAAATGATAATCTGATCTCCCTTGGTGAAACCTCACTTCATGAGAAGGAACCATACATCTATTTAGTTTCTCTCATGTAAATGTTCACTTTCACACTTCAGACATTTGCACTAAATAAATGACACAACACATTCATACAGTATCTCTCTCATATGCAGTTGAGACAAGAACTGACATGACAGCATTCAGAACATTCCTGTATGTGCTCCATCCTCATCTTCAATAGCCAGTGAAGAGTCCCAAAACTAATGGTACCAGTTGATATCTGATTATGTGTCCACTGGCCTTTCTTCAGAGTCCTGAGTGCCGAGAAGATCCTCTGTCCGTGTCCAAAATTGTCTGTGCCTCATGAAAGATGAATGAAATCTTACTCATCCTTGTGATTCTGGTAGGTGTGATATAATAAAACGCCCTTGCCCTTTCCTAGCATTGACTCCCTTAAAAATAAACAAACCCTAACAACTACTAGTTAAGTATCTTGCTTAGTTAGGAGTAGAAAATAAAACAGCGATAGACTGACTGTGGCACAGCTTAATTTAGTTGGCTTTATTTTAGCTCGCGTACCTGGCCAAGACCAGCGAGGTTGAAAACAAAGACTAAAGTAGCCATTTTAGTTCAGACAATCAAAGGAAGCAGACATGTAAAAGTTTCCCCGTGTGGGGAAAAGGCAATTTTGCCTTAAAACCATCACTATCTGAAGCTATTATAACAGTGTGGTGATGATATGATAAGGCTGTGTGTGGAAGGCTCGTGTCAATATAGTGGACAAGTCTCGGCTGTTAGATAAACATTCGTTTATTCATTGAAATCGTACGTCTTCTGACTGATGATGGTAAACACCGACATCTTTCCTAGTTGAATCCCAAGTCCCAAGTCCCTCAGTGACGTGTGTGCAAGCCCTGGATACGTCTACCCATTCGTGTACACACGTTCACTAACTAATGATTTCCCACTAGTTAATGAATGCGCAGCATCCATTAACTCCTAAGCTCCCTTTACTGTTACACTATATTGGTAGGTTATATCTACATTATTAAGATGTATTTATGTATTACATAGACCAGTATGTTTAGTTAAGAATTAGTTAGAATAAGTCAACAATTCTCTTAAACCAGGCTGGATGATGTTTACCAATGAAACACATGTGGGTGCCATGCTGTAATTTTTCCTATGTCTTACAATTTCAAATCCCTATGTTAAAATCTTTTATAGGCATTATGAACTTAATAGCTAACTAATAGTGCTTATAACCTATAAATAGGTGTACTGTAGAGCATCAACTCTCATGTCCGAAACACATTCTAGAGATTTTCTCAATGTAGGAGCAGACTCCTGATTCATACTTCAGTAGAGAACTCGTGTCTGTCAATTTCATATCCCTATGTTAAAACTTCTATGCATTGTGAACTATATCTCACTATCTATGCTTAGAAATCTGCAAATAATCTATATAGATAGGAAATTGTATCCATGCGGAGACATACACATGAGTACGCATATCATGGACTCAGTTCATTTTGGATAAATTGTTTTCCTAATTCATAATCTGTAACTTGGAACTATAGTGCTAAATTTTAGTACAATCCTTTTGTTAACAGATTAGTAACCACTCCATATGAGGAGGAACATGTAATCATTTCATAAAATATTGCTAGGGAAATGCCATATAAATTCAAGAACAATTAAAGTAAACGCGTGATATAAATGAATGTTCAGATAGGATTCAATCCATATCACCTCACTGGAGTAGGAACAGAAGCGAAGATTGATGTGAATAAATTGCTTGCAATATTCAGAAGACTGGACCATGCAGAATAAGTTATTCTAATAAATACACTCCGAATAATAGCAGTCATTGGCAAAATATATCACAGCGGTTACTATCCCCATGTGCTGTACGCAGTGGGGGAAAACAATGTATGTTTTAGTTTATGGATTAACACCTGAAGAAAATTCAAAACCATTGGCTCCGGCATTAAATTTTATGATTAATTATAATGTATGATTATCATGTACTTAATATCAGAGAAATGTACATGTATGTTTTTTTCTGGTATGAGAATTTTCTATGGTCTGATTGTTACTTTTTCCTGTGGGAATATACATTTTAATGTTACCCTTGGGAACATGAGGATGTTGATAGAAGAATCCATGTGTATGTCAGTACTTAAAAAGCCAATGTTGAATAACCTTGGCCTAATGATGATTATAGTGCCGAAAGGAAGACGCAGCATTAGAAACCAGAGATTCTGTATAGGCTATTCTCTTCAAGAATGAGAGAAACAATATCAACATGTTGGATGGACAGAATGACTTCACTCATCTAATAGTCCCAGTAACAACAGAACATAATATAAGTGAGAAAATACCTTATTCACTATTAAGAGTCAGAATGGCTCTACACCAAACAAGACGAGGGACAGTGGAACGTGGACACTGACTCCTTTCCCCTTCTCCTCTTGTTGGTTGTATGTTTGTTTGTAATTGTGTTGTAAACCTTTTACCATAACACAGTAGGTTAATGCTCGTGTTGTATTCTTGTCATCCCTTTTCTATAGAAGAGAAGCAAGTGGTGGTTGATTGAATTTGGTGGGACTATATCACTAAAACTGGATCCTGGGTCAACAGCCAGAAAGTGAATGTCCTAACAATAGTCTGGCTATAGAAATACCTCAATGTTTACTGCTGCAATCATAGCTCCATAGCAAGCAACAGAGAAATTCGAAAACTGACTGGGTGAGTGATTAAGTCATATTTTAGTAGGAATATCCATGATGGACTTCAAGATCTAATAATCTACAAAGATGAAGATCAACAGAGTAACTGACAACAGTGTATTATCTGTTTTACTGCTGAGAAGTACCACCTATGGCCTCATTCAACCAAATCAGTGAAACTATGGGGCAATCTACAATGGGGGTACTACAAGTTACTAAACTAGCAACAGTGAAAACCCTTCAACTGTTGGTTGGATTACCAAGTTAATATCCAACAATGGATAAGTGTTCGAAAGAACGTCTCACAGCTGCAACAGTTAAACATGGGATTCAGCCATTCAACACCAAGTTCTTGATATGAACACCAACTCAAACAAATGGGAAGAGACACTGAAACAACATTATAAGCCAATACAGCCAAGATACAACCTTCAGTACCAACTGAAAACCATAACTACACCAGATTACCTCACGGATCCAACACCTGAACCCTATCAGATAAAAGACCATATGAAAGCAACTAAATGCCTCTACATCAGCAACAAGAGGAATCATCTAATTGTTTGCAAACCTGGTACTGTGCTGGATTTATTCATCTGTGGATATATGTAGGTATAGATCAATTGTGGCCCTAGTCGCAGATACTACCATGAGATGTCTCTCAGTCAATTAAAGTTCTATACTGGACTAGATAACGACGAATAATTCCTTGCCGGTCCAATGTCAGCCTAAATGCCATGGGTTATAGACTCGCGACTAGGTGGGTGAAACCTCCGTGTAAGCCAATATGGTAGTCGGATATTATAAGCCGAGAAGCTGAATGGACGTCAACTTTTCATCAGACCTGATGATAAAGGGAATTATCTTCTGCAAGGATTAAGTGGAAATCCTGAATTATGACCAACCTGAGGCACCAAATTTCACAAAAAGGGCACCGAGCCTAAGGCAACAGAATATTCGTGATTCTAGCCCCAACGGAGGGGATATATGGTGTGTGATTCTTCAATTCCTGGATTATGGATTATAAAATAGTCACCAGCCAATTACCAGTGGATAAATATTAGGAACACAACTGAGTGCATTAATTCGGTACCCAGATAATGGGAAAAGGATCTAATCTACAGCAAAGATGAACCCTTAACCGCACACCAGGAGATAAATGACTCTATTAATTAGTAGGACAAACTGCTGTTTATATGTTGTTTTTTTTCTGAAGGTAACAGGTCAGTAGTTTTTTTCCAATGAAGTTTATGGGTAGTATTTTGACACCAACTCATTATTTTTAAAATGAGAGAATTGTAAAAGGTGTCAGAAACCAATATTTATATGTTGGGGTTCTATATACTTAGATCATTATTTTCCTTAATTATGAGGGTAAATGAAAGTAGACCCAATTTATGGTTGTTGTGTTGTTTGTAATAACCTTGTTTTTTCTGGGGTCACTGGGTACTATATTGTAATAATGCAAATAATTCCCATGCCTGTCTGAAAATGCATAGTGCTCATTACACATATATATGTAACTGCAGATTTTGATTTAATACTTGAACTGTTTGTCCAAAATTGTTGTGTACATCAAGTAAATGTGGTGTTCAACAGTGGTTGTTTATATGTTGTGAGCAATCAATATCCTTCCAGCACTACAGTAAATTTAAAGGGTGATGAAGTGGGAAGGGAAACCTACACACAGATGCCATTGTTTCAAGGATTGAATTCTTTTCTCCTGGAGTTTGTGGTAAATATCCCTGATCACCCTGCACTCTAACAAGTGACCAGAGAATCAATAAAACCCTAGACTTTTAACATAATATTCTCATAAAATAAACTTCCACATCCCACAGTAGGCCAGTTTCCCTACATGTAAAATTCAGATCCCTCAAAGTTCTGATGTTCCACGCTATTTTCTATACTAACGACCCAGGTAACAGAACAGGTGATGGGGAAGAGTTAATAGAAGGAATAAAAGCCACAAACTTATAAAGTGGGAAAATAATGTAAAAGAAAACTGCACGAGAATGCACCAGAGGAGTTCTATGTAAGAAAGCTAGGGGTAGTAACCATAGCTACAACATGAAAACAACCAAGGACAGAAAGTAAGAGAGCTGAGCTGTCAGTGGCCATTTTTCTAGAAGGGCTCCAAAAATATGAATACATCTTATATACGCTCTGTGTACAGTCGACATCAAGAAGGGTTAAGTATGCTTATTGTTGACATATAATTATATGCTAAGGAAAAAATTAAATAATTATGTAAAATTGGTTCTTTTGGTAACGTTCCTTCGGAAGACAGGGAGGATGAAAATAAAGGTCAGTGTGGAATTGATGTTTAGAACTTCAATATTCTAAAATATTAGAATGTTTAGTCATGGGAGTAAATTTGAAGAGGGCTATTTGTCTTATGTGCTTGATTTCCATGGAACCATTACTAATTGTGAATCAAATTTGTGATATTAAAAACTTGGTCATTTTTAAAGAAAGAGATTATTTTCAAAAGTCCTTCTATAACTTCAATGTTAAGAAATTTTCGAATGCTTTCCGGTATGGCGCATGATTGATTGATTGTGGTAGTCCAGGGTAAATATTCATCTCTCAGAAGTTCATGAACACAAGTGAAGAGCAATCCAACAAGACTGCAGGAATAATGGTTATCCTATGAAATACATTCTCTTGTGACACTTTAGATGGTTAGCTTATGCACTACAATCATCACATCTATGACAGTTCTATAATGTATCAGGAAGTCAGATCAAAGAAAATAATCACCAAAATTGACACACTGGTAAGGTGCCCCTCACGTGTCTTCTCACATGGTACATTAATGAATCAGCATGAATGAACACACCACAATCATCACATCTATAAGGTTTAGTCTGTTGTCTGTTCTCATTTGGTACTTTAGAAAGTCAGCTTTAGCACCACAATCATCCTAATTGTAAGCCATCTCTTTTGTGTATGATTAATTGTTACACACAAAAATTCAACATGGGCAAATGCTGCATAACTAAAATCATATTTGTAATGTATCTCATGTGTACTCTTGCGCTGTTTCAGCATGTCAATACACGTAAAAGATGCACCACAATCATCACATGTGTTCGAATTAACTCCTATGGTTATTCTTATGTGTGCCTCTAAATTGAAAATTTGAGTAAAAGATGCATTACAATCATCACATGTGTAGGGTATCTCTCCTGTATGTGTTCTCTTGTGGAACTTCAGACTGGCAGCATAAGGAAACAATGCAAAGCAATCATTACATTTATAAGGCTTCTCTCCTGTATGTGTTCTCTTTGTGTTGCTACAAATTGCCAGCCTGAGTAAATGATGCACCACAATTATCACATATGTAAGGTGTCTCACCTGTGTGTGTTCTTTTGTGGATATTCAGACTGATAGCATGAGGAATTGATACATCACAATCATTACATTTGAAAGGTTTCTCTCCTGTCTGGAGAACATTAGGCGTGGAGAGGAGTGGGTCAGAGTGCCAACGGAGCAGTCAGACTTGTGCAGAGTTATAATCACATTAAGCCGGGAGTGCAGGGAGTGGCCAGCAGGGGCCACGGAAGTGGAAATCCAGCAACTAATTCAGGACAATGCTCACTCGAGTGATGTGATTATCTACACAGATGGTTCGGTGTCAAGAGGTGAGAGAAGTGGCTGGAGTTTCATAGCCAAAGCTAATGGTCGATGTTTGGGGCAGGAGAGCCTGGCATATGATACCACAACATCCAGCTTAAGAATGGAAGTGGAGGCAGTCACTGCGGCTCTCCGCTGGATGGAGAATACGACACACACACATATCGTGATTGTAACTGACTCAGAAAGCATGCTGATGAGGGTGAGGACGGGCAGACTTCGTGCGGAGTGGCTTGCTTCGCTTCGGAGGTCATGGGTGACAAGCATCGCCTGGATCTTTTCTCCGGGGCATGCCAGTGTGCTGGGAAATGAACAGGCGGACAGATTGGCTGGCTCTGCAGAACTTGGTGGAGTATTGATACATGACAAGGCAGACGTGGTTGCGGCCTTATGGGAGCACGTGCACACCTCGGAGGAGCAAATGGATTACCATGGTCTGGCAAGAATGAGACGAGGAGTGACGAAGGGATCTGGCCAACGCTCAATGCTCAAAGGAAAGGCGAGACGGACTTATAATCAGATTGCTACTGGTACTATTAGTGTTGGAACTCTTCGCTGGCTGCTGAGGATGGGGACGGAGCGCTTATGGGAATGTCCCGAATGCTGTGATGTCGGTTCCTAGATCAATCAATCAATCAATCAGATACTTCAGTTTGCTCTCTCTGCTGACATTTCTACCATCTATCGTGAGGCTTGGGGCATCA
Organism: Cepaea nemoralis; assembly: GCA_014155875.1. Classification (NCBI taxonomy): domain Eukaryota; kingdom Metazoa; phylum Mollusca; class Gastropoda; order Stylommatophora; family Helicidae; genus Cepaea; species Cepaea nemoralis. The sequence continues at coordinate 132,254 of JACEFZ010024456.1, read as the reverse complement.
TCTCTCACAATCCTGTTGTCCAGAGAGCACCACAACACAGCCGCCTTTTCCGGGTTGATGACAGCACTCATTTCAGTGCACCAGTCAATCACTTTGTCTACTGTCACCTGTAGCTCCTGGGCTGTTTGATCCCTATTTCTCCCGTCTGTATGCAAGAATATCATCTGCAAATGTTAGAATCCTTCCAACCCCTGGTGCTTTTAGGTATGCAATCTTGCTCGTATACACATTAAAGAGCACCAGAGAGATTGCAGATCCCTGTGGCAGTCCCGGGGTTAAAATATGTGGCTCTGAGGTCCATGCGCCCAGACGGAGAGCAACCTGACGAGAATGCAGGACGGCCGCTATCCAGTTCACCAACCAGGGATTGACCCCCTTCTCCATAAGTGCGGTCATCAAAATATCATAGCGAACTCTATTGTACGCATCCTCGAGATCAAGCGCTGCCGCCATAGTTTCCTGTCTACTCTGGAACCCCTCATAAACATCAAAGGCAAAGGTGGCTGCATTCGACCAGGTATCTTTGCCTGGCCTGTAGCTCCCCAGGCCTCTTGGAAGAAGCTTCCCCCTTTCCAAAAAATCCTGCAGCTTAACAGCGACTATCTTCTCTACAACCTTCCCAAATGTAGTTTGAAGGGTGATGATCCTAAAGCCGCCAAGCTTTGAATGATCCTTGTATGGTTTTGGTAGAGGGATGAGATAGCTATGCAGCCAATCCTGCGGTACTGACGCTGTTCTAATGCTCTGATTAAAGCAGCCGGCCATCTCCTTCAGGTCCACATCGCTCAAAGCCTTCATGTGGCCATACCTGACACCATCAGGCCCTGGTGCCGTGTCTTTTGCCTTTTGCAAAATATGTTTAACATCTTCAAACAATATGATGTCTTCGTAAGGCATATTCTCTATTGTGCCAGATAATTCCACTCTAACTGCATCCCTGGTATCCGCATCACTGTGATTGGTCTGCCTCCTCTTTCTCATTGTCTGTTGTCATGCGTACCCCATCCTCTTTATAAATTGTTCCTACTGTCATAGGCCGATCTTTTCTTTGCATTTGTCTGTACAGTTTCCAGAATTTATGCAGTGTTTTATCACCTCCAACCTCCTTCATAAAACATTCCCATTTTACTTTCTTGGCCTCTGCAGCACATCGCTTGAAAGCCTCCACCTTGTCTTTCTTGTCATTTTCCGCTATGTCCACTTCCTCTCGTGAACTTAGGGGTGTCTGTCGCAATTTCCTTAGCTGCTTCACTGCAGCTCTCTTTGCTTTCCACGCATTGTCCACTTCTGGGGTCCACCATGGGGGCTGCAAAAAGGGGGTTTTACCCGTCCTGTTGCATGCCCCATGCCTTGAGGCGTCCAAGAAGGCTGTCGCTCCACTCATACCGGAAGGTCCTGCGCGCTCTCCCAGCCTTGACTTTCTTGGACTTAGAGATCAGGACTGAGCATGGCATGTGATCACTCCCATGGTCATTCAAAACAGTCCACTTTACATCAAGGACTGATGACTGGGAGACAAGTGCCAAATCAATAGCAGTATCTGCATCGCCAGGCTCTTGTGAAATTTCTAAATGTCTGCTTGAGTAAAAGATCCACCACAATCATCACATTTGTAAGGTTGTCTCTCATGTAATGTATTCTAATGTGGCGTGTCATGTGGCTGCTTTGTGTAAAAGATGCACCACAATCGTCACTTTTGTAAGGTTTTTCTCCTGTATGAGTTCTACTGTGGCATTTCAAACGGCCTGCTCGAGTAAAAGATTCACCACAGTTTCCACATTTGTAAGGTTTCTCTCCTGTATGTGTTCTCCTGTGGCGTTTTAAATTGCCAACCTGAGTAAAAGATGCACTACAATCATCACATTTGTAAGGTTTCTCTCCCTTGTGATTTCTCATGTGAAGCTTCAATATATCATGACGAGTAAAAGATGCAAAACAATCATTACATTTGTAAGGTTTCTCTCCTGTATGTGTTCTCATGTGGCCTTTCAAACTGCCAACATGAGCAAAGTGTTTGTGGATCTTCAGACTCTTAACATGAGGAAATGACACATCACAATCATTACATTTGTAAGGTTTCTCTCCTGTATGTTTTCTCTTGTGACATTTCAAATTGTCTGCCTGAGTAAAAGATGCACCACAATCATCACATTTGTAAGGTTTCTCTCCTATATGTACCCTAATGTGGCGGTCACATGGCTGTTGAAGGTAAAAGATGCACCACAATCATCACATTTGTAAGGTTTCTCTCCTGTATGTATTCTCATGTGTTGTTTCACACTGCCAACTGTAGTAAAAGACGCACCACAATTATCACATTTGAAAGGTTTCTCTCCTGTATGTGTTCTCCTATGGAACTTCAAATGGCTTGTTTCAGCAAAAGATGCACCACAATCATCACATTTGTAAGGTTTCTCTCCTGTATGTGTTCTCCTGTGGCGTTTCAAATGGCCTGCTTGAGTAAAAAATACACCACACTCATCACATTTGTAAGGTTTCTCTCCTGTATGTGTTCTCCTGTGGCCTTTCAAATTGCTAGCTTGAGAAAAAGTTGCACCACAATGTTCACATTTGTAAGGTTTCTCTCTTGTATGTTTTCTCCTGTGGCGTTTCAATTCGGGAGCTCGAGTAAAAGATGCACCACAATCATCACATTTGTAAGGTTTCACGCCTGTATGTGTTCTTATGTGCGTCTTTATACTGATAGGCTGAGTAAAAGATACACCACAATCATCACATTTGTAACGTTTCTCTCCTGTATGTGTTCTCTTGTGGCGCTTCAGATTATACGCTTCAGTAAATGATGCTCCACAATCATTACATTTGTAAGGTTTCTCTCCTGTGTGTGTTCTCTTGTGGCGCTTCAGACTGCCCGATACAGCAAAAGATGCATCACAATCATCACATTTGTAAGTTTTCTCTTCTTTATTCATTCTTATCTTTCTGTTTATATATATCTGTCTGAACCAACAGCTGAATCACAAACATCAGACATATAAGTTGTATCTTCTTGTTTCATTCTTTGATGAATACAACTGGTAAGATTATCATAATCAAGAGACTTCTCACAGATCTGTGTACATGTCACTGGTATTTCTACAATTTGTAATTCACTAGTCTCATTGGCCACACACCGTAGTTTAGTGTTACTTTCATTGGCAGATGACAAACACCTGATACCTAATCACATTCCTCATGTTTTACTGAAGTTATATAACTATTCTCAATCCCACTATCATCAAGTGATATTTGTTCATGATGAGCAAGAGTTATTTTATTTTCAATCACTCTTGATCATGTATCTGTGTGTCCTGCCATGTCTTCAAGGCTGCAGCAACCTTCCATGCCAACAATGTTATTAAATCTGTCATGAGTTTTGTAATCATAGAACACATCTGGAAGTTCTTGTTTCACAAACTCAAAGTTAATGTTATCAGATGCCATCTTCTCTATTTGTGGCTGAACTTATGTGAAGTAGGAAGTCACAGCTCAGGCATCAGTGGTGTATTTCTGAAACACACAAACAGTGAACATTTAATTAAACATATGACTGCTGTAATCATAGAACAAATCTAGAAGTCCTTGTTTCATTAATTCCAAATTAATATTATCAAATGCCATCTTCTCTATCTATGACTGCACGCATTCAACTATGACGACAGTCGTGTAATTGTAAAACATGCAAGATGTGAACACTGGGTTAAACATGTACATGGCAGACAACATACAACAATAAAATGTTGAAGTTTCTATGTCACTATCATCATAATCATGTAGCATGTCATTGGCACTCTCATCACACGCCAGCACCAAGTGTCTTTATCTGTGCCAGCAACAAGTGTCTTTATCTGTGCCAGCAACAAGTGTCTTTATCTGTGCCAGCAGCAAGTGTCTTTATCTGTGCCAGCAGCAAGGTCTTTATCTGTGCCAGCAGCATGTGTCTTTATCTGTGCCAGCAGCAAGTGTCTTTATCTGTGCCAGCAACAAGTGTCTTTATCTGTGCCAGCAACAAGTGTCTTTATGTGTGCCAGCAACAAGTGTCTTTATCTGTGCCAGCAACAAGTGTCTTTATGTGTGCCAGCAACAAGTGTCTTTATCTGTGCCAGCAACAAGTGTCTTTATGTGTGCCAGCAACAAGTGTCTTAATCTGTGCCAGCAACAAGTGTCTTTATCTGTGCCAGCAACAAGTGTCTTTATCTGTGCCAGCAACAAGTGTCTTTATTTGTGCCAGCAACAAGTGTCTTTATCTGTGCCAGCAACAAGTGTCTTTATCTGTGCCAGCAACAAGTGTCTTTATCTGTGCCAGCAACAAGTGTCTTTATCTGTGCCAGCAACAAGTGTCTTTATCTGTGCCAGCAACAAGTGTCTTTATCTCTGCCAGCAACAAGTGTCTTTATCTGTGCCAGCAACAAGTGTCTTTATCTGTGCCAGCAACAAGTGTCTTTATCTGTGCCAGCAACAAGTGTCTTTATCTGTGCCAGCAACAAGTGTCTTATCTGTGCCAGCAACAAGTGTCTTTATCTCTGCCAGCAACAAGTGTCTTTATCTCTGGCCACTTCTCCCACTTTATGAACCCTACTGCCCAAGTTGTCTGCAATGTCCTGTGTCCATTTCTGTACTGATCGACCCCTGTCACCTCTTCCAAGAACCATGCCTACCATCGCTGTTCTTCCCAACCCAGTCATGTTTACTATGGCTGAAGTATTTTAGTTTCCCAGACATGATACTGTTTATGAGCGAGTTTTCTTCGATGTTCAGATCTTGTAGAATGTCAGTATTGTTATTCTCTGGGTTCACAATATTCTCAGAATTGTTCAACCTCAAAACTCCCAGTTTTCATCTTCAGTTATAGCGGAATGGTTCATGACTCACATCCATATGATGCCACAGGAAAGATGCATGTGCAATAGAGATTAAGAGCAGAATGTGTCAAGCAAAAGTTGCATTACAGAAAATGAAATGTATCTTATGCAATAAGTCACTATTATTTAATATATGTGTGATTATACCAGCACTCACAGCAGAAACACACAAAACAAGCAAACAACAACAGCTAAAGCAAGAAACAGACAGGAGATACTTGGCACTTGGAATGTGAGTGGACTAGGAGATAAAGAACCAGCACTAGTGGTTCAATGGTCCATGACCCACATCCATATGTTGCAACAGGAAAGATGCATGTTCTCAAGAATGCAGCTTTCATGTGTGTGCTGGTGTTGTGTCATTGGCTCATAATACGGTTAACCTCCGCATTGTATGCCCAATCTCTTTCTGGCTTCTTGTGAACAGTCGCCACTGTTGGGGTAACTACAGCTTTCTATTGTGATGTTGTCTAGTGTGTCCTCTAGTCTCCACTTCTTTCTTCTACTTCTACAACAGACAAACAATACAAGTGAATGTATTTACAAGCTACGTTAGTGTCCTCAATGGATTCCCCAGCTGTGTATTAAGTTACCACATTGGAACCCACAAAACAGATCAGTTCTTTAAATGTTCATTAACAGACTTTTATGTTGTCTAGTGTAAAATGGTAAAAATGCGGTAAAAATAGCGATGACCTAACATTCATTTTTCAGGAGACACTGTTTTTAATGTTTTCCTGTGGATTATGTGGTGTTCGTATTCGTTTAATGGAAATTGTTCACAAGAAGCCACAGAAGGCAGGTGGTGGATGAAATATTGAGGGCAGCCGACAGATAGTATTGGTTATGGTGTCATGTTTCGTGACGGCAGACAGAACATCCCTTAAGGGAGACAATGGGTGCGGTCACCCGGCCAGTATGGTCACTGCCAGGAAGGAAAGCAACGGCAAACTACCTTCTTTAAAAGTGCCTAGTTTATTATGATTCGCCTAATTACTGATCATCACAAGACAAGGACAGAGACATTAAAATTAGCAACATGTAATGTTAGGACGTTAAACGACGACAAAATATTGGATAACATCAAACAAGAAATTAAAAGAGAGAAAATTAAAATATTAGGAATGTGCAAAACGAGATGGACAGGAGCAAGAATTCGGATAGATGATTTTAAGATTATTTATTCTGGAGGAGAAGATTGACATAGAGGTTTAGCAATTATCTTGAATCGGCAAACATCAAAAATCTGTTCAAGGATATTGGGCTGAGTCGGACAGAGTTCTACCAGTTAAATTAAGTGGCAGGCCTTTTAGCATAAATGGTATTCAAAATATATGCCCCAGCAGAATCCAATGAAGACAGTGTACAAGAATTTTATAATGACAGTAGAGTCTGCTTTAAAGAAATGTAAAAATTCAGAAATTAACATCATAATAGGAGACTTCAATGCAAAAGTAGGAAATCAAGGTGATGGATACACGGTAGGAAGCCATAGTTTGGGAGAGAGAAATGAAAGAGGATACGGACTTGTATAATGGACAAAAGAGCAGGGAATGATAGTAGGGAAAAAAATTGAGTTGCATGTCCTTCACGGACATAGCAGTCAACCCCAGCATTTTTGCTGTTCGTGGTTCCTGGGCAAATTTTACGTTCAGTAGTTTGCCATTGCTTTCTGAATGACTGGCACCTATACCTTTTTCGAAAAAACCAGCACCGCTGTGTTTCGAACCCGGGTATACAGGCTCACAAACCGCGTTCGCGAGTCCTTAGCCATGGAGACCGATGATTGTAAGGAAACAACTGGTTTAAACAACACCCTAGAAGATTATGGCCATGAAGGAGTCCTGATAGCAGGATTAGAAAATAGATTGATTACATTCTGATTAGCAGAAGGTTTCGAAATTCATTAACAATTGCAAAAACAGTTCCCAGGGCTGATTGTTATAGTGACCACAGTTTACTTACAGGTGCGTTGAGGATAAAGTTAAAGAAAGTCAAGTATATAACAGGAAACACTAAATATGATCTATATACAATGAGAAATGACAAGGAAATACAAAACAGATTCAACATAGAAGTACAGAACAGATTTGATATATTGTCTGATCTAGAGATCCTGTAACGATGTTGATATTACAGAGCAGAGACAAAGTCCTGGCTGTAGGTTATATGTTTATTTAATTAAATACATTTGTAGAATAAAAACAGCATACAATGACTTGATGTACGGACGTTGTTACAGAAGGTGTTATTCGTTCAAAATACAGATGGTAACTCATATTCTCTAACCCCCGCGTCACGGCTTGAGCGTCCCTAGTTACATCCCAATGGGATGCTCAGCCGTGCCTTGTACTAGTCTTTTTCCCCTTTGCACACCACTCATTAACTCCTTAACAGAGATGGTGCTCTGTTACATTCCTCTCTACCATCAACAAGACTTTTCCCCGAAAAGTCTTACTCCAAATTCTATGACTTTCCAAAACACTTAAGTAAAGGCCCTCATAAAATTACTTCCTCTTCAAACCATTAGCCGCTCAGAAATCAATGGCAAACTACTGAGCGTAATCTTGCCAAGAAATCAACATACAGCTGAAAGATGCTGGTGTTGACAGTGATGTCCTGTAAAGGATATGCAAAAAAACCGTGAAATTGAAACAGCGACTAACTAACTAACTAACTGACTGACTAAGTATTTGAAATCATTTTCTTAGAAACCCGCACGGTCATTTCCGAGCCCCTCTTTGATGACCACTATGGATCCTTAAGCGCAGCCGCAAAATACTAGTTCCAGTTTCGATCTTATCGCATTAATTAAGTAAAACACCTCAATTTAAATTGTGATCACTTAATTAATTTATTATTAATTGATTCAGTGCCAAACAAATTATTTGGCATTTGACGATATGTTATCCTTCGGCACTGAATCAGTTAATAAGCTGTTGCAAGTTGTTACCTCGGCAATTACAAGTTCTCTATTTCATTATAAAAGAAGACAAATGTGCTGAATTCCAGAAACGTAATGATTCTTTGGATATTCATATACTTAATATGAATATCTAAGGAACATTATTTACTCAATCAGGTGCCATCTCCACAATGAAGGTTGGCTGCAATGGATCTCCAACACTGTCTGTCTCTCGTCTTGACTGTACATTCTGTCAGGCTGATGTTCGTCCATCTCTTGATGTTATCTTCCCACTTGTATTGTTGTCAACCTCTTGCTCGCTTGCCCTCAACCTTGCCCTCCAGTATGGTTTTTATAAGAGTATCATGTCTTTTAACGTGGCCAAAATATTTCACTTGCCTCCTCTTTATTTCTTCCATCAACTCTCTCTTCATTCCCAGTTTTTCTAGAACCTCTGCATTTGATTGTTTTTGTTTCCTGAAACACGACATAGTCATCTGTATATCCACATCTCTGGGGCTTCTATGCAACTTTCTAGTTGCTTGTTCAATGTCCAGGCTTACATGTCATAAAGTAACATTGAATATATCATTATATGTAGCATTTGACAATTCTCATTTATAATGTGTTATTAATCTCTCTAGATGTTAATACTGATTTCATGCTGTTGAACGCATTTTTGGCCATTCCTATTCTGTTTGATTTCTATTTCACTTCTGCCATCATCTGTTATTATATGTCCAAGATAGAAGAAACTTGTTACTTGTTGTTCTAGTAAGTCCCCGTTTACTGTGATGTTCATCGATGACCTTTCCTTTTCACTGCTAATTATCACAGTGTTTCTTTTTTGGATGTTTAATATCTAGGCCACATTCTGCACTGTGCCTGTTTACATGTTCAACTAGGTCTTGCAACTCTTGCTCACTTTCTGCTAGTAACACCTTATTGTCAGCATATCTAAGATTGTTTATGATTCTGCCATTGATGTTAAATTCAGGCATTTCAACTTGTTTAATAATTATTTCTGTGTATAGGCTGAAGAGGCTTGGGGACAGTACACATCCCTGCCGTACTTCCCTTACGTATCTCTATTACTATAGGCGACAAATAGTTATTTCCACATCTAATAGTGTAATAGACGCCACTTGTTCCCAGTATAAACAAGTTCTACAAAAAAATGCCTGACTGTCTGTCATGGACTGTGCACGGGGTTGAATTTAAAAGATATTAAACCATTCTGCATAATGAACAATAATTAAAGCCACAAAATGAATTATTAATAGTTAGAATGTAAAAGTAAACTGTTATTCTGTTTAATTCTATCATTTAAAATCCCTAGTGTTCTATTAATAACAACACACACCGGTCCGAATATGCCGTGATTTCCGCCATCATGAATTCTCTGATAAAAAGGTACCAAGCATGAACAACCCCCACCCCACCACAGCACTGTGAATCTTGTTGAAAGTTGACACTTAAATGTAGAATTGGATACATAATTCAAAAATGCACGCTAAAGAAAGGAGATAATATATCCATCGATAATAAACAAACTATAACATAAATTCTCTTACCTATTGCAGAAAATTAGAATTGTGCTTCCAGTCAGAAGACCTCAACCGCTTCTATCCAAGCCGGATGAAAGATTAACCATGTGACCCCTCGTTCAGGTTGTCATTCGCGATTTTCGTGCACAAGTTTCGAATTTATCCAACTGGAAACAAAACAGACGTATTTAAAGATTGAGCACAACCCACACCTGGCAACGCTGATCGTATCCCAGTACGAACCTATGGCCTTGTCCACGTCAATTTGGAAGAACTATACTCGAGTTTCGCTCTCGTTTGAGCTCGTCAGTAACGGCATCGTTATGACATTTTTCCAGCCGTCTTATATTTACCCCCACCCAAGGAATATGTCTTTGATAGGTCCAAAAAAAAAAAAAAACTTAAATCATCGAAATCGCCGACATTTCTTTCATGTTTTGGTGAAAAACTAGTGATTTCTCGCTAACAAACTTGTTTTACAATAATGAATGCCCCGCCAATTCAGATGATGACACAAGGCGTATCTGGATTCGTACTAGAGTGGGTGCAATAAAAGAAGTAGCTTAAAAGTCGACAGGGTCGACTGCATTGCATCGCGTTTTTATCCCATATAGCTCGGTCTCTTTCCGCAGCGCGGAAAGCGTCGCACAAAGCACGAACTCCGTAGCTCCAGCGACGACCCTTGGGAGTCTCCGAAAAAATGCACTCGTGAAATGAAGGACGCGGCCCGGAATCAAAAATACAATCTTCGAAGCCAGAGTCAGACGGCTTGACCACTTTACCACGGAAACTCCCGAGAGGGGTGCAATGTGTAATATTAGTAAAGACAGAATTTACAGAGGCATGGGGCAAATAATGTGTAAATTGACAGGAAAGTAGAAGGAATATATTTGTTACCATATTTTTCATTTCCTTCTTGTTTCTTCAGCTGCTGGTTAATAATTGTACACAAGTATTCATATTACTAGGATGCATTTAGCTTTTTATATTGAGTTATTCCAAATAGCAGTGCGTTATTGTGCGTATGGAGTGACCAGAAATGATACCGCAATTTAGTCATCATGTTTCCATTTTTAAGGATCTGTTCAGCTGTCTGTGTAGTTTGTTCACACGTACACATGGGTGACAGGCCTGCTTTGAGTCTTTGTGAAAGAGTGTCTACTCTGCTGTTTACTGTTCAGAGACGGAACATGATTACCTGTTTTGCACTATGAAAATAGTTGTCAGTGTCTCTGTGGTGGGCTTTCTTCTTAACAACCAAGATGTTGGTTCTCTTTTCATTGAAGTTTATAGATTGATTCGTATGCACGTGTGTTGTCCCCTAATTTGACAACGTGTTTGCTCTCACGTTTCTTGTTATGCCACAATATGTCAGTTTACACAGCAATATTACTCTTCTGTTGGTATTCAATGCGTTTAGTGCGTTTTTTTCCCTTCAGTACCAGTTGTTTGTCACTGCTGAGGGCTTGCGGAATTGAAAATTCATCACTGTGGAATACAAACTGTTGCCATTGACATTGTGCCGATTCTGTAATGTTTAGGGCCTGCAATTCGTCTGAATAGTTGAAACAAAATATCCTAGTAAGCGTGCACGTGGATTAAGGTCTGCGATCTGCTCAGACCTTAATCTGTGTCGGACGATTCCGGTAGGTTGATGACTGCTCTCGGTTGCATAAAATTCAATCCATCCTTTCTCCAATAGTCCTCTTTCTCATCTAACACATGATCCTCACATTTTTCCAGTAACTTTTATCATTATTTAATAGCGCGGACTGGATTAGTATCTTGACGTCAGACAATTTGAATATAGTATTGTCAGCTGCCACCTGTCCTTTAATTTTAGCCCACACAATTTCTATACGGTTAAAATGAGAATGGTACGGCGGAAGTCTCAAGCACCCATGACGATGCTCTTCTATCAACTTATCGATTTGATATTTCTTGCTTTTTGGCGTCTGTTTACAAGGGACAACAATTCTAGCTAGAAATACGTTTCTGAAAATGGTATGTTTTCCATTCGGAGCCATATCTTTATTGCTCCCTTTGTGCTCGATGCTGTAGATATTGTGTCTTCTTGGGCAACAACATTGATATCATGCATTGTTCATAATTGGACACGACGGTCTATCTAGGGATGGAAGCACAGTATTCTCGAGCCAATCTTTAAATGTATTACCATTCATCTTATCATGATAATCCCTATTGTCTGTATGCTTTGATACGAACACGAGCCCAGCATTCTGTTGGAAGCCATTATGCGTATTACTAGCAAGGGCCATGACCAAAAGCTGTCCTATACTACTCAGCACATATCACTTTATCTGTCCATCCACTGATTGCCATTCCTTATCACTTGTGTGGTGCGCATTGATCCACATTTCATCCAAATACACTATGCCATAATTTTCTTTGCGCATTTCCCTTATTTCACGTGGGTATCTGCTTCTCATGGCTCCAACATGCGGTTGCTCGCAGAGAATATTTATACCTCCCTTGTACTTTCTAAAAGTGAAGATAATGTCCTTATAATTTTCCACAAAGTTGTTCTGGATAGCTCTATGTTATTGTTCTTTCTCATCTAAACCCTAAATTTTCTTACAGTCACTGTTTCTTTGGCATCCAGCATTTTTATAATGCTGGATAATCCTGGATATAAAATCCAAAATGTTTATAATGTTAGGAGTCTCCAAGGCGAAGTGATCAAGCCTTTTGACTCTGGCTCAAAAGGTTGTGGGTTCGATTCCGGGCTGCATCCTTCGGTTCACGAGTTAAATTTTTTCGTCGCTAGAGCTGCGGAGTTCGTGCTTTGTGCGATGCTTTCCGCGCTGTGGAAAGAGACCGAGCTATATGGGATAGAACCTGGTGCAATGAAGTCGACCCTGTCGACTTTTAAAAGTATTTTTATAATAGCTCACCTTATGACATATTTGTCAAAGCTGTCTACAATAACCTTTCTACCTACCGTTTGGTTATTGCGTGGTGGTTTAGTTCCAGATTCTTGCACCCATCGACGAAATGACCGTTTACTCAAACCCAATGCATGCACTGTTCTTTTTTCGGAATTTGTAATAGTATAACACAGTTTCCTGCGATTAGCTTCTATACAAAAATGTGTGTACAACTTCATAGCGGTGCTTTGAAGTGTATACACAATTTCGCATTCAATCCCATTTAGAAATATTCACACATTTCAATGTTAGCGATAAGTGGTAAGATTTTAAAAAATAATAATAATAATCAGGTTTAATGAAATAACCCACATTTTGACGATACCTCTGAACACTCCCAGTTTAAACAGCGTGGGTTTCCTGGCATAAGGCCAATCCCGTGAAACAAGTAGAATATTCAACATTGAACGCTGATTGTCTGGCTACGGTGTAATACGTTACAAATTATGAACTTAATCTCTGACCCGTAAATTATATACCGCATATAAACAAACATTGAAATCTGTTGTACGATCTCCAGAACAAATTTTTTTTTTGTTGGGTGGACATCATGATAAGGTTATATGCTAAATCTCATCATTTTCCTTCAGTTGGTTACTGAGATATGGATTTTTATATGGAGGAAAACAAATGTGAATGCACTATAGTAACGAATACGCTACCTATATCTTCAAAGCACGTAATTAGTCGTTCATATTGTACTCTATCAAAAGCTTTCTTGTGGTTTCTAGTAGAAGCTTTCTAACGTTATTTACTGGAGAACATGAAATGTGATCTCCAAAAGATGCCACTAATTTAATATACGAATCACTGCAATAGCCAATAAGCCTGTGCCAGTGGGAACATGTTGCAGATATGTAAACAATGTAGGCACAAATTATAATTTAATAGGTTGATCGACTTATGCCGGGAATATTTCTCTGATTGTTGCCAGGTGCAATGAAGAATTATATTTCGTATGAAGTGAATATTTTCTTCTCTCTCAATGCTGTTCTCAACATTATTCTAACAAATCATGTCTCCAGTTTCTTCAATATTTCATCATTCATTCTCAAACATTCACATTCACACAAAAGAACAGACCAGTTTCAGTGCATTTTTGTGCTTGCAATTTGTGTTTTTAAGACATTGCTTATTTAAGTCAGCCGGTGCTTGACAAAAGAGTTATGAACATAGACTTGCCAAGATATCACAAACAGCCAAAAAATGCTGGGGTTGACTGTGACGTCCTATATAGGTTATGCAACTAACTTTTATTTAGTAAAACATCTGGAATATGGCAATACTATTTATTGTCTCTGTCACATATTCCACCAGATGTCATTGTGTGGCCTAGATATTATACAAATGTTGATCCGTTTAGGACTATAGAGGTTTGCCACTGGGGAGGTATCTGACAGCGCCGCTGGTAACTGTATAATCCAATGCGAGATTGACAATCTCTGTCACAGTTTTTGCATCTGTAAGATGAGGCAGGTCCCGCAGTAAGTGACTGCATTTCATGCTTGTGCCTCTTATCGTTTGTTGGATCAGATTACACTCAAATAGCACCAGTCCGTTTCGTACATCTCTTCTCCAGGAACAACTGTCTGCTGCAACTTTCCCCACGTGTCTGGATCTATGCCAAGGGTTTTAATATCTTATTTACACACATCCGTATATCGCTTTTGGGATTTTCCGGTTGGCCTTTTCCCAGTGGCTAGTCTATATCTATAAAAATCGATGTGTGTATGTATGTATGTATGTATGTATGTGTATCCGTCGTTTATGCGTTCGCGAACGGTCCATCCGATTGAGATGAAATTTTCTACACGTTTTCCTTTCATTCCTGTGCAACCAACTGTGATAGTTTTATCTATCAGCTATCAGCTATTACATTCCTAACATTTAATTTTGTAATTACATGACTGAACATAAGAAAATATAAAAACATATTAAAAAAGGGATATAACTTTTAGTAGCATCGTTATATCTTAAGTTAAGTCCCCTGGCTATAGAAATCTATATGAATTAAATGAGGTGCAGCCTGGCCAGGTCAGACAGACAGATAGACAGACGGATAGACAGACTGACAGACAGACAGATAGTCGGGAACGGGAGCCAAGTTTACTTTAGATAGATCTCTTCCAATCATATTTTCTATCTATTCTTCTATTCTATCTATATTTTTAACGGGAACGGGCCGAACATAGATAGATAGATAGATAGATAGATAGATAGATTAGATTAGATAGATAGATAGATAGATAGATAGATAGATAGATAGATAGATAGATAGATAGATAGATAGATAGATAGATAGATAGATAGATAGATAGATAGATAGATAGATAGATAGATAGATAGATAGATAGATAGATAGATAGATAGATAGATAGATAGATAGATAGATAGATAGATAGATAGATAGATAGATAGATAGATAGATAGATAGATAGATAGATAGATAGATAGATAGATAGATAGATAGATAGATAGATAGATAGATAGATAGATAGATAGATAGATAGATAGATAGATAGATAGATAGATAGATAGATAGATAGATAGATAGATAGATAGATAGATAGATAGATAGATAGATAGATAGATAGATAGATAGATAGATAGATAGATAGATAGATAGATAGATAGATAGATAGATAGATAGATAGATAGATAGATAGATAGATAGATAGATAGATAGATAGATAGATAGATAGATAGATAGATAGATAGATAGATAGATAGATAGATAGATAGATAGATAGATAGATAGATAGATAGATAGATAGATAGATAGATAGATAGATAGATAGATAGATAGATAGATAGATAGATAGATAGATAGATAGATAGATAGATAGATAGATAGATAGATAGATAGATAGATAGATAGATAGATAGATAGATAGATAGATAGATAGATAGATAGATAGATAGATAGATAGATAGATAGATAGATAGATAGATAGATAGATAGATAGATAGATAGATAGATAGATAGATAGATAGATAGATAGATAGATAGATAGATAGATAGATAGATAGATAGATAGATAGATAGATAGATAGATAGATAGATAGATAGATAGATAGATAGATAGATAGATAGATAGATAGATAGATAGATAGATAGATAGATAGATAGATAGATAGATAGATAGATAGATAGATAGATAGATAGATAGATAGATAGATAGATAGATAGATAGATAGATAGATAGATAGATAGATAGATAGATAGATAGATAGATAGATAGATAGATAGATAGATAGATAGATAGATAGATAGATAGATAGATAGATAGATAGATAGATAGATAGATAGATAGATAGATAGATAGATAGATAGATAGATAGATAGATAGATAGATAGATAGATAGATAGATAGATAGATAGATAGATAGATAGATAGATAGATAGATAGATAGATAGATAGATAGATAGATAGATAGATAGATAGATAGATAGATAGATAGATAGATAGATAGATAGATAGATAGATAGATAGATAGATAGATAGATAGATAGATAGATAGATAGATAGATAGATAGATAGATAGATAGATAGATAGATAGATAGATAGATAGATAGATAGATAGATAGATAGATAGATAGATAGATAGATAGATAGATAGATAGATAGATAGATAGATAGATAGATAGATAGATAGATAGATAGATAGATAGATAGATAGATAGATAGATAGATAGATAGATAGATAGATAGATAGATAGATAGATAGATAGATAGATAGATAGATAGATAGATAGATAGATAGATAGATAGATAGATAGATAGATAGATAGATAGATAGATAGATAGATAGATAGATCGATCGATCGATCGATCGATCGATCGATCGATCGATCGATCCCCGCCAGAGCCTTGGCGAAGCCGGACCGGGCAGCTAATATTTATCGTTTCTATCAAGGGGACTTAACATAAGAAAAGTTATTTCAAGGGTCATAACTTTTAATAACATCACTATTATTTTATGTATAGATTGTTGCATTGTTTTCAAAGATTTATAAACTCTTTGTCTATAGTTATTTACAGGCATATGAGTTATAATAAATAATGATATAATCTTTACGGCATTTTCATAATTTTTATAAAAGTAATGCATCTATTTAAATAGTGAAAATTTTCTAACATATCTTTTTATGTTTTTAAAACCAGTGTTCATTAAAAATAATGGATTTATTTTAGATTAGATACGTTAGAATTTTATTTCTGTACTTTTTTCGGAGTGGAACTTTTGAAGTAATCGAAGCATTTGTTTTTCCGTTCGCTTGGCAGAGAGAAGGTCAGTACACAATTAAATGGGTATATTCTTGATTTTGTTTTTGTTGTTAAAAAAAAGTTGGCCGCGTGTGTGTCAACATCACATTTTTCATTCAATGTTGTGGGTGTGCATACCTTATGCATACCTTACACGCAGCTCGCCTGTTAAAATGCAGGTTGTTGTTTTTTTTGTCTAAAAAAAGAAGAAGCCTATCCTTTGATGTACTGTTGCCTCGCATCCCAATGATTCCAACAGACATGCCATTCAAATTCAAACGCCTGCAGTTTCCGGTGCGACTTGCATTTGCCATGACGATCAACAAAGCACAGGGACAATCGCTACAAGTGTGTGGACTAAAATTGGAAAATCCGTGCTTCACACATGGGCAGCTATATGTGGCCTGCTCACTCGTTGGAAAACCTTCGGATTTATTTGTGTACGCACCAGACAGAAAAACAAAAAATATTGTTTATCAAAAAGCACTACATTAGACATCAAATTTGGTGTTCGACCATAACTTAAAAATTATACGTCAACATTTAAAAAACTAAATAATCCTAACATTAAATGAAATTTTCTAGCTGCAACCAATAAATTAGCTGCGAGGGCCTAGGGGCCGAACGCATACTCTGTACGCTTAGAGAATGTATTTTAATGTATAATGACTACTTATATGAATTTAATGAGACGCTCCCCGCCAGGGACTGGGCGAAACCGGGCCGGGTCAGACAGACAGACAGACAGACAAGCAGACAGACAGAGACATAGATAGATAGATAGATCCCCGCCAGAGCCTGGGCGAAGCCGGGCCGGGCAGCTAGTTTTCTATATAGGAGATCTTTGGGAATACGTTCGTGCTCCATTCTAGATACGTGGCCCGGCCATTGGAGGCGTCTCTGCCTGAGGAGGGAGTGCACTGTGGTATATCTGCTCTTTCAAGCACGTGTGTGTTTGTTATGTAGTCTTTCCACGATATGCCCAGTATACGTCTCAGACATATCATATGGAAGGAATTCGGCTTTCTTTCTTCTCGTGAGTACAAAGTCCAGGATTAAGATCCATAGAGTAGTGTGCTAACAACACAAGGTTTATATGCTTGAACTTTTGCACGCTCTGTAAATCTATTATTCTTCCAAACTTTCTTAGTTAGCCTGAAAAGTGCTGTGGCTGCCTTTCAAATGTGTCTGTTGATTTCTGTCTCTAATGAAAAACTATTTGATATTTTCGACCCCAAATACGCAAACTCATGGACAACCTTCAATTCGTAATTAGAGATTCTGATTGGTGGAGGCGCAACAGCAACACTTGTTCCATCACCTATGTTTTATTTAGGCTGATGGGGAGCCCAAATTCTTTGCAGGCAGCTGCAAAGCGATCTGTGAGCCGTTGCAGATCTTCTGCTGCATGAGTAGTCAGTATGGCATCGTTTGCAAAAAGTAGTTCTCTTATGCATCTTGACTTTATTTTGGTCTTTGCCTTGAGTCTTGATGAGTTAAAAAATTTGCCATCAGATCTTGTATGGAGGCATATGCCTTCAGTGACAGTCCGTAATGCCTGCCCTAAGACTAAGAGAATGGCGAAGAAGATAAGAAAAAGTGTAGGAGCAAGCACGCAGCCCTGCTTTACTCCACTGCTTATGCTGAATGATTGGGATGTTGAGCCATGGAATAAAATGGCCCCCTGCATGTTTTCGTGAAATGGTTTCATGCGACTTAGCAGGGTGGGTGGATATCATATCTTCTGTTCCTATCTTCTCGGGGATCTTAAAATGACCGTCTATCCTCACGAGGTCAAATGTCTTTGTGATGTCAATTAAGGCAATATATAATGGATTCCTCTGTTCTCTGGACTTCTCCTGGAGCTGCCTGAGTAAGAAAATCATATCGATGGTGGATCTGTTGGGTCTAAATACGCACTGTGATTCGGGGTAGATTCATTCAGCAAGAATGTGTAATCTTTTAAGGAATACTTGAGCGAAAATCTTGCCGGTAACCCTGAGGAGGGAAATGCAAAGAAATTTGTTGCAGTCGCTTCTGTCACCTTTGTTTTTATAAATGATAACAATGTTTACGTCCTTCATATCTTGTGGTACTGATTTTCTTCTTTCCAGCAGATCTTAAGTATTGCATACAGTTCTGGAATGATCGTTTCTGTGCCACATTTTAAAACTGTTTGTTACATTTTTGTTACATCTTTACTAAATACAAAGCATAGTGGAATGGTGCTTTCTTGGAAACCACATTACATTCAGTTTTGTTAACGTTTAGTGTATAACATTAATACTCATAGTTGGTCAACAACACAACGGAAAGTCATATTTTGTTTAATTCATACTGTATGTGTGAATTTTTATTACTTACAAACAGTACATGTTATATCAAACAGTTTTATTTTTTATGAACTTAGTCATCAGATTTGTCTCACTGCACATTGAACCATTCATTTTGTAAGTGCTCAGATTCCTGCCACAGTGTCTCCCTCAGCGTTTAGAGGTCAATGACACCAGTTCTGTGTTGACTGGCTATTCTTCTGTTGCCCCCTGTACAGCGCTCTTGTCAGGCTCCACTTCTTTTGACGCGATGTTCATGCAGCACGATCAAGGTTGCGGGTTCACAGTCATCTGTTGATTTGTTTAATCACCCGGTCCCTATGGCTGCATTCATTTGTAACTGATGAGATGCAGCGAAATATGCCAGACCTTAAATAGTGCAATCTGTTGTTTGTTACTTGGTTATTCCAATTCTTCTTCTTCTTCTTCTTCTTCTTCTTCTTCTTCTTCTTCTTCTTCTTCTTCTTCTTCAGCGTTCCGAGCTATTGAGGTTCTCTGCTGCAGATACAATCCGTCTCCATTCGTCTCTCTGGTTGACCTTCTATTGCCAGCATTGATTCCAAGTGCTTGTAGGTCTGTATGTATAATATCTCTCCACCGTCTTCTTGGTCTACCTCGGGGTCTACGGTTATTTATGTCCTGAGGGTAAGCGAGTTTTGTTTCCCTATTGTCTTCCATTCTTTCTATATGCCCCAGCCATTGTAGGGTTATTCCAATTCTCTACGTGAAAATATTATTATAGTTTGTGTCACGTGACTGACTTCGTAGAAAACTACATTCGCCTTTATGCTATCAATTGCTATCGGTGAAAACTGCCCGCTGTTTGACGTGGAGATCTCAGCATTTATTACATCACATTCACGACAACTGGAGCAACCGAGTTAGACCTACAGTTCTGAGTAGTCAGTTTTATTTTAGGTCACGAAAATAGTGGAATGATGTTCGATATATTCAGTGTATTTTAATTTATTAAGAACAGTAGCAGGCAGTTTCCTCCTCGATAACACAACACAACCAAAAAGGATCACATTCACACTAATCTAATAATCATTAATTCATTATCAATAATCAATATTTAATCATTATTATTAAAAACTAATACAATATGAATATGTGAATGTGCAGTATGATGAGTAGGTTATTGATTATCGTCATCATTTGAATTTTAACACTCCAAGCCTTTTGCAGGACGTTGTGATCAACCCCACACAAGGAACTTAATTGTCTAGGCAATTTTATGTTTAGTCAGTTTGCCATGCCGGTCTCCCTGGCCTAGGCGTAGGAGTTAAGTTAAGGACGTTGTTCATATGTATACTGACACTCTCACAGCTGCACGAGATTTGGCAGCGGATTACTGGTTATATTCAGCATGCTGGTTACTTACGGAGTTATGTGAGCCGTTTGTTCAGAAAGAATGACAAACTACTGAACGTAAAACTTGCCAAGACATCAACAGCAGCTGAAAAATGCTGGTGTTGACCGTATTGTCCTGTACAGGATATGTAACAAACTAATTAGGAAGGGACCAGGGATTGAGTTATAGTATACCTTTCCATAGTGCAAAGCCTGGACTGAACTGCAGAGACCATGAGTTTCCCATGCAGCATGATCCCTCTCTCAGCCTGCCTAGTTTACTCCAGAGGAAAGGTAACAGCAATATATGTGGAACAAGACATATATGTGGGAGTAAGAATCGGCACAGCCAGACGCGAGAGGTACATCGGGAAAACAAAGCGTCTCGTCAACCAACACAGAACTGGCACTATTAGCCACCGGTTGCTGATGCATATGCTGGGGGAGGATCTGAGCACCTATGGACATGTCCGGAATGCAATGAAGATACCCCAACTGATAACTGATAACTGAATACATGTGGAATAAGACAATACATGTGGAACCAGACAAGCTGCAGAAGCTGTAATGCTCTAATTATGCCAGGCCAGAAATCATGCAACATGATGTTAGTGACTCCTGTGTTTAGATTCACTACAGCAATACATTGTTTTGAATGCTCTAACTGTTGGCCTGTGGGAACATTCTGTTGAATGCTCTAACTGTTGGCCTGTGGGAACATTGTGTTGAATGCTCTAACTGTTGGCCTGTGGGAACATTGTGTTGAATGCTCTAACTGTTGGCCTGTGGGAACATTGTGTTGAATGCTCTAACTGTTGGCCTGTGGGAACATTGTGTTGAATGCTCTAACTGTTGGCCTGTGGGAACATTGTGTTGAATGCTCTAACTGTTGGCCTGTGGGAACATTGTGTGAATGCTCTAACTGTTGGCCTGTGGGAACATTCTGTTGAATGCTCTAACTGTTGGCCTGTGGGAACATTCTGTTGAATGCTCTAACTGTTGGCCTGTGGGAACATTGTTGTGAATGCTCTAACTGTTGGCCTGTGGGAACATTCTGTTGAATGCTCTAACTGTTGGCCTGTGGGAACATTGTTGTGAATGCTCTAACTGTTGGCCTGTGGGAACATTGTGTTGAATGCTCTAACTGTTGGCCTGTGGGAACATTCTGTGAATGCTCTAACTGTTGGCCTGTGGGAACATTGTTGTGAATGCTCTAACTGTTGGCCTGTGGGAACATTGTGTTGAATGCTCTAACTGTTGGCCTGTGGGAACATTGTGTTGAATGCTCTAACTGTTGGCCTGGGGGAACATTGTGTTGAATGCTCTAACTGTTGGCCTGTGGGAACATTGTGTTGAATGCTCTAACTGTTGGCCTGTGGGAACATTGTGTTGAATGCTCTAACTGTTGGCCTGTGGGAACATTGTGTTGAATGCTCTAACTGTTGGCCTGTGGGAACATTGTGTTGAATGCTCTAACTGTTGGCCTGTGGGAACATTGTGTTGAATGCTCTAACTGTTGGCCTGTGGGAACATTGTGTTGAATGCCCTAACTGTTGGCCTGTGGGAACATTGTGTTGAATGCCCTAACTGTCTGCCTGTGGGAACATTATGTTGAATGCTCTGTCTGCCTGTGGGAACATTGTTGTGAATGCTCTAACTGTTGGCCTGTTGGGACATCAATCCTAGACCAGTTGCCAACCACGGCTTAGAGCCTGGAATGCCCAGCCATGACATTCTGTCTTTGGTTGTATTACCTCGCATGAACCATAAGGCTTGAACCCTCCCAATTGTGCTTATCTTGCCTGAAGCCGTTGGTACAATGTGGGGTGTCGAGTTTTGTGAGCACCACCCATCATTTGGCCGTAATCATACAGTAGCCAAGTCATATCTGACTAAGATATAATTATATATATATATATATATAAACTCATGTAGTCCACATGTGCTACTAGTGGTTACTACTGATATATTGTACACTGGACCGATTTTGCATGAGGATTAGCTTTCCCTATTATCAGTGTCACTGCGATCAGGTCAACCCTATCTGACTTCTGAGGTACATGTGATTTATGTCCCCAAATCAGGGATGAGAAATCAATATTGGTCCAAAAGACCAGTTTGTGTAACAATCCCATTATGCTACAGTCATAAGAGAAAGTTTAAGCCTGTTAAACCTCTTAGAGATGCAGACCTCCATTATTATTTTTATTGTTCATGCTTTCGCACATGGAACTGTGAAAACATATTGATGTTGTGAGACACTATCACACATAGAACTGTGAAAACCTGTTGATGTTGTGAGACACTATCACACATGGAACTGTGAAAACCTGTTGATGTTGTGAGACACTATCACACATGGAACTGTGAAAACCTGTTGATGTTGTGAGACACTATCACACATGGAACTGTGAAAACCTGTTGATGTTGTGAGACACTATCACACATGGAACTGTGAAAACCTGTTGATGTTGTGAGACACTATCACACATGGAACTGTGAAAACCTGTTGATGTTGTGAGACACTATCACACATGGAACTGTGAAAACCTGTTGATGTTGTGAGACACTATCAAACATGGAACTGTGAAAACCTGTTGATGTTGTGAGACATTATCACACATGGAACTGTGAAAACCTGTTGATGTCGTGACTGGTTACAACATTACTGTGAAAACATGTCGTCTACATACATTTTATATTTTGAAGGAAAGAAATACTGAAATAATAGTAGAATATGCTGAAATAAACCATTTCTGTGATAGAATATAAGTGGAATGTAAGGATTCTGTATTCCCTAATGCTAATTTCAACAGTGTTCTTTGCAGAATTAATCATTAATAGAGTAGAATGAATAGCAGAGTTAATAATTATCATGAACAAGAAATTGCAACCTTTGTGCTCACATTGTTGTTTATAATTAGTATCATAGATCACAGTTAGTGAAACCATTGCCAGACAAAATAATAGTCATAGATCACAGTTAGTGAAACCATTGCCAGGCAACATAATAGTCATCATAGGTCACAGTTAGTGAAACCATTGCCAGGCAACATAATAGTCATCATAGGTCACAGTTAGTGAAACCATTGCCAGACAAAATAATAGTCATCATACATCACAGTTAGTGAAACCATTGCCAGACAAAATAATAGTCATCATACATCACAGTTAGTGAAACCATTGCCAGACAAAATAATAGTCATCATACATCACAGTTAGTGAAACCATTGCCAGACAAAATAATAGTCATCATAGATCACAGTTAGTGAAACCATTGCCAGACAAAATAATAGTCATCATAGATCACAGTTAGTGAAACCATTGCCAGACAAAATAATAGTCATCATAGATCACAGTTAGTGAACACAACACAGATCACCTGTTGCATGAGGCGCTGGAAGCAGTTAAGGGTCAGCGACTGATAAGAGGGAAATCATGGATGGCTCAGGCGGAGGATACGATCAGACAGGTGTGCATCTTGGAGAACATTAGATGAGGAGAGAGTGGGTCAGAGTACCAGTGGAGCAGTCAGACTTGTGCAGAGTTATAATCACATTGTGCAGGGAGTGGCCAGCAGGGGCCACAGAAGTGGAAATCCAGCAACTATTTCAGGATAATGCTCGCTCGGGTGATGTGATTATCTACACAGATGGCTCAGTGTTGAAAGGAAGGAGAAGTGCCTGGGGGTTCTTAGCAAAAGCTAATGGTCGACGTTTGGTGCAAGAGAGCCTGGCATATGATACCACAACATCTAGCTTAAGAATGGAGGTGGAGGCGGTCAGTGCAGCTGTCCACTGGATGGAGAATACGATACGCACACACATAGTGATTGTAACTGACTCAGAAAGCATGCTGAGGAAGGTGAGGACAGGCAAGCTTCGTGCAGAGTGGCTTGCTTTGCTTTGGAGGTCACGGTAGCAAGCATCGCCTCTATCTTTTCTCAGGGGCATGCCGGTGTGCTGGGGAATGAACAGGCGGACAGATTGGCTGGCCTTGCAAAACAGGGTGGAGTATTGATGCATGACAAGGCAGACGTGGTTGTGGCCTTGTGGGAGCATGTGCACACCTCGGAGGAGCAAATGGATCACCATGGTCTGGCAAGAATGCGACAGCGAGGAGTAACGAAGGGATCTGGCCGACGCTCGGCGCTCAGAGGAAAGGTGAGACGGACATATAATCAGATTGCTACTGGTACTATTAGTGTTGGAACTCTTCGCTGGCTGCTGAGGATGGGGACGGAGCGCTTATGGGAATGCCCCAAATACTGTGATGTTGGTTCCTAAATCAATCAATCAATCAATCAATCAATCAATCAATCAATCAGTTAGTGAAACCATTGCCAGAGAAAATAATGGTCATCTCACTTACTTGCCCAGGGATCAGCATGGCTGAATGGATAAGAGAGGATGTTCTTAAACACCCTTTGTGCTGAGGTTGCGGATTCAACCCCTACACTGATCAGTAGCACTAAAATGTTGACTTCTCATCCTTGACTTGAGGATGCAAATTACAAGTATCTTTGAAGTCAAAGTCAGTTTGCCTGATGGCGAGGGACACTAGTAAAAGGGGCAGCTAATCCACATGCAACAATCAGTGCAGGTAACTAGAAGTAGTAGCCTGTGTATGGACTAGGCTTCAGTTCAAAGTCAGCGAACCTCACAAAATAACTTCCTTGCCCTAGTGATTATCAATGACAAGAGAGAGAGTTGTTGAGTTGAGCTAAGAAGCTACATCATTGCACTCAGGACATTCCTACATGTGCTCCATCCCCTTGTTCAACAGCCAGTGAAGAGTCATACTGCTAATCATTCCAACTGCCATCAGATTGAAAGTTCTCCTTATCTTCCCTCTCAGTTTTGAAATCAATCAATCAATCAGTTTTGAGTTTCATCAAGAACACCTGCAGATTCCCCGCTCATATCATTCTCTCCATGTATGGGTTCACATTCTGTACCACCGCTTTCTCCACCTGGTTCCACAGGTGTCCACCTCTTCCTTGTCCATAGGCAGTTTACCACAGAGAGGTGCATTCCCTGCCAGCCTATCAGTCTGTTCAGTCCCCCACACACTCTCACATGACCAGGGCAGAAAATCCATACAATTCTCACAATCTGTGACCTCTGATGCAAGGCAAGCCATTATACATGAGACATTCCTTTCTCCACCTTACTAAGTATACTGTGTGTACATAATAAATGCAATGTGTGTTGCAGCGGTCTCCTCCAATCATTGGAAGGCTGCTGGTACTGCTTCCACCTCCATTATCATGTTGGAGGTCGAAGTCTCATATGCCAGACTCTCCTTTTTCAAGCATCGTCCATTAGCCTTCGCAATGAAATCCCAGCCACTACATCTGTTTCTCACCACTGACCCATCGCTGTAGATAACTATGTCACCTTGATGTTTGTTGCCCTGGATAAGTTATTGCACCTCAAACTTTGTGCGACCCACTGCCCATTCTCTGCACTCATGACCCAGTGTTACTGTAACATTGTGCCAGTCCAACATGTCTTCCGGTACTTTTACCCACTCTTTTTCATGATTGATGTTCTCTATTTCATACAATGGGCTGATATATATTTCTGGCTATGCCATACAGGCCCTGCTTCGCCTAAGTCAATGACCCTTGACCATATCCATGGCTTCATGCAGGAGTTGATCCCTGTCTGCAGCGACTCTCAGGTACCAATTGGCTTGAATTACCATGTGCCTGTTCCCCATTGTTGGTAGTACAAGGATAGGCCTCATGCATATAATTGGTGTGTCCTTTGTGCACCCTAGGATCACCCGCATAACCGCATTCTGTATGCGCTCCAACCTTTCAAGTTGGCGCTTTGATACTGTCAGTAGCCCCAAACCATATTCAATGACTCAAATTATTAACTGCTGAAAGAGCATGTAACACATCCTCTGGTCTACCCAGGTTGCTGCCATCGCCCTCAATGCATTAAGTCCCTTTCCAGCCTTCACCACCAAAGCCTCCACATGATCCTTAAAAGCCAAACATCTGTCAAAGAGGATTCCCAAGTACTTCAGTTTACTCTCTCCACTGAGAGGATGTCCATTCAATGTAATACATGGGACATCTGTCTTCATGATTCGGTTATCCAGAGAATACCACACAACCGATGCCTTGTCTGGATTTATTACAAGGAAGAGAGAACCACACACACAAAAAATAAAAAACAAGAATACTTAACTTGGAATCTGAAGTTGGTAATCTGATCAGAACAAGTTGAGTATTCATTTTTTTCTAAAACTTTTTGTTTGTTGATATTTATTATTTATTCGTTGATAAAGAATTTGATCAAACCTTTGGCCTGTATCTCTGTGTAGTTTTCCTGTCATCGACCTTCCTAGTAATATTTTGTGTTTATGTTTTATAGACTTGGTACAACAGGTTTGAAAGAGAAAGCAGCATTTAGCAGATTATTTATTGTATATATAAATTAATATTGTATTGAGGAGGAAACAACAATGTTTCCAAGCAAAAAGGTTCAATGATGGGTTGTAAGTCAGCATAGCCGAATGGATAAGAACGTGTATTCTATAAAATTTGGTTTGCTGATGCCAAGGTAAGGGGTTCAACCCGTACACAGGAAAGTTGGACTAAAATGTTGACCTATCATCCTTGACTTGGGGATGTTAATTACAAGTACCTCTGAAGTCAGAGTAGGTGTGCCTGATGTCGAGGGACACTGTTAATAGGCAAAGCCAATCCACATGCAAAATTTGGTCCAACACTACTAGAAGTAGTGTGTATGGACTACGCTTGAGTTCAAAGCGAGCAAGGGCAAACAAACAATGATGGGTCACAATACAGTTGTGTTGATTATTTGGTACATACATGCAGATGCTGTGTTTCATGCTATAGCACATCCCTCCACAATCAAAACTATACCTGTGTCATTTACAGCCATAGCTATCTTTACTTATAAACTTTAGAGAACCTTCATGAGAGAGGAATTGATATTGAATGAGGGAGGAGTTCACCACATACCTTAACACCTACTGGTCATTCAGCAAGATTAACATTGCTTCAAGTGTGTACATGGTATTGGGTGAGTACCTGTTTATGTTCCATCAATCATGTGCCATGCCGGTAAGTGTGGACGGTCATGTTCTGCCATCTCACTCAATCACCAGAGTCGTGGATCAGCTCCGTGTTTCTGTCTCGACCATGCAATGTGGCCAAGCCATCCAGGTATTTAATTCTCGGTCTTCTCCTTGGTCTATTCACTTCGATCTTGCCAGTTGTCACCAAGTTCTCCAAGTCATTTCTTCTCATCAATCAATCAATCAATCATGTGCCATGCCGGAAAGCATGGGCGATCATGACTCACCATTTCATTCATTTCTTCTCATACATGCCCAAAAAAACTTTGACTGTCTATGTCTAATGTCTCTAATCAGTTTACGATATTCATTTGTTTCTTGAAGGACTTGTTCATTGGTTTTTCTGTCTGTCCATGGTATTCTTTGCATTTTCCTCAGACACCACATTTCCACAGCCATCAGATGTTTTTCAGCTTGTCTGCTCATTGTCCACACCTCACATCCATGCAAAAGTACAGGTTCTATGTTGCACTTCAACACTTTTTTTCTCGTTTCAATTGACATCTTTTTATTGGTCAGTATGTTTTTCATCTTGCAAAAGGCTACCTTCGCCATGGCAATTCTTGTTCTAATCTCTTCAAGGCATCTCCTATCAGATGCTATGACTGTTCCAAGATAATTGTACCGATTCACTTGTTTAAGAATATGCCCATTTACTTGTATAATACTTTGTGGTATTTCTTCCTTCCTAGTGACAACCATAATCTGTGTCTTCTTACAATTAAATTATAACCCTGGTTGTTCACTGCGTGCAACAACCGCATCTACTAAATTTTGCAGGTCCTGTTCATTGTCTGCAATCAAGACTGTATCATCTGCATATCTAATGTTATTGATGTATCGTCCCCCAATGTTGATTCCTTCCATATCTTCTATATTTCTGAAAATATGTTCACTGTACAGGGAAAAAAGATCTGGAGACATTACGCATCCCTGTCTCACAACTCTCTTAATAGGCTGATATTGACCTACTTCATTATTAATTCTGATGGCAGCTTGTTGTTTTCAATATATGTGTTTTACAAGTCTAAGGTCTTTTCCATCAATTTGTAGATCTTCAAGCATCCTTATCATGTCGACATGTCTCACTTTATCGAAAGCCTTTGTGTAGTCAATAAAGCAGAGGTGTAGATCTTTGTTTACTTCTATAGAATGTTCAGTTACTGTTCTCAGTATGTACACAGCATTTACTGTACCCTTGCCTTCTACAAACCCACATTGTTCCTCTCCTATTTCAGGTTGTATTTTCTTCCTAACTCTTTGCATGATAATTCTTAGCAAAATCTTCGTGATGTGACTCATTATACTAATTGTTCGATGTTGATCACATTCCAAGGCTCCTGATTTCTTTGGGATTGCAATAAATACAGAATTACATAATTCATGAGGTATATCTCCAGTATCATATATGGTATTCAGGAGTCTGGTAACTTTATCTATTCCGTATTCTTCTAAAGCATTAATCATTTCTGTTGTGATGCTGTCTGAACCTGGGGTCTTGCCAGATTTCATATGGTTAAGAGCATTCTGAACCTCCATCTTCAAAATTGATGGTCCTTCATTATTATTTTGAATATCATACTGTTCTTCTCTGTTATCATCATAAAGGTATTTCACATAATCTGACCATACATGTAAAATCTGATCTTTTTCTATTATGATTTTTCCATCTTTTGTCTTTAGGCAGCCTGCTGATGTATGTGTTCTTTGATTAGTAAGCTCCTGAATTCTTTTGTGCATTAGTTTGGTATTTTTACTGTTGTGTTGTGTTTCAATTTCTATGCAATTTTTCTCGAGCCATGCTTCTTTTGCCTCCTTACATAATGTTCTGACTTTTCTGTGAATTTCTTTATATTTGGCAGGATTATTTTTGTTCTGTCTTCTTGTTTCCATTAGCTGTGAAATTTCTTCAGTCATCCATGTCTGACAACCCACTTTCTTTAATTTTGGAATAGTTTTTTCTGCACCTAAACTGATTGAATTCTTCAAAATTTCCCATTGATCATCCACATCTTGAAATAGGATCTCTAGATCAGACAATATATCAAATTTGTTTTTTACTTCTATGTTAAAATTATCTTGCATTTCTTTGTCAGTTTTTAATTTGCACAAATCATATTTAGTGTTTCTGGTTGTATTCTTGACTTTCTTTAACTTTACCCTCAGTCTGCCTGTAATTAATTTGTGATCACTGTAACAGTCTGCATTGGGAACTGTTTTTATGACTGTTAGCGCATTTCGAAACCTTCTGCTAATCAGGATGTAATCTATCTTATCTGGTTTTTAATCCTGCTGTCTGGACTCTCCATGTCCATGATCTTCTAGGATGCTGTTTAAACCAGGTGTTTTCTACAACCATTTCTTGTTCTTTTGCCCATTCTACAAGTCTGTATCCTCTTTCGTTTCGCTCTTCCAAATCATGGTTGCCTACACTGCATCTATCGCCTTGATTTCCCACTTTTGCATTGAAATCACTCATTATAATATTTATTTCTGATTTTTTACATTTCTTCAAAGCAAGCTCTATGTCATTATAAAATTCATCTATACTTTCTTCACTGCATTCACTTGTTGAAGCATACATTTGAATGACATTTATTGTAAAAGGTCTTCCCTTTAATTTTACTAATAGAACTCTGTCTGACACTGCCCAATAACCTTTAATAGAATTTGATGTTTGCCGATCCAACATAATGGCTACATCTCTTTGCCGGAATAAATAATCTTACAATTCTCTCCTGTCTTGATCCCTGCCCCTCTCCATCTGGTTTCACACATTCCTAATATATTAATATTCTCTCTTCCCATTTCTTGTTTGATGTTATCCAATTTTCCATCTGCATTCATTGTTCTGACATTCCAAGTTCCGACCTTTAATGATAATAATCTTTTGCACCTAGTAGCCTCTGACGGTCTGGAGTTACCTGGTGCACATGACTATCCCTACCGGACGAGGCTGCTCCTATGGAGCAGCCATTTACGCCATTTCTCTGAATGTCGATGATATCGCAAAACAATGTTCTTAGTATCTGTGAAGAAGGTAGTTTGCCATTGCTTTCCTTCTTAGCAGTGATCAAACTGGTCAATGACCGTAGCCATCGTCTCCTCAAAAAGAGATCCTCTGCCTACCGTTGTGAAGGTGGAGACCATAACCCACAACCCATAACCCTGTTTATGTTGAACATCTGTTTTCTGTGTCCTAACCTAACCTTGACATAATTTAGCCTGGCTGATACCTACCCTGGTATACCATCTCAACAGTGGACAGATATGAGGCACCTGGTATTGTGTCACATATTTGCATATAAATGTCCAATTTGTCAGATCCTATAATTTCTTTCAAAATGTAGTCATGAAGTTTCAGCTTCTCTTGGGACTTAATGAAGCAGAAACAGAATATCTGACTCCTGGAGTACGGTGGGGGTGATACTTTTCTAAGACCACAGTGTACCAGACCACCAATCTTGTGCAAAAGGAGGATGGAGGAATGCAGATCTTCTCTTTGTGATTTTCAGATCTTTACATAAGCTGGCTGCATCTCTGTACCTATTGCTCACTATAACCCCCGACAGTTCAGTTTGCCTTATTTCTCACAGAAGTAATGAGACATGAGGACAAGTCTGGACACAGCATCGGCTGACTGGGATGCCAGTAACATTCCCCCATCATGCAGTATTAATTCACATGGTGGCTTCAAAAATAATGAAATTGTGTTTCACAATTCCCCATCATGCAGTAGTGAACCCACACGGTGGCTTCAGAGATAGTGAAATTGTGTTTCACAATTCCCCATCATACCAAGTTGAGGGATTGAAATCAGCCACAGTTGATGTGAAACAAACCACTTCCCTTTGATTTTGATGTTATGAGACATCATCTATTCAGACAGCAATGGCAAACTACTGAACTAGCATTGCCTAGGAAATCACAGAGTCAAAAACAATGCTGGGGCTGATTGTGATGTCCATGAAAGAAACTTCACCATGCAGTAGTTGAGTGAAGCACCAAGTTGTCACCAGCATTTCCAAGCCATCTTGAAGTATAAACAAACATGTTGAAACTATTACGATACATTTTGAAACCTTGTCCTGCAGTGTGAGCTAATCAATGAAATCAACATCATCGACATACCAACTTGTATGGATATTATGCTTCTCTAACTCACAATATCTGCCAAAGTGTTATCAGAACAATGCCTATTCTTATATTCTTCCTTGCCATGATGAGAGGCTGTCAAGAATATTTTCTTCCTGTCTTCCTCTGTTTCTCCCTCCATTGATATTTCCACGTGTTACAAGTCCTGGTAAATACCGGTTGTAAACACCTGGATGACTTGACCACATGATATATGGTGACAAGAACCCAGGCCTTATCAACTCTGGTGATCTTGTGAGATGGTGAACTATGACAGCCCATTTTTGTCTTCAGTTTATTATTGCCTTTTCTTTTTCTTTTTAACAAAAATCTTTGTAATATATTTATAACAATATTTGTTCTTCTGTTACATTTAATTAAGAAAATAACATGTTCTTTATTAACTTTAAGTAGATTGTCATAGATGAAGAGAATAAGAAGAAGGTACAATTAATGTTGAGTTGAGCTAAGAACCGACATAACTGCACTCAGGACATTCCCACACATGCTCCGTCCCCTCGTTCAACAGTGAGGAAAGAGTCACACTACTAATCGTTTCCAGTGCTATCTGATTTAAAGTTCTCCTGGTTTTCCCTCTCAATGTTGAGATTCTACCAGAATGCATGCCAATCCCCCGTAATCTCATACTTTCCACATATGGATTCTCAGTCTGTTCCCCCACCTTCTTCACCTGATCCCACAGGTGCGTGACTACCCCTCCTTTGTCCATAGGTAATCTACCACCAAGAGGCGCATTCCCTGCCAGCCTATCGGCCTGTTCATTTGCCTGCAGCACTCCCGCATGGCCTAGGCAAAAAATCCATACAATTCTCACATTTAATAATGCAGCTAAGAACCAAACTGACTAGATATAATATAATGAACACATCATAGGTCAAGGGAGGTGAAAAAGTTTTATACTTTAGTATGAAGAAGTCAAGGCATGCACCAGGAAAGTGGTATGCAGTCCTTCTCTGTGTATTCACTCTCACAGGCAATACACTATTCCTATCTCTTCTTCACCAGTCTGATGCCCTGATTGTAGAAATCTTCACCATCTGAGTCAAAGTGACATGTTCATGTAGTAATAAAGTTCTGGTCATTTGAGAAATGACACCCACAAAACAGATTCTTCATGTTAGGAATCAGGAAAAAGTTACGTGGAGCCAAGCTATCAACATACTTCCAAAGATTGTCTTCAGAAGCTACCAGAAGAAATTAAATACAAAAGACATGGGATGTGGCCAGGAGCATTTGTCTGCTTTTGGATAATGTGCCCAGCAGAGCAGGTATGGCATCATGCCACATCCACCACACTCACTGGACTTCTTCCTGTTTCCTGACATGAAGAGTCTGTTTCATGGATATCTTTCTTCTAACATCCAGGGCTTGATGACTGAACTGGAGATATAGTTCTGGACCCAGGCAGGCCAGTTCTACAATCAAGGCATCAGATTGGTGAAGAAGGCATGGAAGAAGTGCATCACCTGGAGAATGATTACAGTTCTCACCAATTTCCAGGCACCTGCCCTGACTGCTTCATACAAAAGTGCAAAACTTCTCAACCACACCTTGTATATTTAATGTTCTAGGAAGTGATGTTTTCTGTCTGGTTCTTGCTAGCTTAGATATTCTGGCATGCTAAACATCTTTATTTAAGTCTTCAGACTCATTTAGCAACATTTTAAACACACTGTTTTAGCATCCTGTATCATTTCTGTTTCTCAGATGAAAACAAAGGAGTCAATATGTCCTGCATTCATTAAAGGAGAGACAAACCCGGATGCTGATGTTAAAGTATGATGGTATATAATTTGCTTTTCTTACAAGTATAACAATATTTGTTATATTACTAATTATTCACTGCACAATAAGGAACTAAAGAGCTAGCGAATTAGATTAATTGGCACAACTATAAAATAATTGTGATTTTATTTTCTCAAGACAGTGTGGCACCTTATATTATCAACATTCCAAAGCATGTAAGCGCTGCTTTACCACTAAATCATTTTATTTTGAATAGAAAATGTCATGTATGTGATGTATCATTTACTGTTAGTTCAACTCTTAAAGAACATATACTGTTTGAGAAGCCTCACATGTGTGATATTTGTACAGCATAATTTTCCAATAGTGGAAAACAAATAATAAGAGCATGTATACTGTAGAGAAACCATACAAATGTAATATGTGTGGAGATTTATTTGCTAATAATGATAATCTAATACAACATAGAGAATACATACTGGTACAAAAGCTCTACAACTGTGAAGTTTGTGGAATATCTTTACTTTGTTTTCAAATCTTCAAAAAACACAAAAGAAGACATACTGGTGAGAAGCGTTACAAATGTGATGATTGTGGAGCTTCATTTGTCTATAGGTGTAGTATAATACAACATTTAAAATAAACATACTGGAAGAAGCCTTACAAAATGTGATATTTGTGGAGCATCATTTATTTTCAGTTCAAGTCTAGTAAAACACAAACATTCTCATACTGGTGAGAAGCCTTACAAATGTGATGTATGTGGGTCATCATTTATTAGTCCTTCACTTCTAAAGCAACATATTAGAACACATACTGGTGAGAAGCCATTCAAATGTGATACGTGTGGAGCATCATTTACTCAGTGTTCACATCTATAACGACATATTAGAACACATACTGGTGAGAAGCCTTACAAATGTGATGTGTGTGGAGCATCATTTATTAGTAGTTCAGCTATAACACAACACATTAAAATACATACTGGTGAGAAGCCTTACAAATGTGATGTGTGTGGAGCATCATTTACTGAAAGATCAAGTCTAAAACCACACAAAAGAACACATACTGGTGAGAAGCCTTATATATGTGTTCTGTGTGGAGCATCATTTACTCGTTGTTCACATCTAAAACGGCATATTAGAACACATACTGGTGAAAAGCCATTCAAATGTGATGTGTGTGGAGCATCATTTGCTAGGCATTCACATCTAATTCAACACATTAGAACACATACTGGTGAGAAAGCCTTTCAAATGTGATGTGTGTGAAGCATCAGTTATTGTAGTGTGCACATCTAACCAACACATTAGAACAACATTACTGGGAGAGAAGCAATTCAAATGTGATGTGTGGGAGCATCATTTGATAGGTCGTTCACATGTAAAACAACACTGGTGAGAAGACAGCGTTATGGCTCTATATTGAGCCACGCATTTTATCTGTGATGTAGTGTAATGTGATGTGCCTGTCGAATAAGTGATGATATCTTCGATTATGTGATTGTGTATATTATACGTAGGAAACTTATAACAGTCTTTGTGTTCACTCTTGTTCGAGTTAACTGGAGTTCGAGTGGGTGAGGTTTATGACGTATGATCGAGTAACCATGATATACGCATGTGCTGCGAGATGACCAGGGTTCTGACTGGAGAAGAAGAGAAGAAAGAATCATCCCCTGTTGGACACGAGAAGTGTTGTTACACAAGTGTTGATAGTAGCTCATTCAGATAGACCCAGACACAGACCCTGGCACTGTCAAACATATGAAGAATGGAAAAACAACTGGGCCAGATGGAATCACTGTCAGAAGTCGGGGTGCCCCACCGGCTAGATGAAAGTATTTTTCACTGGCGAGCAACCCCTAATAGTCAGAAACTGACTAGGGACAAAATCTATATGGCTGAACTATAGATTAGGCCCATGAATATCCAACGTACAGCTCCAAGTGGCTCGTTACAAAATTAAAATGAACTGTGCTGAATATTCGCCAAGGATGGGAAGGAGAAGGTTATCTAGAATATATTTTTACGTCTGAATTAAAGTGTAAAGACAACTATTCCAGTACAGGTTTTTCTCCCTGACTGCTCCCTTCCTTGGTGTGTAAGTGAACCCCCACCAATGTACACACACAACACGTATGCACAATTGGAATTAAAATATAACGACGGAACTATGAGTTACAATACTACAACATTTATTTGCTAATCATAACAATAGACATCGGATGATTGTCAATATGAGGATGATAAAATCATATAACATATTGTGATGAGAAACATTACGTAACTTTACTTGTTACTTCATCTATCTGGAACTGTGGTCCAGATTCCCACTCTCCAGTAGACTCAACAAAGAAAAAGAACAGCTTGCCGGTATTCTGAGATCCTGTCAGTCCTGACACTCCTAGTCAGTAGTCTCTAGTCTTGAGATCTATAACATAGGGCTCCTTGTGAGAGCTTGAAAGAAAGTCAAGAATGTGTTATATCAGTTCTACATCAGCGCAATCCTAATTAAAACATATAACACAAACATATACAATGACCAGTCTGGCCAAGTTTATCTTTCAGCTCGACTGCGTTCACCATCCTCCTTCTCCCTACTGTCTTTAGTCTGGGACGGGCTTTTCAATTGTCTCACACGCCTGTAATGACTACATTTCTGCCGCCCCATGTCCATGTCGCTAATACAGAAATTCTGTGTCGTACAGCCGCTCCGTCCAAAGTTAGTTTAGCAGCTCACAGGGTCGGTAATGGTATTTTAATAATGCCGGGTCATCCGGGCTTACAAGCCGTGACCAGTAGCTGTGCCAGGGTTCCGTGAACTACCCTCCACCATACGATGAAAAAGGTTTAGCACCATATACCCCCTAACACTTGTGGGTAATGTCTGTACCATTACACCTCTGCTACAAATGCAATCGATGGTTAGTGTGCCAATGCGCACACCATAATATAACACTTCATATTGATAGGCTTGCATATGACAAATCAATATACCAAACATCCAATACACATAAACCTATTGATTAAACTAGACATATGATACTTTAACATCATAGCATAATGCACTAGTTAGTTTATGAAATTACACCTACATACATCCAACATCCGTAAACATTATATTACTTCAAGATGGACATATAATGATACTCAATATAATAGCATCAGTCATTATTAATGAGTACTAATATTGTATAGCTACAAAATGAGATATACAACAGGTCTTAATTGAAGTTACCACTTAGTTACTGCTGTTGTAAGAATTAAATAAATAGTCAGTTGACTATATTCTGTACAACAAATGCACACACCAAAAAGAGACTAGTCTAGTTTAGAAAGAGATGGCAAGCATCTGCTACGACACCTCAAGTATATCTAGACAAGACCTGCCTTCCATAAGTTTCTACTTCTCAGAAGAGTAACACTTAAAGCACAATGATATTGAACACAGAACTTAGAAAGAACACTCAAGTACCTACGCCAAAGATAGTTCTTGGAATAACCTAGATCAGATATAGACTGAAAGTTCATATGTCTAAAAGACTGTTGCATAGTTACTAAGAAATCCTTCATAGAAGCCAACATAAAAATCATGCATATGACTACAAACATTGAGATAGTTCCTACCTGTTCTGAAGTCAGATTTAATCTAAAGGGAACAGGTCTAGTGGGGTTTTTATACCTAGCCTAGCAGTAGACACTTATCTCCCAGGAATTCCATTCTTAAATTCTTCTTATCTCCTCCTGACGTTAATTGCAATTAACTCCAAGTCTGTCCAGTCATAAAAATTCTCTTAACCACTAATCCTCACCATAGTGTCACACCTGGATGGTTTTGCTTTGCCAGCCCCAGATCAGTTTCACAGTCTTATCAGTGATTTCACACCTACCTGAGTCTGCCAGTCAGAGTGGATGGGG
Source organism: Cepaea nemoralis (assembly GCA_014155875.1). Classification (NCBI taxonomy): domain Eukaryota; kingdom Metazoa; phylum Mollusca; class Gastropoda; order Stylommatophora; family Helicidae; genus Cepaea; species Cepaea nemoralis. Next base: position 95,097 of record JACEFZ010024456.1, on the reverse strand, counting down.
CTTGTTTATAGCCCTGGGGCTATTATCTCCATCTGGCGTTAATTGCCTTTATTCAACCACTGGCCCAGTTCACTGTTGATTCAGCCAGGGTCTACCTGGACGAGAAGGTGCCAATGTGTCTGTGTGGTGTCATAGCCCGTCTGGGTCAGCAGTTTCCCAAGGTGTATACTAATTATCTAGTTGTGTCCATCTCAAGTATCCCATTTTACTTGCCATCTGCAAGCTTACGTCATGGCTAGAGGCTTTTTGTGAATAATCTTACCTCACGACTAGATAGCCGTGGAGTAGTGTGATTAATTCATTCTTTCTCAATTTGGCCTCTCAAATTTGGAGACCGAGAAAAATATTCTGGGATGTTAAGGCGGCATTCCGCGACAATCACAATAGAAGAATTAGAAGTACTGGGAGAATTTGGAGTAGATATATTAACCAAAATGTTGAATGATATTTACAGCAGTGGATATTTACCCAGTGATATGCTGAAATCTGTATTTATAGCTATACCAAATAGACCGGGAGCAATTGAATGTGAAGATCTTTACACAATTAACCTCATAAACCATGTCACTAATTTTCTACTCAGAATTATAATGAGAAGAACGTGAAATAAAATAGAAATGGAAATTGGTGAAGAACAGTATGGATTTGTGGAAGTAAAGGGCACACACATTATAATATATACATTACAAACACTAATAGAAAGATCAATAGAGACACAGAAAGACATATTTGTGCTTCCTAGATACCAAGGCATTTGATAAAGTAAGACATGATGAACTGATTACAATGTTAGAAGATGTCAACATTGATGGGAAAGATCACAGAATAATAAAGAATGTTTACTGGAACCAAGCAGCAGCAATTAAACTGGGAAATAAAGAGAATAATTATGAACAAATAAAGCTATTAATATGACAGGGATGTGTTTTGTCACTGGATCTCTTCTGCCTCTATAGCGAAGTAATAATGATAGAGATCAAAGAGAAGTCAGAAATACTAATCAGAGTTTATAATATAAACAATATACGCTATACAGATGACATAGTATTGGTGGCTGATAACGTAAAAGATCTACAGCAATTGTTGGACATTGTAGTAACAGAGAGTGCAATGAAAGGATTCTGCTTGAATATCAAAACATCAGTAACAGTGATATCAAACACAAATGTGGCACCAAAACGTGAAATTTAAATAGAAGGGACAATTCTTAACCAAGTGGATTAATTAAAAACAAACTGTCATTTATGATATCAGATGGAAGGTACACAACTGAGATTAAGGACAGAATCTTCATCATCTTGCCAGCTGGTGTGGGCGATCATGCCTTTCCACAAATTACAATCTCTGACGTCATGAATCAATTTGTGTGTTGACTCCCTTCCATTGCATGACACAATACTGTAAAGAATCTTCTCACGTCGTCTTCCTCTATCTCTTTTTCCACAAGTCTTTCCGAATGTCACAACATGTCCCAGTTTCTATCTTCTCATAATGTGGTCAAAAATCGATGACTGCCTCTTTCTGATGTTTGTGATAAGTTGTCTTTGAGACTCAGCTTTATTTAGAACATCCTGATTGCCCTTTTTGGCTGTCCAAAGATATTCAGTGTAACCCAGAATTATTTGCATCAATTTATTCAGGATGTGTTGCATTACACATGCCAATGTTCATTCGTTCTCACCATTACCCCTACCCCTTTCAACCTCAAAGAAAAGTTGAAGTAGATCCATCACCGGCTCAGAATGATAGTCCTGTGACTAGACAGCCACCAAAGCAGCTACCCATGGTTTTACCCTCCCAGTCTCATTAAACCGAAGGTGACTGTTGTCTATATGAGGTAATGGACTTTTGCCAGCAGTTGCCAACATTTTAAAATGCTGCAATTCAGCTCCTGCATTTCTATATGGATAAAAGTTAGTTGCATGTCCTTAACAGTAAGTTGCCATCAATCCCAGCATTTTTGGGGCCGTTTGTGATTTAGTAGGCAAGTTTTACATCCAGTAGTTTGCCACTGATTTCTGAATGACCAGTGCTCATCTATATCTATAAAAAGGGATGTATGTATGTGGGTCCTTCTTTATGCGTTCACGAACGGTCCATCCGATTGAGATGAAATTTTCTACGTTTTCTTTTCATTCCCGTGCAACCAACTGTCATAGTTTTTTTTAAAGTGTAAATCAGCTATTTACTTACTAAAATTTAATATTAAAATTACATGACTTAACATAAGAAAAATTATATAAAGGGACATAATTTTTAGTAGCATTGCTATATATTAGGTTACGTACCCTGGCTATAGATAGATAAATAGATAGAGAGGGTGGGATAGACGGAAGGAGAGACGGACGGATGGGCAGGCAGGCAGATAGATAGATAGACAGACAGACAGACAGCCGGGTCGTCAGACAGGCAGACAGTCGGGAACGGGAAGCTTATATTTTTTTTATATGACTACTTATATGAATTAAATGAGATACTCCCCATTAGAGGCTGGGCGAAGCCGGGCCGGGTCTGACAGACAGATAGAAAGTCGGGAACGGGAGCTTATATGACTACTTATATGAATTAAATGAGATGCTCCCCACCAGGAGCTGGGTGAAGCCGGGCTTGGTCAGACAGACAGACAGACAAACAAGCAGACAGATAGATAGATAGATTCCTGCCAGGGACTGGGTGAAGCCAGGCCGGGCCAGCTAGTACCATATAAATCAACACATGAAGGTCTGCAGCTGGTGTCAAACCCTAGACCCAGTATGTCGGGGAGTTGTGATCCTTGAGTCAGTATGTCGGGGATTTGTGACCCTTTTGTCAGTATGTCGGGGAGTTGTGACACGTGTTCACTGCCCCCAAGTCACAGCGCCGGCTTTGATACTGTAAGCAAATTAAATTATAAAAATAGCTGAAACATCAATGCATGGAAAATCAGGAAATAAATACGAAATGGATAGCTAGAAAACATCACGATCTGAATGGATAACATTTACATCAATATATACATATCCAGGCGAACCTTCTGGCCTAGAGAGACAACAGTGGAAGATAAACTCTATGGACCGCTGAGTGAACTGAAAAAGACTTAGATTCATACAAGAGACAACATTGCAGTTATAGACATAGTTTAGAACGAAAGAAGACATCAATATATTAGTAATGCATGAATTGTGATGACCAATCGTTGGTGGAAATATGTTCAGGCAAGCATACATTTTGTTCTAGTCAGGGGGGAGGGAATACAAAAAAGTGACTGGCATAATTTTAGATTAACATCATCTAAAATTACTAAAAGGAAAAGGAACATCTCAGATGATTTGGTATTCACAGTAGCAACCCACCGGATATTAATATAAAACTGCCTCAATAGCAGGAAGTATAGAAGACAATATAGCTATTTCTCATAGTGAGTTAGGCAGAACTTTGGATAAATGCAAGACTTTCAATTACCAGTAAGCAGGCCCACATGGTCGAATGAGTAAGAACGCGTGTTCTTAAACATCCGGTGTGCTGATGCCGAGGTAAATGATTGTACCCCTACAATGGACAGCTGGATTAAAATGTAGCCTACCATGGTGATAACGATCAAGTAAAGGGCTATAAGTACCTTTTTTAAAAATACTTTTGCATATCCTATTTACAGGAGATCGCTGTCAACACCAGCATTTTACTGCTGTTGATGTCTTGACAAGTTAACGTTCAGTAGTTTGCCATTGCTTTCTGAATGACCGGCTCCCTTACAACACGTTAAAACCCAGCGCAGCGCAGTCTGCTGCCAAATCTGTTGCAGCTGTGTTTCGAACGCAGGTAAACGGTTTTACGAATCGAGTCCGCAAGCATTTGGCCACGGAGACTGGCCTAAAAGTACTTGGGAAGCATAATATCATGAAATTGCAAACAAGAAGACGAGATCAAAAATAGATGTAATAATGCGAACCAACTCATTGGACAAACGACACCAATACTAAAAAACAAACACGTATCAGTGGATACTGAAAACAGCACAATCTTCCTACGAACTCTATGCTACCAATGCCAAACCTGGACAATGACAGAAAAAGAGACAAGAAAAATTACAACAACGGAAATGAGAATCCTGAGAAGAGTTGAGTTGTTGAGTTGAGCTAAGAACTGACATCACTGCACTCAGGACTGTTCCATACGCACTCCGTCCCCTCGTTCAACAGCAAGTGAAGAGACACTACTAATTGTTCCCACTGCTCTCTGATTGAAAGTTCTCCTGGTCTTTCCTCTTAGTTTGAGATTCTACCAGAACCCCTGCCAATCCCCCGCTATCTCATCCTCTCCACATACGGTTTCTCAATCAGTTCCCCTACATTCTCCACCTGGTCCCACAGGCGCACGACTACCTCCCCTTTGTCCATAGTTAATCTACCACCAAGAGGTGCATTCCCTGCCAGCCTATCAGGCTGTTCATTCTCTCGCATGACCAGGGCAAAAAATCCATACAATTCTCACAATATGTAACCTCTGAAGCGAGGTGAGCCATTCCACACGAAACATTACTTTCTCCACGTTACTAAGCATACTCCTTGAGTCCGTAACGAATACAATGTGTATTGCAGTGGTCCCCTCTAACCAGCAGAATGCCGCTGTGACTGCTTCCACCTCCATTCTCATGCTGGACGTCGTAGCCTCATATGCCAGACACTACTTTTTTTTTTTTTTTTTTTAAAGAATCGTCCAATAGCCTTCGCAATGAAACCCCAACCATTCCGTCTGTTTCTAACCATTGACCAATCAGTATAGATCACTATGGTTCCTTGATGTGTGTTACTCTGGATCAGCTGTTGCACCTCAAGTAGATGTATAATGGGGCTTTGGGGCCAAAAGGGTCGGGGCACCACAGGAGCGTCAAAACAACAGCCCCCTAGGGATCCAACCCCCCGGGGCCCCGCCCCCCTAGGCCCCGGGGTGCACACCAAGCGGTGAACCGTCCCGGAGCGCTACTTAGAGATATAGTGTGTATGAGGTACACACCATGGACACACATCAGTGGCTAAAAGCGAATCCAACACGACAGCGTATGTACTGTTGGAGGAATACCGATGGAGAGTGGACCCACTACCACCCCCCAGGGGTTTGGTGCAACTACCAAAGATTTGATGAGTCGCGCAGGGGACGTCGTCGTATTATAATGCACCACCGCAAGTGAATTAGAGCTACAACCTCCCAGGGTATATCAAGATGAATGGTTGTGAGTGGCTCAAAGTCGGCACAGAGCTGCGCTGCGGTCGGCCTTGCGTTGGTCTTTTCTGTTCAAGGCACAATGCACAAGCGAAGCGGGGCGTGGCCATAGAAGAGTGTATATTCTGTGAGAGGGGGGTTAAGCGTCCTTATGAGATGTGTGAGCGTTGTACACTAGACGTCTTCCATAGGATGATTAGGAAGTTTGAGAGGAAGACCGACATCAAGCTGCTTCCATATAGAGGTATGAAACTGGATGGTGTTTCAGAGACATGCCTACTTGCCAATGGTTCAAGAGTCCCACAACATTTTGTGGAAAGCCCTCAAGACGACGCTTTTGCGACTATCATCTCCGGATCATCCGACGCCAAGGCAGAAGAATAGGTGGGGGAACTATAATCATTCATACTCCTTGGGGTTGGAGGTCCTTAGGAGTTCCACCAGACTGTTTGGAAACAATCGCTGAGGAGGATGTGTAGAACGGGTGAATGTCTAGCCTGTCAATTTGAAGCTGACTGGGATAGTGAACCGTGGAGCGGCGATGTATCGGTGGCTGCACGATGTATGGTTCTGCAACATACCTTTTCACTCTGGATAAATCCAAACTTGCGCGCCAGTCAACACACTTCCGCTTAAAACGATCACGCCGGATGTAGCGTGACTGAACGGAGCAAGCGTGATCGTTTTGTTTCTGCGTGACAAGTTTTATGAGCCGCGCGAGCGGGACAATTTTTTTCTCGGTAAGAAAATTGCGCGGCCCAGAGCGGAGTTCAGAATTAGAGACTAGCGACTCAAACTTAAAATGAAGAATTGTAAGTGGCTTGTGCAAGAAGGGGCCTCGATCCGGTGCGATCGCAGGTGCCGTGGTGAGTTCTGCTACAAACACCTCCAACTACTTAAAAAGGGTAGGAATGTGTTTGGGTGCACTATCTGTAATACAGTAGTACAGCAACCATTCGATATATGCCACACTTGTGATAGTGAACTAGCTGAGCGCTATGTGGCTCTGACAAGAGATTTGCCAGTAGACGATCCCTTGGAGAAATTCATCGAGGTGAAAGAGGCTATGAAAAAAGAGCGCGCTATCTAGCGGGCTATTTAGCAGGTGGGCTTCTGGTTGGTGGGGTGAAGTCAGTAAGCTCTTTTTTCTGGTGCAAGTCGGCAGAAAGTTTGCGCCGAATTTCAGCCTGCTGTTGTCGAAATTTCACTGATTCATTCAGAATTAATTTAAATTCCGCATCAGAAATTTCCTGGTCCTGCAAGGCCGCCGAGACAAGATCGGAGATTGTTGAAAGTTTCGTTTCAACCAAAATCCTGATTTCGTCATGCTTCTTGGCTTTAAGTGCACATCTGCGGGTCACCAACTTGCCGGCCGCCCCCAATAGCCCACATACGAGAGCGCCTATCTCTAGACCGAAGACGACTGGGACTGCAATAGCTGTTGACAGAAGTCCCACACTCACCGTAATCAGTGCTGTATCAATCCCATCCAAGACATTCACAATCCGATGGTACTTCTTATACAATAGAGACCGTTTTTCATGCTCAACCTCCAAACTCTTCTGTAGTCTAGTGATCTCTTGAAGACGAAAGGTCTGGTCGGGCGCCATTGTATAGTAGTGCACCTATATATTCAATTCGTAGTGATACGTTTTGAATCCTCCTCAGTGACAGGGTTGATGGTATACAAAAGTTTTATAAGATGAACCCACGGTGAAACCTTAACTTCTCTCAGATTGATGGTATCAACACCCCTAGCATCCTTAAGTATGTTTACTGCAATTCGGTCATCAGTAACTTCCACTTTTCCACCGAAAGTAACAATAACCCAACCCACCGCCTCGCGAGCTAGAGATTTTACTTGAAGGCCTGGCATAACATCCCACCAATTTGTAAAAGGCCCATCCTTAAGAAGGAGCTTGATATATAGTTTGCTCCCTGGGATAGGACGATCGATATATTCAGGCGGGGGCCGGCTGTTCACCTCCAAACTAAGGGTGTAAACCTTATCATCACCTTTAAGGTAGAACTGACCTACCTCATAGCCTACATATACTCCATCAGTGAAGCTAAGTATGCATGGCAGTACTCCCATATTTGAAAGGTAAATGGGTTTATTATTTGAGCACCCAAGATAGGGACTTTTTACCTCAAACCACAACACCCAATCACCACCGAATCGGTCTTGTATATATGTTTTTGTAGCATTCCAGAAGGTCTTACCCAAAGACTGGGTATTTAACAGCGCAGCTCTATGTTGCACATCAACATATTTTTTAGTGGCCACATCTTGCTCCCCAACCGGTTCAGCGACATTGGTGATTCTATGGGTACCCATATTGAGTTCCTCTGTCATCGTTCCCCGTTTAGAGAGCCGCTCCGTAAAACCACGCGTAGCGGCATCACTAGGTCCCGAAGGCTCCCCCACATTAGTGAGGCGAAACCCACCCATGGATAGTGTACCTTGCATAGTGTCCCCATACTTGCTCACAAGCCCAGCTCGGCTGAGCTGGACAACTGTACCTCCGTTGCACTTTCCAACAGACATGGTCTATACCATACGCAGTATTATGTCTTCAAATTGCTGCCCGCCCGCCAGCCCACGAAGCACATGAAGACATAAATGACCACAGATCACATCGTCTGCCTTCTGCAACTGAAAAGTTTGGGTGCGCACGGGGCACCCTAGATAATCCAGGATCTCCTGGGGTGGGTCAAGCCCGAAACTATCGAAGTAAACTGCCATAGGCCCCGCCTTGTAATAAGCCACCCAGTGGGTCCCCTCACCCTCTGACGAGTCTAGATTGACAATCCCACATTCCGGGCTGTGTAGAGCTGCGGGAAGACCATCGCGCATAAACACACCGCGGAAGTGGGGTATATCCTTAGCCACCTTCTCAATATCAAAGTTGCTTAATGCTTCTTTTTTTTCATCCCCTTACCACCTCTAGCCAGGTACACACCCTTACCCCCCACCCCCAGCATGTCCCTAAGACCAGGTTGGTTGGCCAACACCAACTTCAAAATATCCTCCCCTAAACCCCCCAGCTGAGGCCGCCCGGCCAACTTCATAACATCCTCCCCTAAACCCTGACCCTTCCTCGGGCGGCCAAACTGCTCAATACTGCGAGACACACCACCCACTTCACGCATCACCCTACCCAGAAGGTCATCCCCAAAACCCCGACCCTCCATCGCCCGGTTATGACGAGCCTGATCAACCTGCCTGTGCCACACCAGCAGCTCCGCCCATCAACCCCCCCAATCCACCCAACCAGGGGAGCGCCTTAGCCAAGAGAGGGATCACAGCCCCCAAGGCGGGGAAAAACCCACCCACCTTAACCATCTTTTTGATCTGGCTCTTCGAGAAGACCAGCTCAGCCCCAGAACCCACCGCCACATTCTTCTTAATGTGGTTAATCTGACGTTGGGTCAGGCCGACTTTATCAGCACCGTGCAGCTGCCCCACACTCAGACGTAGGGTGGCACCAGTGCCGTCTTTCGCCGCCTTGACCAACGTCTCTTTCTGCCCCGGAGAGAGGCTCAGCCCATATGATACCAGCGCCATAGTCATTTCACTATATCTCTAGTGTTTAATTCAAGACTGTAGTAAACTTCCTGCCGTCAGATTCTAAGAACAGAGACTTATCTGCAATGACCACAGCGAAAGCCTTGGTGTCTGCAGGCACAGCAACATCGAACTCCACCTTGAGAGTGATAGCTTGAACAGCGTTCTTAATAGCCTCAGACTGGGCCCGCAAATCAATAACATGTATGGGGTAGAGGGCCACGAAATCTATAGGACTCACTAGGTTGGACGACTCCCAGCTGGTAATACCATAGAACGCCTCCTTGAAGTCTGCAAAAGCTTTGTAGGCCCGAGAGGTTCTATACTCAGCGAAGTTGACATTCAGATCCACTAGGGGGTAGCGTGCGCTGTTGATCAGGGCGTGAATATTCTTCACCCGCACATGATCAAATATGGCATTGTTCTTCGTCTGATCATTTTCACGAGCTGTTTGAAAAGCCACCAGGATCCACCGAGGCTTCTCTGTTTGGGATTTAACTCCCAACTGCCAGGTGAAGGATGTGGACTGTGGCACTGCCAAACTATCACACTGTAAGGCGCGGAAAGCCACAGGCACTCTAACTTTATTCTCTATCAAAGTCATCAGCGAGCTCATATAGGTCAGAGAGGGAATAACGTGAGGCATCATCCAGGCAATCTTAGACAGTTCAATCCTACCCTCTGGTGGGGGGACCACAGCGGATACGGCGGCTCTACCTTCCGCGGCGGCCACAGCCGCCCGCGCGAGACTACTGCGATGGATGGCTTGAGCATCGTTCTGGCGATCTAGCAGTAGGGACTGCTTGACGCCATAGAGCACCTTCTGATAATCATTACAAAACCCAAAGAAGTATTTGAGTGGGACACAGAAACTGAACGTGCCCGGAGATTGGGGTTTCTTCATAATGATAAGCTGCCGCCTTTCCCAACCCGCATTCCCTACCGCAGCAGCCCCCGCATCTGAGTCCTTATACCAACACATATTGAGGCCTTCGCCCCAAGCAAAGTCCGCCCCACACGACAGAAGGGTCATCATAGTGGTGGCCTGCCCAGGATATGACACATCATCGATGGTGTTGTTGTTGAGTTGGTAACGTATTTTGTTGAACATGAACGCGACCGCGTTGTTAACCAAAGCCACCAGACTATTCGCATCATAGTATTCCTCTCGAAACGATCTGAGCCGGCCTTCTACAAGAAGATAGCTCTTGGAAGGGCAAGTGAAGGCATCCTGAGCGTGTATATCAATCTGGATAGTGGTATTCTGGTTGAGAGCGGCAGGGTTCTGTGACTCATACTCCCGATACTCAAAGGATTCAATACCTTCATCAACATGCACAGGCTCGGTAATTTCAAGCATAGAAGTGCGGAGCTCGTCCATGGTGATATTATAAACGTCTAGACTTATCTCTAATTGTCTTGAAACCTCCACCTCGGCTGGCGATGTCCAGCGACTCCAGACTGGGGGGTTGGACAGCGAGCTCGGGCTGGACAACGAGCTCGGGCTGGACAGCGAGCCGCTTCAAAACTTCAGCGCTCTTAGCTGTGAGTTCCCTCTTCAGCTGGGGCGGCAAAGGCTTGAGTGCGTCCACCAGCTTCTTGGCAGCCGCGCCTGCGGAGGCCACAGACTCCGTCGTCTTGGCCACATTCCTAACTAAGGGGCTGCCAACAAATTTGGCAACTTTACTGACAGCGTTGGGTATCACCTTAGCACCTGAAGAGACCAAACTTCCAACCGCCCGAGCTGCCGAGCCCAACCAATCGAACATCCCCCCACCTACCAACCTCCGACGTCTTGGGAAAACATACATGGTTACACACTGCGAATATGTAGCCTTATAGTTATTTGCTCACCTCTAAAGTTTAATTGCACACCGTCTTGGTCAGTCAACCAGACGCGTATGCCGTGTATACTACCAGCTTGGGAGATGGGGAGGTAGACAGCAGTTCTGGGAGACTCTAAGATCTTATAGCCTGGGCACACGTTGGGGAAGAATGAGTAGATGGTGGGGTGGGATCCCCCACCGAGGTAAGACCCACTCACCACATTGCAATTGACTAGAATGCTATTCACGTGGAAGATGTCTATTGGTTTCTCCCCTTCTTTATAGCCCTTAGTCAGTATTTGTGGGTCGAACCCCAGGATTTTGCGCAAAGTTGAAGCACCCATATCAACCTCATAGTCGGGGCTGGTTATCTTTACAAAAGCTCGAAGGGTTGAAGGGTTGGGTCCTATGGCGATGTAATACTTCTCCTCGGCCTTCTCATCCCAATCCTTGGCCTCCTCCATCTTTCTTTGAATCTCTCTATTGATCTGGGCGAGCTCATAGGCCCCCTCTTCTATAGTGATGGTTTTCCACTCCTTCTTCCCCACACGGTAGACGAAAGTATTGTTGGTGGAGTTAACATTGCTGATGGAGTTGTAGGTCTCTAGATTCAGCAAGGCCAGCTCGTATGACTTTTGAGGGTCAAGGTACAGCGCTGGGGAGTAGTAGGTTGTCCAGTCGCTTTTATCCGACGTTACCACCAGGGACATATTCTCCTTCGGTGCGAGTCGCACCTCCATCGCTGCGAGCCGGTCGCGGATGTCCTTCAACACTTGAAGCTCCATGTTTAATGAACAAAGATTCTTCTGTTCAACTTGATGACCTGTTCCGTAGAGACCACTCCACTGCGCATAAGCTCATCCAGTATCGCAGATATTTCTGTGTCAACACCTGTATTCCCCGCCTCCTTTGAGGCCACTAACAAGGCTAGGCGCTCCACCAGAGTGTTGGGGTCGTTGTAGTATAATACACCACTACCTCGGATTAGTCCGTATTTTTCCCCTTTTTTGTTATAGACTGGTATTTTGGCAAGTTGGGCCAGCCGGCTAAATGTCTCAATAGCCTGTGGGGTGTATTGTCTTGTTTTGACGAACCGCTTGGTTAGGAGATCGTACAGCGTCTCATCTGCTGGAGCCGACAATACTAGGGTGTCCCCATCAAAAGCTTGCAACCGGCCCGCAGCCAGAGCTGCGGGATCAATAGTTAGGGTGCCGAATTTGCTCCCTCGGAGTTTCAACCCATTCCCACGGACGATAACCTCTTGTCGATTGTCCAATATAGTTTTAACACGCTCCCTGAATGCTTGTATAGCTGCAATATCTCGATCTATTTGTTCAATCTCTACCCTAGTGACGCCGACCCTCCTCTTCTTCCCCCCAAGTGTGTTTGAATTGAGTTTTGCGGTGCTATCAAGGATGCTGCGAAGTGCATCATCCGACTCATCGAGGAGCGTGCTAGGCATTGGGTACTTATATTTCCCACTAATGATTTCCCCGTCCAAGCCCTGATCTACATCAATTATAATAGGTCCTGAAGGGGGTTCTGGGGCTATGGCCTCTGCTGCTCTGGCCTCCTCTGCTCTGGCCTCCTCTGCTCTGGCCTCCTCTGCTCTGGCCTCCTCCAGGGCTCTGGCTCTGTCCTCAATGGCCCTGTTCAATGCCACAATGGCCTGAGCTAACTCGTTAGCTTGTTTGTTTGTCTGTCTAGCCAATTCACTGGTCTGTTTGTCCGCTATTTGAGCCAACTCACCGGTCTGAGCTTTGACCATTTGGCTTATTGCCCCCGTTTGTTGCGCTGACCTATCTGCTACAGTTTTAGTAATTGGTGTGAAGAGTTTGGCTGCCTCCTGTTGTAAATCTGCTTCTCCCACCCTCTCCGCCAGAAACCGCTGCTTCAGGCGGTCCCGACGCGCTAGATAATCCTTCACAAAGGCGTTACGCTTTGTTTGGTTAGTCACATCAGCCCACATGTTGTTGCTATCACAATGACATATATATCTAAATAGAAGACTTTGGGATATAGAACCGATCGAACCCACATCGGTATTTACCATCGTGGGCCTTGCTGGTCAGGTCGATTACAGCGAAACCGTAAGGTTTGCTAGTACACTCTGTGAAGAACTCCCTGAATTCATCAAAGGGCATATCACCACCAACATAGGAATCGTGGATGGCGCGCAGGTTCTTCGTGTCTTGGTTGAAGATCACCAATAGATTGGCATTGTCACGGATGGCCTGCTTGGGAATTCTGAAGAAGCTCTGGGTTAGGTAGAATGTGTCGGCACCGCCGTGCCGGCCCTGGCAGAAGTACTTCTCGATCGGTCCCTGCTTCTCCAGCATGACATCGTCAAAGACCATGACAGCTCTCTCTTCAGGGTTCAGGTCCTCAACGGGGATGATGTCTTCGGCTGAGCTATGACAGGAGGCAATATTTTGCCCCGCAACCTCCCCAACAGACTCGGCCCAATCCTGGAGGAACTGGTACTTGTCCTGTCCCAAAGACTTCGAGTACAGGTGCAGTCGGTCATAGTTTAGGTAGCCCGGCTTCAGTAGTAGGTTGAGCATCATGTTTGTTTTTCCGCACCCCGATGGCCCGCACACAACACAACGAACGGTGTCCGGCAGCAACCAGTGGTGGTGGTGGCGGGCTTTGTCCTCAAGGTCGAAGTTGGTTATCTCCATTTTAAATATATACATATTTGCAATATCTTCAATATGTATTGCCTGCGCTGTAAGAAGCAGACTCCAACGCTGGAGGAGTCGGAGGTCGTGCTGAAAAATCGTCGAATAACCAGGCGCGGCCTCTGTGAAGTTTGCGGTGCTAAGAAGAGCCAGATTGTTGGTATGGGGCTCCTCAACAAAGCACTGAATATGTTGCCTTTGCCTGAGCTGCATATGAGGCTGCCTGAGGGCGTCAGCTCTGAGGATGTTCCTGGAGGCTCGTTCCAGAATACAGGGAAATATAGCTACTGTGGCCCTTTCACTAAACTAGATAAGCGGATGGCCCAAGGCTATGAGGGGGTCAACACACTCGACCGCGCCTGCAAGGCTCACGACATTGCTTATGCGGCTCATAGCGATACAGCTAACCGCAACGTTGCTGATGATGTCCTAGCCGCGGCGGCTGAAAATATTGCAGCATCTGCTCCCGACTGGGAGAGTCGCGATGCCCGCATAGTCTCGGCCCTGATGTCGGCCAAGAGCCGCTTTGGTATGGGTGCGCCCTCGTTTTGAATATATAGACATCTGTAGTATATCAATATGTATTGTTTTCGGTGTAAGAGACAGACCCCCACTAAGGGTGGGACGATTAGCAGGATGAAGAATGGGCGACCGGTTAAGCGTGGCACCTGCATTGTGTGTGGTGGAAGGAAGAGTCAGATTGTTAGTGGGAAAGGAATCATCTTTGGGCCCAATTCACCAATCAAGGACATCCCCGTCTTGGGCTCCCTCTTGGGATGGCTGTTATAGAGATATGTGATATGGTCTTACAATAATGGAGCGTGTTTACTACAGCCCGCAAGGTTATTGGAAAGGACATTCAGCTGTGAAGAAGTTGGCTGCTGCGGCTAAGGTCAGTGAGACTGAGGCTAGGGAGTGGCTTCAGAAGCAGGCTATCTGGCAAATCTACCTGCCGCGCCCTCGCTATATTCCACGACCCCACATCGCCGAGTCCACACCGAACGCCGTCCATCAAGCAGATCTTTTGTTTCTCCCACATGATCGCGTTGGTTCTGGCCGCACGGCCAGGACCTATAGGTATGCCTTGACGGTGGTCGATGTTGCCTCGCGCTATAAGGAGGCTGAGCCGCTAACAGACAAGAGTAGCGACGCGGTCGCATCAGCGCTTGGACGGATCTATAAACGCGGGCCGCTCAGGTGGCCTAATCTTTTGCAGATTGACCCCGGGCGGGAGTTTATGGGTGCTGTCAGTCAGCTGGTGGCTAAGCATAAGACACAGGTACGTCGTGGGCAGGCTGGGAACCATCGTCAGCAGGCTATTGTCGAGCGGTTCAATCGCACTCTGGCAGAGAGACTGTTCGGGGCCCAATATGCCCAGGAGTTGTTGCTCGCTGCCCGAGGCTCAGATGAACGGTCGGTCGAATGGGTGAGAGCTCTGCCCCAGGTAGTCGCTGCGATCAATAATGAGGTGACTCGTTTGACTGGTAGGAAGCCGGCTGAGGCAATTAAGGATTCGTCCGTCTCCCACGCTCCAGCCGCGCCTGCCCGCCGCGCTATCGGGCGGAAGGAACCGGTGATTCCAGCCGACTCGCAGGTCAGGTATCTCTATTCGGCGGGCGAGCTTGAGGGGGGCCTGCGTCGGGCCACTGATCCTACATGGTCGCTGACCTTGCACAGGATTAGTCATATCACCCAGCAAGAGGGACAGCCCACTCTTTACTACCTAGTGGATGGGCCGGCTCGTGGTTTTGTGCGCGAGGAGCTGCTCATTGCTCCTCCAGACACACAGCTACCCCCTAGCAGGATTCTAGGAAACCGTAGGCCCTAGTGTTGATACCATCAGCACAAATCCACTTTTTCGTGTCCATGGGGCTCAGAGATGTTTTGTTCATCTCATAAACTCCTATCTGGTGGCCCTTGCTTCGGATGGCAACCTGTGTGTGTTTGTATTCACGCTGGCTGAACAGACTGTCCTTGTAGTGTTCGTGTCTGAGGTCCTTCTTCACAACTGTCCGAGCCACTCCTTTGGCTTTCTTGATGTTGGTGGCCTCCTCTAGGATTGAGTACATCTTTGGTCTGAGACCGACGAACTCGGCTATCGAACGACCATTGCACTCGTCTTTGAATTTGCCGACCACCTTTTTATTCGCAGTCGAATGGTTGGGGTGGTCACGCGGATAATCAGAGAAGTCGTACCAGTCAGGGTGGGCCTTCATGTCTGCGTACACATCCTCAGTCTCCACCTGAAGTAGAAGGGAGTCAGTATCTGTGTAGCAGAGCTGGAGTCTTTTACCGTATTGGGGTTTAAGCCGGTTGTACCAGAAGTCGTACATGAGATGCTTGGATAGGTCCAGGATGGCCTGCCCACAATAGACGGGTTTATTCAGCTGGACCTTGTTCTTGATGCTGTGCACCGCCACCAGTCCACCGTTGAAGATTCTACACGATTCGTAGTTGGGGCTGGCGATTAATTTTCGGAGTCGATCAGTCTCGGCGCCTCTGACAAGGTTGACTCTGATACGCTTGCGAACATTCTCCATACTCTTCCCGAAGACGGCATTGTTCATCAGCTTGAAGAAGTCCTTCTCAAATTCTGATTTGGCTTGGGCCCGTAGAGAGGTGTTCATCTCTATGTAGGGCTTCATCCATTGGGACTGATTGAACTTGATGGCTCGGTGGATCTGGGTGACCTCTAGACCGAGGCTGTGATAGAGTTTGAGATTACGGTAGTGGACGACGTATCGCTCCTTGTTGTGGAGGTGAGGTACCAGCTTTGTTTGCTCCGTGAACTTACCCCCCAGTTTGTTCTGGAGCTCGCGCTGATAGCTGCTCAACCAGGCCTCGGGGACGGTCATGGTTTCTGGAGCTAGTGGATAGTCGCTGTGGGCTTCATGTAGATGTGCTGGGTACTTCATATCAACCTCAACAAGCCATCCCTCTGGGGCGTTGTCGGGGGTGCTGAGTACCTCCTCGAGAGTTGGATTGGCCCATTGGAACCCGCCGGTGGGGAGGTATTCCATCATGGCCCATCCATACAGGTTATTGGCATCGAGGTACATGATCCATGAATTGGGTGTTGTGGGGTCATAGTCTGAAGTCTTGGGGTTGTTGGCCTTAGCATACCTCTTGGAGACCATGGCCACACCTCCTCGGAGACCCTTCTCAAAGAGGAGGTGCATATCCAAGTCGGTTAGGAGCTCGAGTTGCACCTTCGTCTTTTTTAGGAGTGCGTCCCATGCCAGGCCGGGTGCACTAATGTAGTGGGCTGGGTCGAGCTGATATACCTCCATGCAGGTGTCTCGGAATGCCTCGAACATATCAGCCAACAGACCAACGTCTGTTTTCAGGTATAGGTCATGGTAGCCTCCGAGTGTTTTACAATCGAGCTCCTGCCACACTTTCTGGGCGTGGGCATAATCAGAGTCACTGATTCCTTCTCGGGTGAGCTTGCTGTAGAATGCCTCTTTGGGTGGTAGGCGGTCCTCTGCAAAGCGCTCGAAGCTGTCCATATATTCGTAGGGGTATACACCCTTGCGGAGAAGGAGATGTGACTGACTCTGGCTTAGCGTGGTCCTGAACTTACTCATTAAGACAGCCCAGGGGGTGTGCTTCTCAGTGTTGCACGTCTCACATCTTGAGATTATGTCGTTGCCTCTACGTGTCAGAGCCATTGATTTGCCACAGTGCGTCAACTCGCTGAGGTTCCCTACCAGGGTGTCTAGAGAGCTATTCATGAACTGTAGGCTGTCAATGAATTGCAAGCTGTCCGATGGTGAAGGAGGCGTACTTCTCTAGGGTGTTTGGTATGCAGGTGATTGTTGTGTTGTCTACTTGTTTGGTTTGCCATTGGCCGTTTTTCTTCTTCTTGTAGACTGTTCTTTTTCCCCAGTCCAGACGGCCGGCCGCTTGCATGATGATGTGGGAGTCGTATCCTCTGAGGTTGTGAAAGACTACAGGTATCCTCAGCTTGTCTCTATTGATGCGCCATGCCAGATTACAGACATTGTGGGCTGCACCCCGGTATTTGCCTGTAATATGGCAGTGGTCTCTCACCTTGTCCTCCTCCAGCGGCTCTTTACAGATGTGGCAGGTGGTGGCGGAGGCAAAGTCTTCACGGTCTTTTTGCCCCAACACCATCAGAGCCGGCCGCTGTAACTTGTGGTGGATGGTGGCCTGCTCTTGTCCCAAGCGTTTGAGGAACTCATCGGCAGCATCCTCCCCTCGATATACGACAGGGTTTGAGGTGAGGCCGTCGCAGCGTACAATGGTGTAGCCGAAGCCACAGGGGGGCTGCTGGGCAAGCTGTCGCGTGTTGCTCTGGCTTGGATCCATTGCCGCACCATGTACTGGAACGTTCAAGGTCTCAAAGTCTGCGTATATGATGTATGGCGCCCTCATCTGTTTCTGAAGGGACTTGAAATTCATCTTTCCCTCTTTAGGCATGACATTCACCTGACAGGCTGTGTTGATACCTTGACAGAGTGGTACATGTTGGTCCAAGGTTTCCTGAGAGGAGTGTACATGGAGACAGTTGAGACATGGATACTTCTTACCCTTGTGTTTGCTGTTTCCATATAGAAGCCGCCCCACATCCTTGACCCAGACATAGTGTCTATTCTCATCCTTGCGTAGGAGCATGAGGTTGATTTGGGTGCGCTGGAGTTTGTTGGTTCGGAGTATGGTCGGTCCTTCTTTCCACCCAAAGACCCGGATGGCTATGGTAGGATTCTGTTTTTCAAACTTAGCAATGCTGGTCAGCTGCACTGGGAACTCGATTCCTTCAAAGTTTAGCTCTCCCAGGTGGGCGCTATAATTGTTGAGCCTATCAGGATGCTCTCCATGTGCTACTGGGTAGAGTGCTGAGAGTATGGCCCATTCAAAGCAGCGGTTGTCCTCATTCTTCACATTCACAACACTGCGTGGTGGGATGAAGCTGGGGGTTGTGAAGTAGCTAGAGCCTCGGAATGGTTGGTATTTTGCGATGTAGAGGTCGAGCTGCACACACGCATCATAGTTCCAATCCGAACCCTGTTCGGTGAAGCACTCACTATCTGCATATATCTTAGCAACGGCGTGGTTATATATCTCTTCAAATTCCCCCACATTTAGCATTTCATGGTTCCTGCTTCCGTGGGCTGCTATTGCTGTGATCTGTTCGCCTTCCGGTGTGGTGCGATAATATCTTAGGTGGAGATACAGCTGTATTTTAATACCACCATAATCCCCCAACCCTTTTACTGCCAAGGCTTTGATGGCGGGCTCCATCGAAAACATAAATTCTCCAGGTTCTTCATAGTCGCTACCTTCTGGGACGCTTGCTTCATATTTTCTCAGGCTCCCCTCAATCTCCCGGGTGAGTTTCAATTCAGGTGCGTTGCGAATGGATGCAGCCATCCTCTCTTCCGCTTCATCTCGCACACTATCAGCTCGGGCAAGGAACTCTGCTTCGAGGTCGGCGTGGTGTTGAGCACGCTGCCGGGCGCGGTGTCGTCGCTCGGCGACGATCGCGGCTCGGTCTGCGGCGGTGCCGTGTACAAATCTCAGAGCGGTGGTAATCCCTGCTTCAAGTCGTGCCCCTTGTAGGTTGGGGTTCTTCTCGAGCAGGGAGTCCCTAGCCATCTCGCGCGCTCTGAATATTTCCCCCTCAAGAACGGCCTTCCTCCTCCCACTGTATGGCATGCCATACTCGCGGGCTTGCTGTTTCAGCTGAATCAGTGTAGGCATGGCTAAATACACAGATCAGTCAGTCTCTAACAGGCTGGTGTGTAAGTACACTGACGACTTCACCTCTCTCTAATTGAAAGTTCAATCCACTATAATCTTAGCAATTCGACGAATCTCTGCATTATAGTCCTTTACATTCTCTTCGTACCAGATTCGGTGATACTCCTTGTCATATCCACATTCTTTGCATAGTTCTAGGAGGTTGTTGACCCCCTTCCCACATTTCCGACATGGTTTAATAAATGAACCCTTCCGTATTAGCACTGCATGGACTTTGCAGTAGTCCCTCATACAGCTTCGATTGCAGGGCTCCGTGGAATGTAGCCGTAGCCACTTACAGTTGTTCTTCGCGGTGCGCATCTTGGTATGTCTGCGGATGATACCCTCTAAATCGGCGGCTCGGTCGCCTGTAGGCGACCGATGCGAGCGCTCCGGGACGGTTCACCGCTTGGTGTGCACCCCGGGGCCTAGGGGGGCGGGGCCCCGGGGGGTTGGATCCCTAGGGGGCTGTGGTTTTGACGCTCCTGTGGTGCCCCGACCCTTTTGGCCCCAAAGCCCCATTATACATCTACTCCTCAAACTCTGTAAGGCCCGCTGCCCATTCTCTGCACTAACGACCCAGTGTTACTATTACATTACATTGTGCCGGTCCGACAAGTCTTCCGGTACTGCAACCCTCTTTTTCACGATTGATTGTCTTGAGATCACACACTTGACGCATAGATATTTCCGCCTGCGCCATCCAGGACCTGCCTCGCTTTAGTCTTTGACCCTTGACAATATCCATGGCATCATGCAGGGGGTGATCCCTATCTGCAGCAACTCTCAGGTACCATTTGGCTTGAATAACCATTTGCCTATCCGCCATTGTTGGTAGCGCCATGATATGCCTCATGCATATCATTGGTGTGTCATTTGTGCACCCCAGGATCACCTGCATGGCCGCATTCTGTATGGGCTCCAACCTTTCAACCTGACCCTTTGATACTCACAGCAGCCCAACACTATGAAGAATACGCAATCGTGAAGAGAGAAATAATAAATGAAGAAATCAGGACTAAAGTGGGGGATATAGCAGTACTAGATTTCATTACAAAACAGCACGTTAAATACTAAACGGTTTGACCATATAATCAAGCTACCAATTAACAGTATACCATAACAACCAATGATATACAGACCAAATGAAACGAGAAGAAGATGCCATGTAAACGATGGGCAGAGGACAGGAAATAACAGAGTGGTTTTGTTTGTTTGAAGAATCACCCATTAGCCTTCACAATAAAGCCCCAGCCACTCAGTTTGTTTCTAACCACTGACCCTGTCAGACGTGGGGGTGTTCCGCCGCCAGGTTGTTTACTATCACTGGCGAGCAACCCAAAGTTTTTCAGAAGCAAAAATTGTTGATCTCTGACCGAGGCCACAATTTATCAGAAATTGTCTCGGGACAAAATTTATTTGGCTGAAATAAAGATTAAGCCCATGACTATCCAAGAGTAGAGCTGCAAAGGGCTCGTTAAACAAAGATGAAATTAATAGGTCTTGATATCCCCCAAGGGAGGGAAAGGGAAAGTCAGATGTCTAGGTTTAAGTCTACCAAAGGACTACTAGGCAGTGCAGGTTATTTCCCTCTAATAAATCTCCCCTCCCTGGTATGAAAGTAATCCACCACCAAGGTAAGCAAGGCAATTGCATCCTTTGGAAAATAAAGTATAATGAATGAACTATGAGTTAAAATAAACCACACTCACATTTGTTGTCTATCATTAATCATTGAACATATAATTGTTATGAAAATGATGTTAGTGAAACTGTAGAGGTTTATGCAATATACATATATATATCTCACACACACACACACACACACACACACACACACACACTCTCTCTCTCTCTCTCTCTCTCTCTCTCTCCAGTGGATGATAAACAATCAATGATGCCGACGTGACGCGGGACGCACAGGCCGATGACACGTAAACGGGTGATTACAGAGAAATTAAATTTAACATCAACACGAACACATGCCTGTGTAATACTATACAGTGTACTATACAACACGACAATACCAGCTATACAGAAGATGTCACACAAGCATCACAATAATAATATGTATCCACTGTAACCAAATATCATATGTCAATATAAGGAACGAAAAGAGACAACCCAAAACCAATAATAAACACAGATCAGACGAGAAACAGCAGTGGCATAGAATATTTATCGACGACAAACAATGCAAAGCTGAGCCAACCTGTCAGATCTTTTTCGAAGAATACACTATGTACAAAGAGAAATATGTTTGCAATGCCTCCCCTGATAAAGAGAGAACTAGCAAAACTTAATCTATTAACAAAATATACGAGACCACATACGAATAGGATCAGTACAATCACAACACTTAAGACAAATGAAGAGCAAAGACCAAACAAAGCAGTCTGGAACAATATTGCGATGCAATAATTCAAAAATACATAGCTGCATTTGTCTCCGAAACAAGGACTGAACGGGTTTGGCCGAACAAGCTTCTTGTGCTAAGACACACTCGTCAGTCTTATATGATGACTGGTGTGACCACGACGCCAAATTTTTAAGGCAAACGAGTGTTTTTCTGCGTGGTTGTTTTCTCCTTGAATCGGTGGTAAGATTTCACGACCTCCGGCAAAGTTAATTATGATGATGAATGTCAGCCAGTTTCCCTCTGTTATATGGGGAATTTGGCAGCCTCTCTTGTGGAGACTGATTGCTGTCTGTTTTGGGTCCTGTTTTGACGCACCTTGTTTGTTCGTTGTTGACTGTTTGTTTCCATGTGAATTCATCATGAAGACGAACGTAGACAAATACCAATGAATAAGAAGACCATAGAAGACTTCCTGAGTTCAGTTTGACATGAACTCCGTCACATTCACAACTTTTCATCTGTTTATATCAGGCAACCCGCTTTCAAAGTCCATCGTTTCACAATGTAGACTTGACCTGAAACACGCTCCAGGCTGTTTTTTTTTCACAACACGGCTTAACTCTAGCTCAGCCAATCACTGTCTTTTAAATCATACACTGTAACGCTGGTATCAAACAACACCAGCTGACTTGTGGTGTGTAACTCTTGACTCCGAAGGTCACCTCAGCTTCAGTAAACCCCTGTACTCTGATCGTATTTCGTGATTCTGGTGATCGAGTGAAATTTCGAATCATGACCGCCCACACTTATCGGCATGGCATATGATGGATGCAACCGGTTGACAGTTTGTAGCATGTGCTGTTCCATACCGGACGAGGCGGTTCTTAACCTCTCCCTGATGCTGTTCATGTTGACTAAGCTGTGATAAGACGTGCTGTTCAAGGCATCAGCAAAGAATGTAGTTTTGCCATTTCTTTCCTTCTTGGTAGCGACCATAAAAAAATCCTCTGTCTACCATCGTGAAACTTCAGACCATAACAAGTTCCAACTGTCTGTCGGCTGCACTCCAGCTCCATCCACCACCTTTTCTTTAGCTAGTTCAAATTTATTATTTATAGCTATGATTTCCTGAACAGAGGCAGTATCATTGTTTCTTCTGTATGATAAAAATATGAGCACGGAGGTTAGCTAAATCTGCGATGTATTATACAGAGAGTTTGCGTGAAAATATGGGGTATTGTCTTTTTATTTAGCCATAATGGTGTGATAACTAGCCCTAAATAGACCACAACAGCTGATGATTTCCTTTAACTATGAGAGGATTTCAAATAAAAACATTAAAAGTGTAAAAGAAATTACAATAACCAAGCCATTGTATTGTAACCTGTCAATATTGTTATCAATGATGTCAAGAGTGTTAAGCATGTGACATCACAGTGCAGACAAACACGGTGATGTCATAAGGACAGTTCAAAGATGGCCACCTCACTTTTGTAGTGCACCAAAGAGTAACAACATTCTGTTATCATTTTTTTTTCTTAAATCAGTGAAGGGGTGAAATCTATAGAAATTCATCGGTATGGTGTTGCATGCCTGTGAGTCCAGCCAGTGTATGAGTGGAGTAAAAATGTTTGACCCGCAATCAAATCTAAACGACGTGGACTTCTGAGTAAAGGTGTCCCTTTGCAACATGAGTATGGTCAACCCCATACTGCCAGTGGAATGGTTGAAACCACCGAAGAGCTCAAATTTCAGTGTTATACCATATCAATTTATCTGTGCAGTTGTATACCTTTTCACCACGACTGAAAATAATTTTGAAAGCCAGTTTTCAGACCGTCTGTAATTTATAATTGTGTGCACTGAGTACATCAAGACAATATAAGTACATTTTCATGATATTTTTTTTTAGACATATAACTAGCATTCAGCATGACGTTTAATGAATATAAATGGGTGACTATTTTAATTGTTAATTAGGTCACAGCACATCCTATCAAAACAGGAATTTGACCATGACTTTCTTTTTACCAGGCCACATTATAAACTATACATCTTGCCAGGTTTGCTAGACAATAATTAGCAATGCACGGGACATTTAATTAATATTATTGAATTTGTGGCTATTTTTAATTATTAATTAGGTCACGGCACATCCTATAGAAAAATAGGTAACGTCCTCACATGGACGCAACAATACGTGGTTGCTCCATGGTTCGTTTAAAAAATAAACAAGCAACAGTAAAAGAAAGAAATATCACGTTCTCTTATCACGTTCTCTTATTATATTTTCTCTTATTGCTTGCTTGCGTTCGCTGGCTGTGAACTCCAGAGCGAAGTCCTGTATGTCGGATGAAGACATCCTGTTGTCCAACATCAGTGTGATGTCATACAGGACCTGAGGTTTGCGTGAGTATCTATTGTCCCATGTCTGGCTTATTGGTGTGCAGACTGGTGGTTCCTCGCCGTGCAGGCAGACACTCTCCGACTTCTGAGGAATCAACGATCCTACTGACGTTAGACAGGACCCCAAAGGGACCTGTTGCCCAGGACGCTCGACGAGGACGTATCAATAGGTCTTGGCCAGTATAGAACTCGGCCCTGGTGCCTTGGAAACACCTCTGCGTCCCTTTTCTCTTATTATATAATTATCTCTTATCTCCCGGTCTCCGTTGCGATGGTGTTGCGAACGCGATTTGTAATGCCGATTACCAGCATTCGAAACATAGCGGTAACCAATTTGGTAGCAGATCGTGTCACGCTGGTTTTAACGTGTTGGTATGGGAGCCAGTAGTTCAGAAAGCAATGGCAAACTACTGAAAGTAAAAACTTGCCAAGTCATCAACAGCAGCGGTAAAATGCTGGTGTTAACTGCAAATTCCTGTAAAGGACACGCAACTTTGAAAACAAAATCTCAATATTGAATAAATTGTGTAGAGGGACAGATACAACTACAAAAATTTGATTTTTTAGAGCATGCATCTTTCCTATTGCAACGTACGCCTGTTAGACCTGGACACTTACTAAACAAGCTGAACAGCGCATAAATGCCTTTGAATACACATGTTATAGACAAGTTCCAAGAATATCTTGGATTAAAAGAAAAGAACACATGCATCCATACTTCATGAGCTGAATATTGAAGAAGGTTGGCTGTTAAAGACGATAAAATAAAGAAAATTGAAATAATTTGGTCATTTGAAACGTCACGAAAGTTTAGAGAGATCAATAAATGAGGGGTATATGCCTTGGAAGTTTGGGAGTTTACATGGCAAAGTGGTCAAGCCGTCTGCCTCGGACTCCTAAGTTTAAGGATTCGAATCGGGGCCGCGTCCTTCGGTTCACGAGTGCATTTATTACGGAGAATCCTGTGGGTCGTCGCTGGAGCTACGGAGTTCGTGCTTTGTGTGACGCTTTCCGCACGGCAGAAAGAGACTGAGTCATATGGGATAACACCCCGATGCAATGAAGTCGACCCTGTCTACTTTTAAGCGACTTTTGTTTTAATGCCTGGGGGGGCATCCTGGAAAGCGATGTGGAATCACTGGCGTCAAAATCCTCTGTTCTCGCCATATCTTTAAGGGCGTTAATAACATCGGCACGATCCATGGGCATATCATTGTTTCTTCTGTATGATAAAAATATGAGCACGGAGGTTAGCTAAATCTGCGATGTATTATACAGAGAGTTTGCGTGAAAATATGGGTATTGCCTTTTATTTAGAGAACTAGCAAAACTTAATCTATTAACAAAATATACGAGACCACATACGAATAGGATCAGTACAATCACAACACTTAAGACAAATGAAGAGCAAAGACCAAACAAAGCAGTCTGGAACAATATTGCGATGCAATAATTCAAAAATACATAGCTGCATTTGTCTCCGAAACAAGGACTGAACGGGTTTGGCCGAACAAGCTTCTTGTGCTAAGACACACACGTCAGTCTTATATGATGACTGGTGTGACCACGACGCCAAATTTTTAAGGCAAACGAGTGTTTTTCTGCGTGGTTGTTTTCTCCTTGAATCGGTGGTAAGATTTCACGACCTCCGGCAAAGTTAATCATGATGATGAATGTCAGTCAGTTTCCCTCTGTTATATGGGGAATTTGGCAGCCTCTCTTGTGGAGACTGATTGCTGCCTGTTTTGGGTCCTGTTTTGACGCACCTTGTTTGTTCGTTGTTGACTGTTTGTTTCCATGTGAATTCATCATGAAGACGAACGTAGACAAATACCAACGAATAAGAAGACCATAGAAGACTTCCTGAGTTCAGTTTGACATGAACTCCGTCACATTCACAACTTTTCATCTGTTTACATCAGGCAACCCGCTTTCAAAGTCCATCGTTTCACAATGTAGACTTGACCTGAAACACGCTCCAGGCTGTTTTTTTTTTCACAACACGGCTTAACTCTAGCTCAGCCAATCACTGTCTTTTAAATCATACACTGTAACGCTGGTATCAAACAACACCAGCTGACTTGTGGTGTGTAACTCTTGACTCCGAAGGTCACCTCAGCTTCAGTAAACCCCTGTACTCTGATCGTATTTCGTGATTCTGGTGATCGAGTGAAATTGCGAATCATGACCGCCCACACTTATCGGCATGGCACATGATGGATGCAACCGGTTGACAGTTTGTAGCATGTGCTGTTCCCTACCGGACGAGGCGGTTCTTAACCTCTCCCTGATGCTGTTCATGTTGACTAAGCTGTGATAAGACGTGCTGTTCAAGGCATCAGCAAAGAATGTAGTTTTGCCATTTCTTTCCTTCTTGGTAGCGACCATAAAAAAATCCTCTGTCTACCATCGTGAAACTTCAGACCATAACAAGTTCCAACTGTCTGTCGGCTGCACTCCAGCTCCATCCACCACCTTTTCTTTAGCTAGTTCGCATTTATTATTTATAGCTATGATTTCCTGAACAGAGGCAGTATCATTGTTTCTTCTGTATGATAAAAATATGAGCACGGAGGTTAGCTAAATCTGCGATGTATTATACAGAGAGTTTGCGTGAAAATATGGGGTATTGTCTTTTTATTTAGCCATAATGGTGGGATAACTAGCCCTAAATAGACCACAACAGCTGATGATTTCCTTTAACTATGAGAGGACTTCAAATAAAAACATTAAAAGTGTAAAAGAAATTACAATAACCAAGCCATTGTATTGTAACCTGTCAATATTGTTATCAATGATGTCAAGAGTGTTAAGCATGTGACATCACAGTGCAGACAAACACGGTGATGTCATAAGGACAGTTCAAAGATGGCCACCTCACTTTTGTAGTGCACCAAAGAGTAACAACATTCTGTTATCATTTTTTTTTCTTAAATCAGTGAAGGGGTGAAATCTATAGAAATTCATCGGTATGGTGTTGCATGCCTGTGAGTCCAGCCAGTGTATGAGTGGAGTAAAAATGTTTGACCCGCAATCAAATCTAAACGACGTGGACTTCTGAGTAAAGGTGTCCCTTTGCAACATGAGTATGGTCAACCCCATACTGCCAGTGGAATGGTTGAAACCACCGAAGAGCTCAAATTTCAGTGTTATACCATATCAATTTATCTGTGCAGTTGTATACCTTTTCACAACGACTGAAAATAATTTTGAAAGCCAGTTTTCAGACCGTCTGTAATTTATAATTGTGTGCACTGAGTACATCAAGACAATATAAGTACATTTTCATGATATTTTTTTTTAGACATATAACTAGCATTCAGCATGACGTTTAATGAATATAAATGGGTGACTATTTTAATTGTTAATTAGGTCACAGCACATCCTATCAAAACAGGAATTTGACCATGACTTTCTTTTTACCAGGCCACATTATAAACTATACATCTTGCCAGGTTTGCTAGACAATAATTAGCAATGCACGGGACATTTAATTAATATTATTGAATTTGTGGCTATTTTAAATTATTAATTAGGTCAAGGCACATCCTATAGAAAAATAGGTAACGTCCTCACATGGACGCAACAATACATGGTTGCTCCATGGTTCGTTTAAAAAATAAACAAGCAACAGTAAAAGAAAGAAATATTTACTGCTCTTATCTCCCAATTAATTTCTCTTATCACGTTCTCTTATTATATTTTCTCTTATTGCTTGCTTGCGTTCGCTGGCTGTGAACTCCAGAGCGAAGTCCTGTATGTCGGATGAAGACATCCTGTTGTCCAACATCAGTGTGATGTCATACAGGACCTGAGGTTTGCGTGAGTATCCTTTGTCCCATGTCTGGCTTATTGGTGTGCAGACTGGTGGTTCCTCGCCGTGCAGGCAGACACTCTCCGACTTCTGAGGAATCAACGATCCTACTGACGTTAGACAGGACCCCAAAGGGACCTGTTGCCCAGGACGCTCGACGAGGACGTATCAATAGGTCTTGGCCAGTATAGAACTCGGCCCTGGTGCCTTGGAAACACCTCTGCGTCCCTTTTCTCTTATTATATAATTATCTCTTATCTCCCGGTATCCGTTGCGATGGTTTGCGAACGCGATTTGTAATGCCGATTACCAGCATTCGAAACATAGCGGTAACCAATTTGGTAGCAGATCGTGTCACGCTGGTTTTAACGTGTTGGTATGGGAGCCAGTAGTTCAGAAAGCAATGGCAAACTACTGAAAGTAAAAACTTGCCAAGACATCAACAGCAGCGGTAAAATGCTGGTGTTAACTGCAAATTCCTGTAAAGGACACGCAACTTTGAAAACAAAATCTCAATATTGAATAAATTGTGTAGAGGGACAGATACAACTACAAAAATTTGATTTTTTAGAGCATGCATCTTTCCTATTGCAACGTACGCCTGTTAGACCTGGACACTTACTAAACAAGCTGAACAGCGCATAAATGCCTTTGAATACACATGTTATAGACAAGTTCCAAGAATATCTTGGATTAAAAGAAAAGAAAAGCAGGCAAAAGCCGCATTTCAGAAAATGAAGAGTATCTTATGCAATAAGTCACTATCACTGAATGTAAGAAAGAGAGTGCTGAAATGCTATGTAGAACCAGTTTTGCTGTATGGCAGTGAATCTTGGAATGTAAATGAACAAATTAAGAAGAAATTAGAAGCAACAGAGATGTGGTTTCTGAGACGAATGTTGCGAATTCCTTGGACTGCCAGAGTAACTAACGACGACTGCCTGAAACAGGCTAATGAAACTAGAACATTATATACAACAATAAGACAGAGACAAACAGCTTTCCTCGGTCATGTGATGAGAAGAGAGGCATTGGAGAACATCGTAACAACTGGAAAGATCGAGGGGAAGAGAGGCAGAGGTAGACCAAGAGAAGTGATGCTGGATGGATTGACACGGTGGCATGGAGGAATATCAGCAGCAGAGTTGATCCAGAAAACCAAAGACCGAGATCTATGGAGAGCCATGAACGCCTACGCCAGCCGGCACGGCACTTGATGATGATGAAAAGAAAAGAACACATGCATCCATACTTCATGAGCTGAATATTGAAGAAGATTGGCTGTTAAAGACGATAAAATAAAGATAATTGAAATAATTTGGTCATTTGAAACGTCACGAAAGTTTAGAGAGATCAATAAATGAGGGGTATATGCCTTGGAAGTTTGGGAGTTTACATGGCAAAGTGGTCAAGCCGTCTGCCTCGGGCTCCTAAGTTTAAGGATTCGAATCGGGGCCGCGTCCTTCGGTTCACGAGTGCATTTATTACGGAGAATCCTGTGGGTCGTCGCTGGAGCTACGGAGTTCGTGCTTTGTGTGACGCTTTCCGCACGGCAGAAAGAGACTGAGTCATATGGGATAACACCTCGATGAAATGAAGTCGACCCTGTCTACTTTTAAGCGACTTTTGTTTTAATGCCTGGGAAGAGAAGAGGAAGGCCAAAGAGAAAATGGGTGCAGGATGTGGCGGATGATCTCCAGATTGATGTATCGGACTTGGGACATCTTGCTAATACTAATGATCGAGAGGTTTTCCGGAAAGTTGTTATGGGAACTAGGTTCTGCAAAGGACATGCTACTCAATGAATGAATTAATCTCCCACTTTACTGGACTGTGAACAGAATTGCTCATTTGCTCAGATTCCTATGCACTTCCTTGTTGTAGAGCACAAGACTAAAATATCTCCGCTTAGAAATGGCATGTAATCTTCATTGAAATACTTATGGATTCGTTTTGTCAAGCTGTATCCAACCGTGATGGTTTCATAAGTAAAAACCCACTACTGAAATCATGACTAAAATTGCTAAATTAATACAATGTTTATCATAAAAATTCTATTCTGCACTATCACTCAGATCAATACACACAGACCGAGAATGCAAGCACTGCAGTCAGCAGTCAAGCAATGTGTAGGAAATTACACTATGAACGTAATATTATATTATTACTGGCCACCAAAACCTGCTCAAGATGCCTACCACGTTATTGACAGACCAGAACAAGTCATTATTCTACGCCTCAAAACAGGACAACCACATGTATACAAAATTCAAGATTGGTGACTCAGCCATGTGCACACGTGGATTGGCGCTGCAGACAGCAGAGCACATACTCCAAGACTGCCCAAAATATAACATATCTAGGCAAACCTCTCAGGCCTAGAGAGACGACAGTGGAAGATAAACTCTATGGACCACTGTGTGAACTAAACAAGACTGTTAGATTCACACACGAGACAGCATTGCAGTTATAGACATTTTCAAGCGAACGAAAGAAGAATAAATCACATTACTTTAGGTCCTTCTCAGATATCCTGTAGAGCCAGGGGGCCTGACATTAGAGCGTCTGGCCATACCAAACAAAGACATAAAACAATGCACTGGAATGCGGGTGGTGTAAACAACAACAACAACTACAACAACTACAACAACAACAAAATAGAACTAGAAAACATTTTGGCCCAAGAAAATGTAAGCGTTTGTTGCTTGCAAGAAAATCACCTCAACGAAAATATAGCCTTTAAAATCAGGGGCTACCAGTATTACCGATCTGACCGAAAGGACAGGCGAAAGGGTGGGATACTGATCCTTGTCAAAAGTAACATCACTGCTTCGCAAATTGAAGTTTACATGGAAGGGTCTGAGTTTCAGACACTTAGACTTAAGACAGGCAATACAGACTTTCATCTGATCAATTAGTACTGTCCAAGTGACCGCCCACAGGCACTGGACACACAACCATTAAAGGACAAAATGATTGTATGTGGCGATTTCAACAGTCACTCGCAGAGATGGGGCTATGATCACGTGGACCAGAGAGAAGAGAGACTGAAAGACTGGCAGGATGATAATCAATTCATCTTGATTAACAAGCCCTCTGACCCACATACCTTCTACTCCAGATCATGGCACATTACAACTACAGCTGGTTTGGCATTTCATTCACCAGACCTGGAGTGGAACATTACACGAATTGTTGGGAAACAGCTAGGTGGCAGTGACCACCGGTCAGTCTTTCTAACTGTAGAAAATGTGTTTGTAAGTGAAAGCAGCACTCTCTCAGGGTGGAACTACAAGAAAGCAGACTGGGAAATCTACAAGCATCGCACCAGCATTCTGGTTAGAATCCTGAACACAGAGAAGGACATAAATAAAGTAGTTGAAGAGTTTTGGGAAATGTATACTACAGGCAGCACGAGAAACAGTACCGAGAGGAGCCCGTAAACATTATAAACCCTACTGGAGTAGTGAATTGGAACTGTTACATAATGACGTGGAAGTGTGTAGAAGACAAGCAGAGGCCACACCCAGCCAAGAGCACCACAATAAATACCAGGACGGAAAAGCCAAATTTCAAAAGGCCCAGCTGCCGGCTAGACGGAAAAGCTGGCAGGAGAAAACAGAATCACTGACATTGAAAAAGACACAAGGAAGTTGTGGAAGCTAATAAAACAACTTAACGGTGAGGGCACAGGGAGAAACTCAAAAATTGCACTACAAAAAGACGGAAATATCTTAACAGGAAAGCAAGCAGCTAACCATTTTGCGGGCTCATTCGCACAAGATAACACTATCGAAATTAGTCCAGAGAAACAACAAGAGGTTCGAGAGAAATGGCTACATGCAGGACAAAATGACATACTACACGAGATTGTGGAGGCACCTATCAAAATCAGTGAACTGGAGCTAGCCATATCAAAACTGAAAATGAGAAAGTCACCAGGAGCTGATGGTATCTCCAGTGAAATGATCACGAACCTAGGAACAGAAGCCAAAGGAAAGCTGCTGCAGATCTTCTATAACACCTGGACCTTAGGCAGTGTTCCACAAGCCTGGAAAGAAGCAATCATGATACCCCTCCTAAAATCGGGGAAAGATAGTTCCATAGCCTCCAGCTACAGACAAATTAGCCTCACCAGCTGTCTCTGCAAAACAATGGAGTGCTTCATCAATCACAGACTACAGTGGTACATTGAAAGTGAAAACATCCTTGTGCCAGGCTTGCTTTAGGCAGCGCTACTCTACAGAAGATCAGACAACCTACCTCTCTCAAGAAATTGAGGATGCATATCATGAGAAGAAGCTGGTGCCTGTGGCATGGATAGATCTGAAGAAAGCCTTTGACAAAGTCTGGAAAGAAAGTCTGATGGAGAAACTGAGAAACTGTAAAGTCAATGGAAGAATGTACAAATGGATGAAAGCATGCATGCACAACAGAAGAGCCCGAATACAGATAGACGGACTCCAGAGCAAGAAAGTACTACTGCGTCACGGTGTTCCCCAGGGCGGAGTCTTGTCCGCCACACCTTTTCTAATCTTCATCAATGAACGTGTTGCTAATCTACCGTCTGGAATTAAAGCGGCAATGTATGCTGATGACCTGGTTCTGTGGAGCACGCATGAACATGCATCAGTGGCCACCAGATCGCTACAAAGAGCTTTAGGTACATTTGTTGCATGGGCGGATAAATGGTTTGTCAGCATAAAGACTGAGAAGTTCCCCCATTGGCACCTTGCCGTCTAGACAGACGATAGTTTGTACTTTAAAAAGGCATAATAACTTTTACCTATGGCGGTAGCGAATGTGATTGGTAAGGCTAATTCGCACTGTAAATGTCCGTTCACAGTGGGTGCATGTGAACACGTGGTCATTTCCACCATCATGCACCATCTTACGTCTCACACGCTCGGTGTGTGACTTATCTGCAATAATTTTCTCCTTTGTCTTTATTCCATTTCTGATGTTTGTCCTCCATGCAACACGTTCAGCGGCGACGTGCTCCCAATGTGCATTATCAATGCCTGTATCAATCATGTCCCACTTACACACATCTTTGTATCGTAGTAGAGGCCGACCCTGAGATCTCTTACCCATCTGTAATTCACCAAAGAAGATGTCCTTTGGTATTCTACCATCACCCATCCTCCTAAGATGTCCTATCCATCTAAGTCTACGAAGACTGAGCATGGAATAAACCGTCACACAACCTGATCTTTCCAATACTTCAGTATTTGTGATTTTGTCTTGCCACATAATACCAAGAATTCTTCGCAGACACCGCATATGAAAGCTGTTAAAACGTTTCTCTTGGTGTGAGTAAGTTGTCCAGGTTTCACTGCCATAAAGAAGAGTACTAAGGACACAGGCTTGATAGACAAGGACTTTTGTTTTGGCAGTAAGCTTCCTGTTCTCCCAGACTCTTTTTCTTAACCTGTTCATTGTTGTTGCTGCCTTACCAATCCGGATGTTGATTTCCTGATCTAGGGATAATTTGCTATTTACCACTGATCCTAGATATGTAAAATGGTCTACCATCTCTAGTTCGGCGTCGTCAATAAAGATTGATGGTACCCCATGTGCACCTTGTGACATAATCTGTGTCTTCTTTTTGCTAATTGTTAAACCAAATTCAGAACAAGCATTGGAGAATGCAGATAGTAGACATTGCAATTCTTCCTCAGAGTGGGTCGTAACTGCAGCATCATCTGCAAAAAGCAACTCTCTGATCAGTACCCTCCTAATTTTGGTCTTGGCCTTCAATCTCTGAGCATTGTAGAGGCCGCCATCTGAGCGTGAGTGAATGTATATACCACCATCCTGATCACGAAAGGCATATTTCAGTAGAAGTGAAAAGTATATTCCAAAGAGGGTGGGAGCTAGTACACAACCTTGCTTAACTCCACTCTTGATTTCAAATTCTTCAGAAGTTGCACCATCAAACTTGATTATACCCTTCATGCCTGTGTGGAACGATTCCACAATGGACAGAAGAGTTGGTGGGCAGCCAATCTTCTTTAGTGCCTTGAACAGACCCTCACGACTGACAAAATCAAATGCCTTTGTGAGGTAGATGAAGGCAATAAACATTGGTTGATTCTGTTCACGGAATATTTCTTGCATTTGTCGCAATGAGAATATAATATCAATGGTAGACCGGTTCTGTCGAAAGCCACACTGTGATTCGGGGTAGACTTGATCTCCTAGGACTTGAAGTCTGCGCAGAACAATTCTGGCAAATACTTTTCCAACAATACACAGAAGTGAGATACCCCTATAGTTGTTGCAGTCGCTCCGATCGCCCTTGTTCTTGTACAGTGTTATGATGCTTGAATCTTTGAAATCCTGTGGGACTTGTCCTTCTCGCCAGCATAGCTCTATTAGCTGGTGGATCTGTAGAGTGAGTGTGTCTTGCCCACTCCTGATAACCTCTATTGGAATCCCATTCTTACCTGGAGCCTTGCCAGATGCAAGTTCATTTATAGCACACTTAACTTCTGTTATGGTGGGAAGTGTGTCCAGGTGGTCAAGAGTTGGTAGAGCCTCTATGGCGTTGAGGGCATCATCCGCTAGTTTGGTCTCACTTGAGCAAAGCTCCAAATAGTGCTCTACCAATCTGCTGTTTCTTATCAGTTATGATTTCTCCAGTCAAGGTTTTCAATGGTGCACTTCTTTTGATCATTGGACCACAGGCTTTCTTTATTCCTTCATACATGCTTCTTATGATTCCCTTATCACTTGCGATTTGAATGGACTCACATAACTTGATCCAATAATCATTTGCACACTGCCTGGCAGCCTTTTGCACATCCTTCCTAGCTTGCCTTAGCTCACTCAGAGTGTTACGCGTTGGTCTTTCCTTGTTTCTTAAGAGAGCTATCTTCTTCTTATCAATCAAGGGCTGCAGAGTCTCGCTGTTTGCCGCAAACCAGTCCTGCCTCTTATGATCCACAGTGCCGTAAACCCCTACGGCAGTTTTATAAAGAGTTTCCTTAAGTTGACCCCACTTTTCATTTACTGTACAATTTTCTGGTGTATCAGTGAAAGCGTCTTCAAGTTGCTGTTGAAACTGAAAGCACTTTTCAGGATCGTGAGTGTTAATAATATTAATCCTGGGGCTAGATTTGTGTTTAGCTGTGTAGATTCTCTTTGGTCTCAGTCTAACCCTTGCAACAACCAAAGAATGATCCGTATCACAGTCAGCACTGTGGTAACTTCGAGTCAATGATATATGGTTCAGATGTTGTCTCCGTGTGATGATGAAGTCCAGCTGGTGCCAATGGCCGGATCTTGGATGTTTCCATGTGACCTTATGCATCTCTATTGTATTAAAAAAAGGAGTTTGTAATACATAGGTCATTTCTGGTGCAATGCTCCAGCAGCCTTTGCCCATTTTCATTCATGCGACCGATGTTGTATTTTCCAAGGCACACTGGCCATGAACTCGAGTCCTTGCCCACACGAGCATTGAAATCACCGAGCATATAAATGTAGTCAGATTTTGGAACTGCCTTGATCACGGAGTCTAACTCCTCATAGAACGAATCCTTCACATCATCAGAGGAATCTAGTCTCGGTGCATATGCAGTAATAATAGTGGCAAAACCACAAGAGGTTGCCAAGCGCAGGGATAAGTCTTTCATTTCCTCCTGCTGGAATTTCAATCATTCCCAGTAGCAAATTCTTCAC
The DNA here is from genome assembly GCA_014155875.1 of Cepaea nemoralis. Lineage (NCBI taxonomy): Eukaryota > Metazoa > Mollusca > Gastropoda > Stylommatophora > Helicidae > Cepaea > Cepaea nemoralis. Next base: position 59,795 of record JACEFZ010024456.1, on the reverse strand, counting down.
TGCAATGCCCACACCGTGTTGCCTTTTTTCTGCCTGCCCTCTACCCTTCCAAAAAAAGGTGTAATTGTTTTCCCTGAGTGACCCTTCCTCAGCGAGGCGAGTCTCCTGCAAGGCCAGCAATATCAATGTTAAGACGATTGAGTTCGGCATCAATCACAACCGTTTTTCTCACATCGTCAATATTGGTCAAGTCAGTGGAAAATCCTGGACACATGGTTCTCACGTTCCAGGTTGCAAGCCGTAGCTTGAGGTTTCTATTTTTCTTTTTATTAGTACCTGGTGCATTGGTTTTACAGCCTGCGATTCAGATTTTGTCCTAGCCCCAAGCACCCATTGAAGCAGGCAGGCTGTGGCGGATCAGCACCCAATTGGCTAGGGGCTGCCCAGCTTGAGGCGGGCGGTAGCTGATCAGTGACACCTGTAGGTGTCTCCTACCGTCAGAGGCAACGCGTGGCGCCACATGTCTACGCCAATTGACAGGGACTTATAACCCGTAACAGTTGCCTCTCGCTTTGATTCCGAGACCAGTTAAGACCAGGGATGGAGTTATTGCCTCTCCATAGCACAAAGCCTGGGCTAAAATATAGAGATCATGTGTTGCCCATGCAGCATGATCCCTCTCTCGGCCTGCCTAGTTCACTCCAGAGGAAAGGTAACACCTCTACATCTGGAACAAGACAAGCTGCAGAAGCTGCCGGATCAGCAAAGCAATGCTCTAACTGTCCGCCTGTCGGAGCTTCGATCCTAGACCAGCCGCCAACCAAGGCTTAGGGCCTGGTCTGCCCTGCCATGACATTTTGTCTTTAGGTTGCATTTTCTCGCACCAGGGTAAGGCTTGTACCCTCCCAATTGCGCTCTTCCGCCCGAAGCCGTTGGCACAATGTGGGGTGTCGGGTTTGGTAAGCTCCGCTCAACGTTTAGCGCTAACAGAAAGCAGGTAGTACCATCTACTGTTATACGGTAGCTCAGTAATATCTGACTAAGACCTGACACATCAAGTGCGAGAAGTGCAGCAACATGCTATTGACCCTCTCTCTCAAACAAAAGGTAGTGATCATCCAAATGAATGAAACATCTGTAAGAGAAGATAAAGAACCAACATACCTTGGAGTAACATTTTATGGCAGGCTGACATGGAAAAAACACATAAAAAACAGTAGCAAAAGCCAGAAGGAAAATAACCATCCTAAGAAAGCTAAGCGGAACCACATGGGGAGCCAGTGGGAAAATGCTAAGCAAAGTTTATCAACAGCGCATACGACCACACCTGGAATACGGGTCGACTGCGTGGTGTTGGGCATCAAAAACCACACTACAAGAGCTGGACAAGGTGCAAAATCAAGCACTTGGAGTCACCACAGGAGGGATGAGATCAACTCCTATAGTGGAGATGGAGAAGATTGGGGAGGACACAAGCACTGAGAGAGCGTAGAGGTACGAAAACACTAATACAAGCAGAAACGTTCCTCAGCTTGCCATGCCACCCTTTGAAGAACCAATTTGAAAACCTAGCTATGGGGCGGTTGAAAAGAAGTAGTGTTATCCACCAGGCCAAAAGACTCTGCAGAGAAACCACCGATCTGCCCACAGTTGGTATCCCCCTGACAACTATTCCAGAGCGAACTCCATGGAAAGAAGAACATAGAATATAATTTCAAATCCAGACAAAAGTAAGAGGGATATTTGACAAGGAAGAACAAAACAGTGTGCAGCACAGAACAGCCACTCTCAGTTTCGTTCGTCAGTGCTACGGAATTCATGCACTGAGCTGAGTTTCTCCAAACTCAGATTTGAGTTAGGAGGATAACGGAGCACTTATGGGTTGCACCCGTGTGCCGTGATGTTGATCCATCGACTAAACTAAACTAATTGAGGCAATCAAGATAGCAACAGAGAAATTACTAAATATCAGCCATGGTACACAACCTGTGGTGCTATCGACAGATGCAAAATCAGTACTCGATGCGCTTCTGTCTGGGAAATTGCCAGTACTATGGGCACTACTTTCTGAACTTAGCAGTCAGCATAAGGTCACCATACAGTGGATACCATCCCACTGTGGAGTACCCCGAAACGACAGAGCTGATCGATTGGTTAAGGAAGGAGCAAAAGAAGAACAACCTGATGTGCGCACTACATACCACCAAAAGAAAAGAATGATCAAATCAGTTAGAAGGCCAGCAAAACCTGCTCAAGATGACTACCACGATATGGGCAGATCAGACCAAATCATTATTCTACGCCTCAGAACAGGACACAATAGATTACGCAACCACATGTATACAAAATTCAAGATTGGTGACTCAGCCATATGCACGTGTGGTTTGGCGTCGCAGACAGCAGAGCACATACTCCAGGGCTGCCCAAACTACAACATATCCAGGCGAACCTTCTGGCCTAGAGAGACAACAGTGGAAGATAAACTCTATGGACCGCTGAGTGAACTAAAAAAGACTGTTAGATTCATACAAGAGACAAGATTGCAGTTATAGTCATATTTCAAGCGAACGAAAGAAGAACATGTGTATATGCATGTATTTGCTGTATTCACAAATGTAACACAGCAATTTCGGTAAAGGGAAATACGCAATTCAACTTGTAAATAGTTTTGTAGTATAGAATAAAAATTATTCATAACACAGTCACGTCGACATGGTGCCTCGAGAGAATTTGATGAAAATGGGGCCTGGTAATTGAGTTGAATTGAGCTAAGAAATGACTACACTGCACTCAGGACATTCCCATATGCACACTGGCCCCTCGTTCAACAGCCAGCAAAGAGTTATACTACTGCTAATGGTTCCAACTGCCATCTAATTCAAAGTTCTCCTGGTCTTCCCGCTAAGTTTTTAGATTTGTCCAGAGCCCCTGGTCGGCTAACTGCCAGATTCTATAACTATAACGTGAGTCGTTACATCATCATCCAGTGCCTTGTCGGCTGGTGTGGGCGATCATGCCTATTAACAAATTACGATCTCTGACGTCATGAATCAATTCAGGACACACACCCATATTTTACAGACAAAATGCATGTCCTCAAATATGTTACTGTAATTTGCTTGATGGTGTCGTGCCATGAGTGGTTCATGCTATTTATTTCCTACATTGCAATGGACAGCCAAGCTTATTGTTAACACTCCCTATTATAGTTGATTATTGAGCTAAGATATTCAAACTTTTTTAACATTGTCAATTATTTCATTGTTGATTGTGTTCTTCGATTGGCAGGTAGATTTGTCTGTGGACATTATTTTGGTTTTGTTTAAATTCAGAACAAGGATTTTGATTTTCACTACGTAGCTTGACAGACAGAATCAGCTCTTCTGATCCTTTAGGACTATTTGAGACGAGAGCCATGTCATCTGCATATCTAAGTTATTGAATTAGAATCCCACCAACTATGAATGGATTAAAAATTGTCTCCTGTAATATCTATTTTGACATTTTTCATCACTGTTGATCCATGGATTTTGAATAGATGTAGACAGCGAATGCAGCCCCGCCCTACTCCCCTCAGGACATGAAATCAGTTTGATGCTTCACCAGGTACACTGACAGCCGATTGTTTCTCGTGATATAATGATTATCTTATGTGTGTCAGTTCAGACAATGGGATCTGGCATGCTGTATTGGGAGCAGAAATGTTAGCAGAGGGAATAAACTGAGATACCCGGGAATTACCTCCGTCAGTGAAAGGAGTTATGCGATCTGAAAATGGACTTTGCGCACTAAAGATTATGGCAGCAGTAGACATGGAGCAAGGAATATATTTCATACTTTATCAACATCTGATTCACTCAGTAATTGAGTATGGACTGAGAATGCTAGCCACGTCAAAAAGTAAACAAGTGAAACTATAGTGCATACAGAGAGAATTATGCAGGAGATCCTGGATTACACAAGGGACATGCTGGCAGCATATGTGCTGTACATTCTAGGTTGGCCAACAAATGTGTTCAGGCTCTAGATGCTGCAGGCTAAGTCATACCTCCGAGTTCTGGCCTAGAGAAACAACAGTCAAAGATAAACACTATAGGCCACTGAATGAACTAATAAAAAGGCAGTGGAATTCATACAAGAGGCAACATTGCAGATATAGACAAATGTCAAACAAACAAAATAAGAAGAAGGATATTGAGTAGCCCCAGACAAGGAACTCCTCCAGAATGAAGCCCTGGTGTTAATGTCCACAGGCTGATGAGAGGGAAATCATGGATGTTTCAGGCAGTGGGAAGTGGAAATGTGGTTTCATAGGGAAATGCAAGGAACACCATGACTGGAAAGAAAAACAAGTGAGAATGTTATACAGTAAACACATGATGACAAAATTGATTGGAGAAAGGTGACAATATCAGTTAAAGTTAATTGGGCATGTTATGAAGAGAAAGGCACTAGAGGACTTGGTGATGGCTGATAAAATTAATAGTTACAGAGCAAATGTAAGGTAAGGCAATAAATGCCTGGATGGCTTTACCACATGACATAATCGGGGCAAAAACATGGACCTGAACCAATATGCTGATGATCTTTTGAGTTGGAAAACCATGACCTCTCATGCTTATAGGCATGACACATGATGATGGTGATAATAGACCATCTATATTTTACACTCATATGAGAAGTCTAGATATCCCACGGGACTACCCTAGAGAACAGAGGGATGTGTGATATGAATAGACATCAATGATTCTTTAAAAATTGCAAACCCAAGGCCACAATTCAAACCTGAGTCTGTGGCAGATATCATAACCTCTCAATTACTCATCACGGCACTTGATATGATTTCTATATTGGCATTATGCGCATTATTCTTGGATGTACAAGAGATACAGCATGCAGGGCGATGCGCTACCTTCTTGATTTTCCAACCATTGAAGAGAGAATGCAAGTTTTCAGGGCACGCGCCTACCTCAGAATTAACGCAAACACACAGCATCCACTGCATAGTGAAATTAGGAAGGTGAAGGGCAGCAGGTTAAAAAGAGGACGGTCGTGGATGGGTCAAGCCGAAGACATTCTTCAACAGGTGTGTTCACTTGAGGACTTAGAACCTGGCGAGGAGTGGGTGCAAGTGCCAACAGACTTCTGCACATCCTTTTCATTTTGCATCCAACTAGATAGAAAATGCAGACAAGAAAATCCGGCTGCTGTTGAGGCTGAAGTACAAGCGTTGATTTTCGAGAATTCGCTAGACAGTGACGCGGTCATCTACACAGATGGGTCGGTCGTCCGACATGTGAGAAGCTCATGGGCCTTTACAGCTCGGGCCGGAGGGAGAATTGTGAAGGAGGACTCTGGTGCTTTCACTGAAACCACAAGTAGCCTGACCATGGAAGTCATGGCAGTAAGTAAAGCAATAACATGGCTCGAGACACAGACATTCACTAGGGCTTGTTTCCTTAGCGACTCAATGAACATGATCAAGAGGATAGAGGAGGGGTCGATCCGAAGAGAATGGTTGCTGCCTCTGAAGCGGTCTCGGCTGGCAAAGATTAGTTTCATCTTCGTGCCAGGTCATGCGGGAGTACAAGGAAATGAGCGGGCTGACAAGCTCGCAGGTGAGGCTACTGTGGAGGGCGGACGCGCCATGGACCAGGCTGACATTCTGAATGCTCTACGAGAAGTGAGACTTTTGCAAGAACCAAGTGATGACTGTGAATCTACAACAATGGCCAGACTGCGAGAGCAGCAAATTAAAAGAGGGGTGGCCAAACAAGAACACTACGCAGGAAGCCAAAGAAGATTGATAAACCAACACAGAACTGGCGTCGTTAGCCGCTACACGCTGCGGGATTTGCTGAGGAGGGGATCCGAGCACTATGTTGTATATTTTGTTGTATGGGAAATGAAGTCTATATTAACAACATTATCAAATGGAGAGTTCTCCTACATTATGGATTCCTACAGCGTCTCACTCATCACCCATGAATATTATGCTACCCAGTGTCACTGGTTGTTTACCTGCCATCCCTAAACAAATATCTTACTCCATTCCACCATTCTGTATCAGCACTTTGAGGTATTAATTTCCTGTCATAGAACAGGGAAGCCGGAATGAGGAAACAGTATTTAAGCGTGCAGTTGCCAACTTTTTAAAGTACTGCAATTCAACGCTTGCATTTCTGTATGGATAAAGGTTAGTTGCATGACCTTAATAGGATGTGGCAATCAACCCCAGATTACTCATTTTGGCTGTCCAGAAAATGTTCAGCATTCTTCTATACAACCAAGTGTCCAAAGCTTCCAGGGATTTAATAGGTTGAAGAATGGTAAAAGTATGGTACATTGCATACAATCTATTTTTAAAAGTGGCAGAAATATAAACCACAAGACAACTAAAACATATCCTACATGTTTGCAGCGTCATACTGGCTGAAGTAAATATTTATAAACAATACCCAAAATAAAAATAAAATAAAAATACACATTAATATTTATATCAATCATTTATTTCATTAATACTTATTTACACAGTCAAGACAATATAAGTGAAAGTGAATTCAAGACAATAGACATCTGTAATAATATTACTAATTAAACATCTTGTTCAAAATATCAATAACATTCTTAACAATAAAAAAAGAATTTCTCAATAAATTTCACCAGAAATATCATCAATATTACATTGTGTAGGAACTGAGGTAATGTAGAGGCAAACAGCCCATCAGATTCGCTCTGATATTTACAAAAAGATTTGAGATTTTATATCAACATGATGTATTTTTGTAATCTTACATTCCTGAATGTCACCATGTTACCCTGAATGTGCCAGACTTGTTTCAGATTTATATTTATGCATATACTGGTATATATTGGCATTTATTATTTAAAAATTGGCATCACAGCATTCTGACAGATGCTTCAACTGCCTCAGCAAATGTCATAAGGTGTAGATGCTGATTGCTCCAATAAAACACAAGATTCTTCTCCTCATAGTCTCTCCTTGCTGGAACCACACTTAAATCTAAACTTAAACATCTTCAAATATGTGGTTTCATGTGTTATTGCATTTTTAACTGGCGGTCGTTTATATGTCTCCAGAACATCTTTTTTTTTCATTCTGTTTGCTTGAAATGTATTGTCTATATCTGCAATATTGTTGCTTATATAAACTTCACTGACGTTTTTAGTTCACTCAGTGGTCCATGGAGTTTCTCTTCCACTGTTGGCTCTCTAGGCCAGAATGTTTGCATAAATATGCCACAATCAGGACAGTCTTGGAGTATGTGATCTGCTGTCTGCGGTGCCAATCCACATGTGCAATATGTGTTTTCACTTGTGGTACTCCTGAAGCTAAAAGATTCACTCATTTGTTGCCTCACATTCTAGCATCACTCAGAGAGAGATTTGAAGTCTTTGTAAGAGAGAATTGTCTGTGCTTGCTACCCACTACTGTCTCACCTGTCTATTAGAGTTTTTGCAAACTTTAATGAATGATAACAATCAGCATTACAGATCAATGCAAGAACACCTTGCTGCCATATATTGTGACCTGATAAGTTGTTAGAGTCAGCCAAATGCATTCTTGTTGACACCGACATACAGGGCAGTTCTGTGGGTTATGGTCAGCGGTCATTATGTCTGTGTCACATGGACACTGATCCATAATAGCAATGTTTAACCTGTTGAAGACGTGATACCTGAGTCAAGTGTAGACCATGTGGAGTCTGAAGATTATTACTGGTTCTTTCTGTGAAGATCATGGTATGGGTTGTTGTCATGATGTCTTGGATAACTTTTCCATCTGTTTTGTGTCTTTCTAGATTTGAACAATTGTAGATGATGCTCCACAAATATCACACATGTCTGGTAACTCTCCAGTATGTATTCTCTTGTGTTGTATTAGATTTCTATCATAAACAAATCAAGCCCCTCAAACATCATCATCATCAAGTGCCCTGCCAGCTGGCATAGGCTTTCTTATCTCGGTTTTTAGTGTTATGAATCAACTCTACTGATGACAATTCTTCATGCCACCATCACAATCCATTCAGCATCAATTACCTTGGTCGGCCTCTGTCTCTCTTTCTCTTGATCTTTCCGTTTGTCACGGTATTCTCCAATGTATCTCTTCTCATCACATGACCAAATAAAGCTGTTTGTCTCTGTCTTATTGTTGTATATAATGTTCTTGTTTCATTAGCCTCTTTCAGGCAATCGTTGTTAGTTACTCTGGCAGACCAAGGAATTTGCAACATTTGTCTCAGAAACAACATCTCTGTTGCCTCCAAGTTCTTCCCCATTTGTTCATTTACATTCGAAGATTCACTGATATACAGCAAACAGGTTCTATTCCAAGATTCACTGATATACAGCAAACAGGTTCTATTCCAAGATTCACTGATATAAAGCAAACAGGTTCTTCTTCTTCTTCTTCTGCGTTCATCCGGATTTTTTTTCTTCCGGATGTGACTGCGTTGTGCCTGTTTACAGCAGAGCTGCATTCTTGCGCCGTTAGGCCGACACATCCGACTTCTGCGGGCATTTGTTGACCGGGTTAACCTTCCCGTACCAAACAGGTTCTATTCCAAGATTCACTGATATACAGAAAACAGGTTCTATTCCAAGATTCACTGATATACAGCAAACAGGTTCTATTCCAAAATTCACTGATATACAGCAAACAGGTTCTATTCCAAGATTCACTGATATACAGAAAACAGGTTCTATTCCAAGATTCACTGATATACAGCAAACAGGTTCTATTCCAAAATTTACTGATATACAGCAAACAGGTTCTATTCCAAGATTCACTGATATACAGCAAACAGGTTCTATTCCAAGATTCACTTTCATACAGCAAACAGGTTCTATTCCAAGATTCACTTTCATACAGCAAACAGGTTCTACTCCAAGATTCACTTTCATACAGCAAACAGGTTATATTCCAAGATTCACTGACATACAGCAAACAGGTTCTATTCCAAGATTCACTTTCATACAGCAAACAGGTTCTATTCCAAGATTCACTGATATACAGCAAACAGGTTCTATTCCAAGATTCACTTTCATACAGCAAACAGGTTCTATTCCAAGATTCACTTTCATACAGCAAACAGGTTCTATTCCAAGATTCACTTTCATACAGCAAACAGGTTCTATTCCAAGATTCACTGATATACAGCAAACAGGTTCTATTCCAAGATTCACTTTCATACAGCAAACAGGTTCTATTCCAAGATTCACTTTCATACAGCAAACAGGTTCTATTCCAAGATTCACTTTCATACAGCAAACAGGTTCTATTCCAAGATTCACTGATATACAGCAAACAGGTTCTATTCCAAGATTCACTGATATACAGCAAACAGGTTCTATTCCAAGATTCACTGATATACAGCAAACAGGTTCTATTCCAAGATTCACTTTCATACAGCAAACAGGTTCTATTCCAAGATTCACTGATATACAGCAAACAGGTTCTATTCCAAGATTCACTGCCATACAGCAAACAGGTTCTATTCCAAGATTCACTGCCATACAGCAAACAGGTTCTATTCCAAGATTCACTGCCATACAGCAAACAGGTTCTATTCCAAGATTCACTTTCATACAGCAAACAGGTTCTATTCCAAGATTCACTTTCATACAGCAAACAGGTTCTATTCCAAGATTCACTGCCATACAGCAAACAGGTTCTATTCCAAGATTCACTGCCATACAGCAAACAGGTTCTATTCCAAGATTCACTTTCATACAGCAAACAGGTTCTATTCCAAGATTCACTTTCATACAGCAAACAGGTTCTATTCCAAGATTCACTGTCATACAGCAAACAGGTTCTATTCCAAGATTCACTGCCATACAGCAAAACATTATACATAGCTCTACAGCACTCTCTTTCTTACATTTAATGATGTATTTAATAGTGACTTATTGCATAAAATACTTTTCATTTTCTCAAATGCAGCTTTTGCTTGCCCTATTCTGTTCTTTAAAAAATGTTTTGTGTAATAAGTTACTGTCCTTAAAAGTTAGATAAAGAGTTATTGCATGTTACATAGAACCAGTTTTAACAAATAGTTACAAATCCTGGACAATTAGTAAAGTGGCGAAAAAATCCCTGGAAGCCTTGGAGATGTGGTTTTATAGAAGAAATGCTGAAAATCAATTGGACAGCCAAAATGAGCAATAAGGACTTTTTATGTGAAGCTGAGTCGCAAAGACAAGTTATCACAAACATCAGAAAGAGGCAGTCATCATTTTTTTGGTGTGTCACGTTATGAGAAGATAAAAATTGGAACATGTGACAACCAGAAAGATTTGAGAGATAGAGGAAGACAGCATGAGAAGATTCTTTACAGTCTTGTGTCATGGCATGGAAGGGAATCAACACACAAATTGATCCATGATGTAGGAGATTGTAATTTGTGGAGAGGCATGATCGCCCACACCAGCTAGCGAGGTACTGGATGATGATGATGATTTTGTTCTTAATGTCTGTTGTACACCTTCCATCTGATGTTATAAATGTTGCTAGGCATTTAAATTATCCACTTGGTTAAGAATTTTCCCTTCTATTTCAATTTCACATTTTGGTATCACCTTTTTCTTTTATATCATTGTTACTGATTTCTTTATATTAAAGGCGTGTCCTTTCTTTGCATTCTTTGTTACTACAATGTCCAACAATTGTTGTAGATCTGTTACATTATCCACCATCAATACTGTGTCACTGCATGGCATGTATCGCTTATATCTTCTTCTTCTGCGTTCATCCGGATTTTTTTCCCGGGTGTGACTGCGTTGTGCCTGTTTACAGCAGAGCTGCGTTCTTGCGCCGTTAGGCCGACACATCCGACTTCTGCGGGCATTTGTTGACCGGGTTAACCTTCCCGGGGGTATCGCTTATATTATAACATCCAATTAATATTCCTGGCTTCTCCTTGATCTCTCTCATTATTACTTCGCTATAGAGGAAGAAGAAATCCTGTGACAAAACACACCCTTGTCATACTCCTAGTTTTATTTGTTCATAATTATCCTCTTTTAATTTCAAACATCCTGTATTTACTCTTGTTTTTCTTCCTGTGAGCTCACTGATTTGTCTGTGCATATTTCTTGTTTCTTTACTAGAATTTAATTCAGTTTTTTTTTTTTTGCACTGCTCATTTAACTAACTTTCTTTTGTCTTCACACATTTATCTCTTATTTCTTTATTTATCTGATCATAATCTTTTTTGTCATTTTCACTCTGTTTTCTTTTGTCCATCAACTTTAAGATTTCTTAAGTCATCCACTTTTTTCTTAGCATTTTGGCTTCTCTACGGTAATATTTCTTTGCTTGTTTGATGAATGGAGTCCCTTAACATTTCCCATTGTTCATTGATACTCTTTATTTTAGCAATTGTTTTGTACCTATTTTTCACAGTCATTCGTCTTATTCTTTAATTTCCTTATCTACTTGCAGAACCTCTTTATTAAGACATGTTCTTAACTACATTGTTTCCCTCTCTTCAATCACCAGTATGTGTTCTAATGTGTCGATCTAGACCTGAACTAACAGTAAATGATGCTCCACATGTATCACATTGGTCTAGTTTCTAAACAGTATGTTTTTTTGGTCTCATTCTAGATATGAACGCCTAGCAAATGATGCTCGACATCCATCACATATTTATGGTTCTCACCAGTATGTGTTCTTTTGTGTCATTCTAGACTTGATCTAACAGTAAATGATGCACCACACACATCACATATTTAAGGCTTCTCACCAGTATGTGTTCTAATGTGTTGTTTTAGATGTGAAAGACTAGTAAATGATGCTCCACACACATCACATATGTAAGGCTTCTCACCAGTATGTGTTCTTTTGTGTCGTTGTAGAATTGATCTAACAGTAAATGATGCTGTACACACATGACATTTGAATGGCTTCTCACCAGTATTTTGTTCTAATGTGTTCTTTTAGATGTGAATGACTATTAAATGATGCTCCACACACATCACATATGTAAGGCTTCTCACCAGTATGTGTTCTTTTGTGTTGTTCTAGATTTGATCTATCAGTAAATGATGCTCCACACACATCACATTTGAATGGCTTCTCACCAGTATGTGTTCTAAGGTGTTGTTTTAGATTGTCAATCTTAGTAAATGATGCTCCACACACATCACATTTGAATGGCTTCTCACCAGTATGTGTTCTCTTGTGTTGTTTTAGATTGAATCTACCAGTAAATGATGCTCCACACACATCACATTTGAATGGCTTCTCACCAGTATGTTTCTAATGTGTCCTTTTAGACCTGAACGCATAGTAAATGATGCTCCACACACATAACATATGTAAGGCTTCTCACCAGTATGTGTTCTTTTGTGTGGTTTTAGACTAGATCTAACGGTAAATGATGCTCCACACACATCACATTTGAATGGCTTTTCACCAGTATGTGTTCTAATGTGTTGATTTAGATCTGAACGCCTAGGAAATGATGCTCCACACATCACATTTGAATGGCTTCTCTCCAGTATGTGTTCTAATGTGTCCTTTTAGATCTGAACGCATAGTAAATGAAGCTCCACACACATCACATTTGAATGGCTTCTCTCCAGTATGTGTTCTAATGTGTCCTTTTAGACCTGAACGCATAGTAAATGATGCTCCACACACATCACATATGTAAGGCTTCTCACCAGTATGTGTTCTTTTGTGTCGTTTTAGATTAGATCTAACAGTAAATGATGCTCCACACACATCACATTTGAATGGCTTTTCACCAGTATGTGTTCTAATGTGTTGATTTAGATCTGAACGCCAGCAAATGATGCTCCACACACATCACATTTGAATGGCTTCTCACCAGTATGTATTCTCTTGTGTCGTTTGAAACTACTATTATAGGCAAATAAAGCTCCGCAAATATCACATTTGTAAGGCTTCTCATCATTATGTGTGTGGTTGTGGTTTACTAGACTTGAACTGAAAGTAAATGATGCTCCACAAATATCACATCTGTATGGTTTCTTTCCAGTATGCATACACTTATGATTTGTTAGACTTCTATTACAGGGATATGAAGCCCCACATATATCACATGTGTACGGCATCTCACCAGTATGTTTTATTAAATGTTGTATTATACTACAACTATAGGCAAATGAAGCTCCACAATCATCACATTTGTAAGACTTCTCTCTAGTATGTATTCTTGTATGTTGTATTATACTATAAATATAGGCAAATGAAGCTCCACAATCATCACATTTGTAAGGCTTCTCACCAGTATGTCTTCTTTTGTGTTTTTGGAGATTTGAAATAAAAGTAAATGATACTCCACACAGTTCACAATTGTAAAGCTTTTCACCATAATGTATTCTCTTATGTTGTATTAGACTATCGTTATTAGCAAATACATCTACACACATATCACATTTGTATTGTTTCTCTCCAGTATGCACTCTTATTTGTTAAACTCCTACTATTGGAAAATGATGCTATACAAACATCACACACGTTAGGCTTCTCAACAGTATATGTTCTTTACGAGTTCAAGTAACAGTAAATGATACATCACATACATGACATTTGCTATTCATAATCAAATGATTTAGTGGTAAAGCAGTGCTTACATGCTTTGGAATGTTGATAACATAAGGTGCCACACTGTCATGACAAAATAAAATCACAATTATTTGATATAGTTGTGCCAAATAATCTAATTTGCTAGCACTTTAGTTCCTTATCTTGCAGTGAATAATTAGTAATATAACAAACATTGTTATACTTGCCAGAAAAGCAAATTATATACCATCATACTTTAACATCAGCATCTGGTTTTGTTTCTTTTTTAATGAATGCAGGCAATATTGACTCCTTTGTTTTCATCTGAGAAACAGAAATGATACAGGATGCTAAAACAGTGTGTTTAAAATGTTGCTAATTAAGTCTGAAGACATAAATAAGGATGCTTAGCATGCCAGAATATCTAAACTAGCAAGAACAAGACAGAAAACATCACTTCCTAGAACATTAAATATATAAGGTGTGATTGAGAAGTTTGGCACTTTTGTATGAAGCAGTCGGGGCACGTGCCTGGAAATTGGTGGGAACTTTAATCATTCTCAAGGTGATGCACTTCTTCCATGTCTTCTTCACCAATCTGATGCCTTGATTGTAGAACTGGCCTGCCTGGGTCCAGAACTATATCTCCAGTTCAGCCATCAAGTGTGTTCATCATATTATGACTAGTCAGCTTGGCTCTTAGCTCCATTATTAATTCTACCTTACTCTGGAGACAATGGAACTATCTTTCCCTGACTTTAGAAGGGTTATCATGATTGCTTCTCTCCAGGCTTGTGGAACACTGCCTAGGGTCCAGCTGTTATTGAAGATCTGCAACAGCTTTGCTTTGGCTTCTGTTCCTAGGTTCCTGATCATTTCATTGGAGATACCATCAGCTCCTGGTGACTTTCTCATTTTCAGTTTTGATATGGCTAGCTCCAGTTCGCTGATTGTGATAGGTGCCTCCAGAACCTTATGTACTATTTCCTTCTGTCCTGCATGTTGCCATTTCTCTCGAATCTCTTGTTGTTTCTTTGGACTAATTTTGATATTGTTATTTTGTGCGAACAAGTCTGCAAAATGGTCAGCTGCTTGCTTTCCTGTTAAGATGTTTCCGTCTTTATGTAGTGCAATTTTTGAGTTTCTCTCTGTGCCCTCATCGTTAAGTTGTTTTATTAGCTTCCACAATTTCCTTGTATCTTTTTCAAAGTTCAGTGACTCTGTTTTCTCCTGCCAGCTTTTCTATCTAGCCTGCAGCTTGCCCCTGTGAAATTTGGCTTTTGCATGCTGGTATTTATTGTGGTGCTCTTGGCTGGGTTTGGCCTCTGCTTGCTTTCTACACACTTCTATATCATTATGCAACTGTTTCAGTTCACTACTCCAGTAGGGTTTATAATGTTTATGGGCTCTGCTTGGTACTGTTTCTCGTGCTGCCTGTAGTATGCATTTCCCAAACTTTTCAACTACTTTATTTATGTCTTTCTCAGTGTTCAAGTTTATAACCAGTATGCTGGTGCAATGTTTGCACATTGCCCAGTCTGCTTTCTTGTAGTTCCACCTCGAGAGGGTGCTGCTTTCATTTACAAGCTCATTTTCTACAGTTAGAAAGACTGGCCAATGGTCACTGCCACCAAGTTGTTTCCCAACAATTCGTGTAATGTTCCACTCCAGGTCTGGTGAATGAAAAGCCAGGTCAGGTGTAGTTGTAGTGTGCCATGATCTCGAGTAAAAAGTATGTGGGTCAGATAGCTTGTTAATCAAGATGAATCTATTCTCATCCTGCCAGTTTTCCATTCTCTCTCACCTCTCTGGTCCATGTGATCATAGCCCCAGCTCTGTGAGTGGCTGTTGAAATCGCCACACACAATCATTTTTTTCTTTTAATGGTAGTGTGCCCAGTGCCTGTGGATTGTCATTTGGAAAGTAGAAATTGATCAGATGTAGGTCTGTACTGCCTGTTTTAAGTTGATTGATTGATTTAGGAATCGACATCACAGCATTCGGGGCATTCCCATAAGCGCTCCGTCCCCATCCTCAGCAGCCAGCAAAGAGTTCCAACACTAATAGTACCAGTAGCAATCTGATTATATGTCCGTCTCGCCTTTCCTCTGAGCGTTGAGCGTTGGCCAGATCCCCTCGTCACTCCTCGCTGTGACATGTTGGGAAGTTGGAAGCAGTACCCACCTCGACTTACCCCACAATGAAGTAACGCTATGAGGATGGGACTAATTTCATTTGGAGGGGATGGGTCCTTGGAAGCCAAAGTGTCCCATGATAGCTCTGGAAATCTAGGGGTTTCCCAGGAATGTTAATTTCTTCCCTCCAAAATCTTCCTTCCCGAAAAGAGAAACTTATTTAGCTCGAGAGTCCCCCACCTATGATCATTTTCCCATTTAGGTGAAATGGTCACAGGAAATTTATAAGATTTAAAGTTCCCTTTTCTGAGTAACCTGGAACCTGGGAGATTACAATAGAACAGAACTTGGCTGTCTATTCGTGTTTACCCAGTCACCTGTAGTTCCAGATTCTATAATTATGTGATGTAGTTTCATTAACTAAACACATAAATAATAAAATGTTTTGTCACACCACAATGTACTGGACAGAAGAATGCAGGAAAAGTTAATTTTGTTTATTAACCCAAAAGCTGTGGAAATAAGCCAGTAAAGCATTTATGACATATATGAAATACATCAAGACAATAGAGATAATGTTCATCATTCAAATATAGAATTAAGAACTCTCATTAAATTCACTGATGATTTCAGTCATTTGGCCACTATGCCTTTCCACTAGTTAGCCTGCCATTGTTTCTGTAATACCCCAGATGGTACTGGAAAATTTCCCAAGAATTAGTAAAACACTTTGCCTAAACAGTCTCTACACACTGTAAGAATCAGAGGAGTTCATGACTACTCTCTGTCCATTAAAGTTCTTGATTGTTCTCATAATTATAAAGTTTTCACTGAGTGGAATCAAGTATAGCAATGATGAAATGTTGCCAAGACTTCTGCCATATTTGTAAGTAATCTGCAGTGAGGTATAAAATGATCCTAGTGATCTTAGAAATGTTTCTGAAACTCAAACATAGTCAATCATCAGAATGATCATGAACCACAGATCAGTTTTGGGCACAGTTCAGTGGGGACTCATTGAGTAATCTTAGTCCTGACCACAGATCCCTGTTGCACCTCTTTATTACAGATCTGCTCTAGGTTTACAGATCCATTGTACATTATTGGGCAATGTTCTGCAACTCTGGATCATGACAATCTGCGAACACCGTCATCCTCACCTGAGGTGGATAAACATGGTGAACCTATTTATATCTAGTCAATGGATGATAATTCTCCAGCTGACAAGAATGAAAAGGGCTACAGACAGAAGTTCCAGAAGGTAGCAGATTCAGGAAGTACTACAAGTTAGAGCTACAGTGTCTCTTATTTGTACTGGCATTAGACATCAGCAATTGTAGTTGGCAGGCCCTCTTATCCTGCCCTTGTACATGGATGATCTGTTGACTGATGTTCTCACAGAGGACACAGACACAGTGAATGACAAGGCGAGGAGAGGAATGATGGAGAGTTAATGATAAAATGCACCCAGCATAACTGATCCTAAATAGTAATGGAACAGAACAGGATGATTGTTTTATTTTCATAATACTCATGTTACCAATCAGTGCTGCCTCAATTGTTTTAGTCTGCCTGGTTACTTTCCTGTTTATACCTTCTCACCTCTTCTGTCATTACCTTTACTTACTTCTTCTGACACTGGGGTGATAATCCCCTTGACAGTTTAGAAGTGCTTATGCATGGAAGCATACTATATGTTTCTCCTTTACTTACTCTGTCAAACAGGGTGATGCTTTAATAAACTACATTCCACATGTTGAATCCAAGTAATAATGTAAAGAAACATACATTAAATATTTTCACTCCAAAGTTAATATAATTAACATATAATTGGTATGAATGTGGAGGTCTATGTGAACATTCCTTATGAGGATTTACACTGCCTCTCATTCATTAACACATATATATACAGAGTGAAAGAAAGATGAGAGGACACAATGCACTCATTCTCTCATTCTAACACCAATCTTCTTCTTTATTCGTTCACTTGAGTGCTGGGGTTGGGCTGTTAGCTTGACTGTGATTCGGTCAGAGTGCTAGATACATGGTCACAATGCGTTCGAATAATCACAGCAGTATAAATGCTGGACCAGTCATTGCTGCTAAACAGTTACACACACAATCTGTCTTCACGCCACGGACATATAAGATAAGAGGTAGAGCCTTTCATTCCTCCCTCTCACATTCGCGTGTGTTGACGATTCGCTGTGGATTGCAACTAAGGCGACACATAGCACACAGATCATAGTTTATCCTGTACTAAACCTGCTCTGAACGCAGTCAGAAAGCTAGTAGCTTAGGAATAGCAGTATGGGCTTAAGTGCCTCTTTTCACAGCTTAAGACATAGTGTTTGGTACAGCAACTCTTCTGGAAACGAAAGATAGATGGAGTCAGATATCTACACCAGTGCTGGCAGAGAGTAGCCATTTTGGGACCGGGAGAAAGTTGGCGGCTATCTTCGGATAGAAGAATATATATATTCATTTGTGCCGAAACTTACACACACACTCTCTCATACATAAAGCTTTACCTGACTCATAAGTATATAAACTCAGCCATAATTTAGTCTGAAGTATTCCCAGGAATCAGGCAGAGTGACATACAGATCAAATTGACTCTTACTGAAACCACATCTGGCTTCATTGACTGTCGATCTGCATGTGCCAAATGTTAGCGTCTCTGGACCCAAAATGTTTCGCGGCGACGCGTTTATTCTAGGTTATACAATGAATGGAGCAGGCTTCGACCACATGACCTGTCCATCACTGGGTGTCACAGCTATTATTAGAGCTGACGCTACATTCCTAGCATTCCAATGCTTCCTAGTGCGAACGCTTCTGGATTCCAGTGTGTTTTGAAGATGTGCTGTGCAGAAGTGAACAAGACGGAGTGCGCAATAATGCGACAGAGCCCCCCTCCAGATGGATCTCCGTGAAGAACTATCGTCTCAGTCGTTCACAGCTGACACGGTTCCTTTTGTGATCCCTCTTGTTGGTTTTCCACTTCATCCGAAGTTGATGGTTCATCAGGAACTGGACAACGACTCAAGAAGTCGGCGCCTACGTTCATTTTCCCAGGAACGTATTCGATTTGGAATGAGTATGGTTGCAACAGCAGGACCATCGCAGTCTTGCGTTCAGATTCCGTGACGATGCCAGAAACATCAAGGGTTGGTGATCACATTGCACTGTAAAATGTTTACCATACAGGTATGCCTGAAACTTTTCAACAGCCCAGATTAGACCAAGACACTCACGCTCGATCACCGAGTAGTTCCGTTCAGAAGCATTCAGTTTCCTGCTTGCATAAGCTACAGGGAATAGCTCTGAGTGATCATCTCCTTTCGTCTGGAGTAAGGTGGCCCCTATTCCAATATTACTCGCCTCTGTGCGGAGCACGAATGAGCGGTCGAGGTCGGGTAGATGTAGGATCGGTTTGGCTGTTAAAGCTTGTTTGAGAGCTGTAAAAGCCTTCTCACAATCAGCTGACCATATGACTTTCTCTGGATTCCCCTTTTTGGTAAGATCCGTTAAGGGTGCAGCCAGTGTGTTGAAGTCCTTGATGTATCTCTGATAGAATCCACATAAGGAGACGAATGATTGAACATCCTTTTTGGTCCTTGGGCGAGGTGCTCTCTGAAGTTTCTCCACATTTCCTTCTCGAGGTGTTATGAAGCCTTGAGATATCTTATGGCCTAGGAAGTCCAATTGTTGAAATCCTATCTGACACTTCTTGGGTCTTGCTGTCAAACCTGTTTCCTTAAGTCACTGGAACAAGAGATGCAATGTTTGGACATGCTCCTCAAATGTTTCAGTAGCAACTAAATTATCATCCATGAAGTGGCTGATGGCCGGATGATGTAATGGGTCAAGTAATCTTCTCATCATGCGTGTAAAAACACTTGGAGAGTTACTTAATCCAAATGGAAGAACATTGAACTCGTAGTGACCTCCAGGTGTACTGAAAGCTAACCACGGCCTGACTTCCGGTTTCACAGGAATTTGGTAATATCTGAGATCAATCCTGGTGAAGTATTGGGCTGTGTTGAGACGAGTGAACAGCTGATTCTGGTCAGGAAGAGGTTCTGCCTGGAATTCAGTAATCGCGTTGAGCTGTCGATAATCGATGCACATTCTGTGTTCACCATTAGGTTTTCTCAACAACACCACACTAGCACTGTATGGAGATTCAGATTGTGATATAATTCCTGATGAGAGCACCTGCTGTATCTCTTCCTGCAAAGTATTTTGCTTGGCATAAGGAACTGGGTACGTCTTGACTCGCACAGGTGTATCATCTGTTAGCTTCATACCGAATTCCACTAAATCAGTAAGACCTGGTTTGTCGGTAAGTATTTCTGCATACATTGCCATAATATCTCGAATTTGCTTCTGTTGATCTTGAGATAGGTTGGGATTGATATCCACATCCTGAAATGTCTCTTTGGCTTGCAGTGTACATTCTGTTCCCATGGTAATTCCTTGTTCTACTTCAGTAGCAACAGCCATAGCCATCAGGTGTGCAGTTTCAGAGGTTGCGGACCTTTCATTCCATTTCTTCAAAAGGTTTATGTGAAACACTTTCAACTTGCCTTTGACAGAAATTTTGTAGTGAGTACGAGATATTTTCTCTGTCACCTCAAATGGTCCCTTCCATCCAATTTGCAACTTGTTCTGACTGGTTGGAAGTAGTAGCAGCACTTTTTCACCCACTGTCAGCTCTCTATCTTTTGCTTTCTTGTTGAAATTGCGAGCCATTCATCGTCGAGCTTGACGTAGATTCACATTCGCTTGTCTCCAACCATGTTGTAGACGTTTCTTCAACTCAGCAACATAAACAGATGCAGTAACTACTGTATCATCTGCATGATCATCAGTCCATGTTCTCAGTAAAACTTCTAAGGGTCCCTTGATTGGCCTCCCAAACAACAGTGTTGCGGGTGCAATCCCAGTAGAGTGATGCGGAACCTCCCGATATGCAAATAATGCAGCAGGAATATATGTGTCCCAATCCTCTGGTTTTTCATGAGCTAACTTTCTCAGAATACTGATGAGGGTACCGTTCCACCGTTCTACACTCCCGTTTGTTTGTGGAAAATGGGGAGATGAATAGATATGGCGAGCATGAAATAGCCGAAAGACTTCTTCCATGAGTTTACTGCGAAACTGTGATGCATTGTCGGTTAGGATTTTGAGGGGAAATCCAATCCGAGTAAATATCTCAAGTAAGGCTTCAGCAATGTGCTTGGAGTCACTTGATGGCATTGGCATACTTTCTGCCCACATTGTACAGACGTCCACCAATGTTAATATGTATCGATTCCTCCTCCTCGTCCTGGGGAGTGGTCCGATAATGTCTACTGCAATTCTCTCGAAAGGAGATCCAGTTATGGGCATCTCACCAAGCGGCACAGGCGGAGTCCTATGTCTTGGGGTCACTCTTTGGCATTCTGGGCATGACTTGACATATCTGATGACGTCAGAATTCATTCCGGGCCAAAAGTAGTGCATGGAAATTCTTTGCGTAGTGGCATTTATTCCCATATGCCCACTGAAAGATAAGTTGTGGCCCATTTCCAATATTTGAGCACGATAAGTAGACGGGGCAACTAATTGAGAATACTCTTGTCCACTTTTCCCTGCCTTGCGATATAGAAGTCCACCCTTCATATACATGTCGCCTCTACGTGGAGGTGAATGTGCTTTAGGCAGTTTGTTGAAGCATGGCAACAAGGTGCTGTCAGCACTCTGTGCTTTCTTCAGATCCTCTGATCGAGGGTTGGTTGGAGTCGACGATGCTGGAGTCTTTTCTGTCTGAGAATTAGTCGTCAAAGCAGCGACTATCACAGGCTGTACAGGTTCTCCTAAATAGACGTAACGACAACCAAGCATGACTGGGAACACGGGATCTTCCATCACCGCTGCCTTGATTGTTCCAGTAACATAACGCGAAGATATATGTATTCGAGCCACAGGTAGTGACATCTTGGTTGAACTTTTCAAGGGTCCCTGTATAATCACCATTTCCTCAGTCAACTGTTCTGGCTGAACTAAGGATGTTGCTACGACGCAGTCATAATTTAGACCTGTATCATATAAGCAAATAGCGGGGTATCCATTTAGCAAGATGGATTCCACTACCGGAATTTTGGAGTTGGTGTCTTCATGATTTGTCACACTGGACGTTTCACTAGTGCTCACCTTACGTTCCTTCCGGCGAGTCATACATGCAACTGTGTGAGGGGTAGGAGGTTTCTTCCGACAATCTTTTGTGTGATGTCCTACCTTCCTGCAATTGGTACAGTAGTCCTTCCCACTCTTCTTGGCAGCCTGAATATAAGTTAGACTGGTGTTCGCAGATTTCTTTAACTTCTTATTGGGGTTGGTGTGTTCCTTTTCTTTGGTCTTGAGTGATTTGTCTGGGGGAGAAGCTGTGGTCATCCAACCCTTACTTCCCACCTCCTTCTGAGATTTCTCCCATCTCTCTGCCAAAAGAATAATTTCCTCAAGTCTATCAGCTCCATTCTGTTTTAAGAACGCCCGAAGTTCTGATGACATTTTATCCCTTAATTGGTCAATCAATATCATCTCTCGGAGTCCTTCAAATGTTTCTTCAAACTTTCCCATCTCTGCCCATTTGTGTAGGTAGGATTTTAATCTTTCAACCCATTGGCCGTAACTTTCCCCAGACTCCTTCTTAGCTGATCTGAATTTCCTTTTATAGTTATCAGAATCGACTTCGAAGCGAGTTAGTAAAGCTCTTTTGAGAGTACCGTAATCCTGTCGTTCCTCATGACTAAGTCTAGAGAAAATTTCAAAGGCAGTAGTAACTCTATTCTGGGATAGTTTCACCGACCATTTAGATTCCTCAAGCCCACATGTAGAACACATAAGTTCGAACCTGGAAAGATAGTGCTCAATCCCTTCAGCGCATTCATTATATGGTTCTAAAGGAAATGCCATCGCTCCAGTGTGATGGTAGCTTTCCTCTTTCTGTATATCTGTAGTTGGCCTGCGTGTGGAAATGGAGGGGGTGGGAGGAACACCACTCTCCAGTCTCCTCAACTCCAACTCAGTATCCATGCGCCTAATCTCCAACTGATGTTGTCTCTCTCTTTCTCTATTATCCAAAGTGTGTGTCAGTCAATCCACTAGTAAAACACTGTTTGTTGGCTGTGAAATAAGCCGAACCTCGTTTCTCAATATGTTGCACCCTCTCGCACTCACATTCTTGCAGAAATTTAGAAAATGGTGGTGGTAGAGATGTAATAATTTTATCTCTAAGAATTAGATCTTTCAACTTATCAAAGTTGTTATTTACTTTGGCTGATGACAGCCATTTACTAAATATATCCTGTACTACTGAGATGTAGTCAGAGAAAGTTTGTGTAGGTTTTGGAGCTAATTTGCCAAACTGTTCTCTGTAGCCTGCTTCATCTAACAGGAAGTGTGACATAATTTTGGACTTAATATATTGATAATCTTTCCTGAGATCTTTGGGAATGGTCTCTATCACTTTGAGAGGTTTCCCTGAAAGACTTCTCATATATATAATGTTCCATTCAGTCTCTGAGATCTGATAATGCTCCATTATCGTTTCAAAGTTCTGGGTGAAGGCTGCAATGCAGTCGCCCGTGGTGAAATTTTTGACGATCCCTTGGTACTTTTTGTACTGATTCTCTTTTTCTAGTCTTTCTGCCTTTCTAGAATCTCTATCTGCTGATGTTTCAGCTTCCAGCTGTTTAATTTTCAGCTGCATTTCAAGTTCTTCCCTTTTCGTTCGTGCAGTACTTTCAAGCTCTTCTCTTTTTATCTGAGCAGAGATCTCGGCTTTTCTTATTTCGGCCTCTGTTTCTGCCATTCTAGCCTCTAACTCTGCTTGTTTAGTCTTAGCTTCTCTCTCAGCAGCTCTGTCTTCATGTTGGACATACTCTGCATACTTTGCCTCACTCCATTTTGTCAAATCATCACCAGTTAACTTCATTTTCAACCCAGATTCAATGAAATCATTCAATGTGGACGTGATGAATTATTTTAGATACAATGAATGTACAAAAAAGTTAATTATAAGGTGTTAGTAAATACAACAATGTGTACAGTATTTATCGAATACAGCTTGTGCCTAGACTTGCACACAAAAGTATATGTGAAAAAAGATAATACTTAAGTGACTTTGGAGCTCTGGTGTATGTTGGAACACTGTACCAGAGAATGGCTGCCTGATCGTTGCTGCCCGGAAAAAATGAACTTTACTTGCTAACGGTTTCGGATGACACAAAAACCTGTTGCTTTTTGGAAGAAGAAAATATTAGGACATATATGTTTAT
This sequence comes from Cepaea nemoralis, assembly GCA_014155875.1. Lineage (NCBI taxonomy): Eukaryota > Metazoa > Mollusca > Gastropoda > Stylommatophora > Helicidae > Cepaea > Cepaea nemoralis. Next base: position 35,829 of record JACEFZ010024456.1, on the reverse strand, counting down.
GTGGTGTATGAGTTGTCAACTAGGTTTTGTAGGCTTGCGTGCTGTCGAGTATGTTTGTTATTCGTACTGTCGTCTGTTCAACACATTCCACAACTCACTTTCCATGTTGCTTTCTTTCCAAAACTTTTCGCTTATACACACGTTCAATCCTATTTTACAACTAATTCCAAGATGGACGATGGACATTCACATTCGCATCTTTCTTTAAATGGTTCTAAGCTGGACGATGCACCCACGTTCACACCTTTTTTTTATAGTCGGTTCAAGCTGGACGATGCACCCACGTTCACACCTTTTTTTTATAGTCGGTTCAAGCTGGACTTGCATTCAGCAATAACACAGGCTCGTAATCACCAACAGATGTGATACAAACACTGTCACAGAATGACTTGACGTGACACACTGCACATACAATTCACACACTTTATTCACGCGTCTCACTCAAATTCAAACACTTTATTCACGCGTCTCACTCATCACAACCATTACATGCATCGCGCAATATCGATGCCATAATACAATCAATAGACATATCAATGCAATGTATACAACTCACAAGCGCACAGTCTCCTATACTCACACAGGCTTTCTATCTATTATCGCTCATCTACACAAGTATACGAGCACCATTAATCCCGTCTGTCCTGTCCAACTCCTCCGGGCCGCCTGGCCGCTAACCGCTGTGAGTTGTCGCTAGTCGGGGTTGTGTCCCTGCGTGGACTCCATGGCCTACGCACGCACCGACTGACAATTCCTGTCACAGCGTGGTTAGTGTCGCTCACAGGTGGACCTGGCCGTAATTGCCAGGCGCCGTTGACGACGACGCGTTAGAACAGGTGGGGAGATTATGACACCTAGTAACATGAATATTTGTGTACAATTATTAACCAGCAGCTGAAGAAACAAGAAGGAAATGAAAAATAAGGTAAGAAATATATTCCTTCTACTTTCCTGTCAATTTACACATTATTTACCCCATGCCTTTGTAAATTCTCTGTCTTTACTAATATTACACATTGCACCCCTCTAGGGATTCTCCGTGGTGAAGTGGTCAAGCCGTCTGACTCGGGCTCCGAAGGTTGTATGTTCGATTCCTTCATTTCACGAGTGCATTTTTTCGTAGACTCCCGAGGGTCGTCGCTGGAGCTACGGAGTTCGTGCTTTGTGCGACGCTTTCCGCCCTGCGGAAAGAGACTGAGCCATATGGGATAACAACCCGGTGCAATGCAGTCAACCCTGTCGACTTTTAAGCTACCTTTTTTTAATTGTACCCACTCCTATACGAATCTGGCTACGCCTTGTCCTTACCAAAAATAACGTGGTTTACTGTAAGACTAGTTTGTTAGCGTGAATTCACTACATTTTCCCCAAAACATCAAAGAAATGTCGCCGCTTTTGATGATTTAATTTGCTTTCGGACCTATCAAAGACATATTCCTTGGGTGGGGGTAAATATAAGACGGCAGGAAAAATTTCATAACGATGCAACAGACAGTTTTCAAAATAATTGGTCGTGAATGACGGTATTCATTTCTGGACATACTATAGTTAGAGATCTACTTAACTTTACCTATATCTAATTATATGATAACTTCTGACTAGGTGAATGTTACTATTCTAACCTGCTTTCTTTTACTTTCTGATTAAAGAAATACCTGGACTTATCCCCCAACTTGTCGGATGTATATGATTGATGGCTCAATCCCAAAGAGAGAAAGGATGCTAAATTCCTTTTTCCCAATATGATCCTGCCCATGTAATTATGTTAACCTTTAATGGCTCAGTTGCTTGAGGCCATAAATAGAGTTTCAGAGAACCAAGGAATACCTCTAGGAAAAACAATGACAAGTATTTCCCCTTTACACCCAAAATCCCCTTTTAGTGGTTCCTTACCTCTCTTCTCTCAGTTAACCTAATTTTATCTAGGGTAGTTTTGATTAAACTGATTGACTATGACAAGTACATTTGGTAACAGACTTATATTGCCAACTTGTAAAGCTGACTTGTTCACTTGCACTATAGAGAGCTATTTGGCTCCTAAGCCATACCTGGGATACCAAATAGAATAAAAAAATTGATGATTTAAAAACAGAAGGACTGTTAACAGAAAATGAAAAGTATAACTTAAGAAAGCGCTGTCAATATTTTCTTCTCTCATTATTCAAGAAATTGAAGCAGAGACTTCCTGAAAATTTAGATGTATTGAAAAATATTTCAATCTTTTCTGTTAACAACATACTTCAGCCAGTAAAGGACATATCAAATATTGTCAAGTTATGAAATTTTTAAGGGCTACTGATAATAGTGTGGCGGAAGCAGAATATCAGTTAACCACAATAAATTTGGTTGACTGGAGAAACAAAACAGAAACTGAAGCCTTTTGGAGTGAGTTAAGACAATTTAAAGATGCCTCAGGTAACAGTCCATTCCGTGAGCTCTTTGAATATGTCTGCCATGATATTACGCCATTCAAATGCTGATGTGTAAAGAGTTTTCAGTGCTATGAACTATACAAAATGTAAACTAAGAAACAGGATGAAACTTGACCTCTTAAATGCTATCTTCACAATAAGATTTGGCCTGATGAGAGCAGGAAAATGCTGTTCAACTTATCAGCTCCCTGACCGTGTATTAAAGAAATTGGAACAGCTAAAGCATACCAGAGTCATTTTGAATCCGAAGCTTTAACTTCATCATCCAAGCAAAGTGTATCTTGTGAGACAGACATCAGTGAAGATGAGGACATGATTCTATAGGGTAAGTCACATAAATTTTTTTTATGTTGCATATCCCTTCAGGACGTTGCAGTCACTATCAGCATTTTTCAGCTACTATTGATGTACTAGGCAAGATTACGCTCAGTAGTTTGCCATTGCTTTCTGAGCGACCGGCTCACATACCCCCATAAGTTACCAGCACGGCTCGAACCGCTGCCGGTTCGGGCGCAGCTGCCTTACTCACGAGAATATACGGGGTTACGGCGAAAGCCGTAAACTTCTTTGCCAGGGAGACCGACAGTTACATCAATACGTATGTAATTTCTTACTTTATCAACCTGGATATTTTCCCTAGATACTTTCCAACGAAATCTAGATATTTATGGATGTTGTTTGGGCCGTTTCTAGATATTTTTTGTCAACAAAAGTGGCAACCCTGGTGGTGTCCATCTTGGTGTCTATCAAACATGGCCGCGATTTTGCGAATGTCGGACTGCACTCTCTTGTTAGTTGCCATTGCTGAATATGTCTAGATCTGAGAGATTTGTTGGTGGTAAGTAACGGGTTACATATTTCTCTAGTCTTGTGACGGTGCTTTTAATCATTTATCGAGTGTCACGCCACTGCTCCAAGCCCGTGGTCTTTTTCGGATTTGTTGATGATTGATTCTTATACTTGTTCTTGTAAATATAACTAGGTAGTCCTATCACGATTATAAATTTGAGTATTTACTAATGAGACCACCACAGTAGATAGGCCTTGAAATTAAAAATCTAATGGTACCTCAATAATGCCTGTATGTCACTTCTAAGTGAAGATATTCACAATTTTGTGAAGGTGAGACGAGTTGCGATTTCTCATGCTATTCACCCGTAATTAGAGCTCTCCAGTGTGTCCGATTACCTTAACCAGCGACACCCGCTGGTGTCTGCGCATCTGTGCGTGCGAGATTGTCTCAAACGGTCATGTGAAAACTTACTTCAAAAATATGTTCCGTCATATTAAATGATTACAAAATAGTACAAGTATACAAATAAATTATTATTAATCTTTAAAATTGTATTCACTTTAACTTTAGCAGTTCAAGTTGCACGTTTTGAGTGTTACAAAGTGTAGCGCAATCGATATGCGCGGCCGTCATGACCCGTGGGTTTCCAATTCACAAAGTCACATCTTCACAGAAAATCTGTTTTTCAACCACAATTCGAGCAAGTTTAGCGATGAAACTTTGCTGATTCAGGGGCGATATTTTATATGGCAATTAAAATTCACATTAAACAAAGACATCTATTGGATTCATCGATTCCGATACGCGATCATTCCGCTGCCTCTGTGGGATGCGCTCCCCGGCAGTCGGCAGCTCGCACAGATCCATAGAGCACACTTTATTCACAAACTTCCAGTTTCTTAGTTCTATATAATATTTTAGTTCATAATGTTTAATAGTTTCTATTATATCACATAATAATTTTGTGAAAAATAAAATAAAAAAAGTACCCGGCCTGGAATAGAACCCCGGTCTCCCGCGTGACAGGCGGAATGCTTACGACTATGCTAGCGAGGACACAATGATTGTTCTACAAAGATTATTTATATAGTCAAGCCGCCGTTTTGTGTTTCCCATTCACAAAGGCACTCATTGATCGTAATATCTTCGCCTGTTTTTCAACCACCAAAAGCAATTTTAGCGATGAAATTTTCCAAATGTCTGAAAAATTTGATGCAGAATTCGAAGATCCATCTACAATTGATGGTTTTCTATTGAAAGCGACAGAAAAAAAAAATTAATTATGGTTCAGCGGGCCATTTCCACTTTTCTCGGTGTGCGAGGTTGGTCTCAACCAAACGGGTCATAGGCGGATTATGAAAACTGACTTCAAAAATATGTTCCGTCATGTTTATTGATTAAAAAATAGTATAAGTATAAAAATAAATTATTAATAATCTTTAAACTTGTGTTCTCTTTAACTTTAGTAGGTCAAATTGCACGTTTTGAGTGTTGAAAAGTGAAAGTGTACATGCCAATTCGATCAATATGCGCATGTGCAGTCGCCATGGCACATGGCCTTGCGTTTCCCCATTCACAAAAGCACGCTCCGCAGAAAATGTTGTTTTTCATCCACATCGGAAGCAATTATAGCGATGAAATTTTCCAGATATATTTAAAATTGTATGCAGAATTCAAAAATACATATATAATTGATGTACTTCTTATCTACAGTGCCAGAATAGTGTTACAAAGTGCACATGCCAATCCGATCAATATGCGCAAAGAACAAAAACACATCTTCGCAGAAAATGTTTTCATACACATGAGAAGCAATTACAGCGATGAAACATTCCAGATATATTTAAAATTGTATGCAGAATTCAAAAATACATATATAATTGATGTAGTTCTATCCACAGCGCCAAAAAAAAATTAATTACGGTAAGTATGAAATATATTCTTACTTATATAAAAGGTTACGATGATTTCAACCAATCGCTGTGCACGGAATATTAGGCAAACCATTCCTGGAAAACCCAGGATGACGTGTGTTATTGTCAAGTGAGATTTGAATGAATAAATGACGTAGAAAGAATGCATGGTCTGAACTAGCTCGAACTGGGAGACACGGTGAATCATGGCTGTATGATTCCGTACATCCAAGCTCCTCTTGGTACTGTTTCTCGTGCTGCCCGTAGTATGCATTTTCCAAACTCTTCAACTACTTTATTTATATCTTTCTCAGTGTTCAGGTTTCTAACCAGTATGCTCGTGCGATGCTTGTACATTGCCCAGTCTGCTTTCTTTTAGTTCCACTTCGAGAGGGTGCTGCTTTCACTTACAAGCTCATTTCCTACAGTTAGAAAAACTGGCCGATAGTCACTGCCACCAAGTTGTTTCCCAATTCGTGTAATGTTCAACTCCAGGTCTGGTGAATGAAAAGCCAGGTCAGGTGTAGTTGTAGTGTGTGATTATCTCGAGTAGAAAGTATGTGGGTCGGATGGGTTGTTAATCAAGATGAATCTATTCTCATCCTGCCAGTCTTCCAGTCTCTCTCCTCTCTGGTCCATGTGATCATAGTTCCAGCTCTGCGAGTGGCTGTTGAAATCGCCACACACAATCATTTTTTCTTTTAATGGTAGTGTGTCCAGTGCCTGTGGGTGGTCACTTGGACAGTAGTAATTGATCAGATGAAGGTCTGTATTGCTTGTCTTAAGCTTAAGTGTCTGATACTCAGCCCCTTCCATGTAGACTTCGATTTGGGAAGCAGTGATGTTATTTATAACAAGGGTCAGTATCCCACCTTTTCGCCTGTCATTTCGGTCAGATTGGTAACACTGGTAGCCTCTGATTTTGAAGGCTATATTTTCGTTGAGGTGAGTTTCTTGCAAGCAACATATGCTTACTTTTTCTTTGCCAAAATGTTTTCTAATTCAATTTTTTTTCTTGTTGCTGACTCTCTCCGCATTCCAGTGCATTATTTCAAGTCTTTGTTTAGTATGGCCAGCCGTTCTATTCTCAGGTCCCCTGGCTCCACAGGACATCTGAGAAGGACCTCCAGTAGTTGTGGTTGGACCCTTTCGAAAGATAGGGTCCGGCACTGCACCTGCTTTGGGGTCCACAGCAGGGTGACCACCATAACATTTAGCAGTAGTCGATATATTCCATTTTGCATAATTGCGTGGCATCCTGATTTCTGTGGTGCGCCTCCTGGCTGGTTGACTCTGTCTTCAGCACCTTTCCTTTGCTAGGGCAGACTGTGGTCTCACTCGAGTTTAGATGTGTACGTGCGCACACACGTGTCTGTGCATGCATGTACGTGCATACACATCTAGAGCATTTATTTATTTTAGTTAGTTTTTATTTTTAGTTATTTTCCGGTGCCAGAAACTCGCCGTCGCCCCTTCTCCTGTTAGTTAAAACAGTTCCGCCACATGAAAGCCAGGAGTTGGACTTTTGCTGCAGATGTTATGTATTCACAAGCCATTGGGGTATTTAAGCTAGGTTGGGCGCTCACCCTAACACTGCGCCCCGGCTACATAAGCAACAATTGGAACCATCCTCACCAGGTCTACGGAGTTCGTGCAGTGAGTTGAGATTCTTCTGACTCAGGCTTGAGTTAGGATTAGAACTGACCACTAATGGGTTACACCCGTGTGCCGTAATGTTGATCAGTCGACTAAACTAAACTCCTTGAGGTGCACTGGGAATGTGGTTCTAGACCCTTATATTATATAGACCAGTTAGCACTCACGGTCTCCGTGGCTAAGGTCTAGTGGACTTGATTCGTGAGGCTGCTTACCTGCTTTCAAAACACAGCTGTGACCTATTTGGCAACAGACCATGTTGCACTGGTTTTAATGTGATGGTATCGGAGCTGTCATTCAGAAAGCAATGGCAAACTACTGAACGTAAACTTGCCTAGACATCAACAACAGCAGTGCTGGTGTTGACAATGATGTCCTGTAAATAGGATTAAAAACAAAATTATCACTCATCGGACGATGTGGTCAGTCACACACCGGCTGTCTGTACTTCACAGATCATTTTCTGGTGTCCAGTTTAGGCTGGTTGACCTGGGGGACGAAGTCAGTTTTTAAAATATTCCTGCCTGGAGGAGGGTTCAAGCACATGCTAGCTGGCAGACAGGCATCCTAACCTGTGTTTCTGTAGCATGACAGCTGGCAGACAGACATCCTAACCTCTGTGTTTCTGTAGCATGACAGCTGGCAGACAGACATCCTAACCTCTGTGTTTCTGTAGCATGACAGCTGGCAGACAGGCATCCTAACCTCTGTGTTTCTGTAGCATGACAGCTGGCAGACAGGCATCCTAACCTCTGTGTTTCTGTAGCATGACAGCTGGCAGACAGGCATCCTAACCTGTGTTTCTGTAGCATGACAGCTGGCAGACAGGCATCCTAACCTGTGTTTCTGTAGCATGACAGCTGGCAGACAGACATCCTAACCTCTGTGTTTCTGCAGCATGACAGCTGGCAGGCAGGCATCCTAACGTGTTTCTGCAGCATGACAGCTGGCAGGCAGGCATCCTAACCTCTGTGTTTCTGTAGCATGACAGCTGGCAGACAGACATCCTAACCTCTGTGTTTCTGCAGCATGACAGCTGGCAGACAGACATCCTGACCTCTGTGTTTCTGTAGCATGACAGCTATCAGACAGACCTGCTCCCACAATGCACTATCAATACCTGTATTAATCATGTTCCGCTTACACACATCTCTGTATCGCAGTAGAGGCCAACCCTGAGATCCCCCACCCATCTGCAATTCACCAAAAAAGATGTCCTTTGGCATTCCACCATCACCCATCCTCCCAATACGTCCCATCCATCCAAGTCCACAAAGACCGAGCATGGAATAAACCTTCACACAACCCGATCTTTCCAATACCTCAGCATCTCATCTACCTATGACATTAACACTAAACTATGGTGTGTGACATTCTATGTATTGTCTTCATAATTTAATGTATACTCATCCTAATGAACTGATGTACCTTACTATCTCTTGACATGTCACATAGACTGTATTTCAGTCTTCATAATTTACTGTATAGTTTAGTCGACGGATTAACATCATGGCACACGGGTGTAACCTATAAGTGCTCCGTTCTACTCCTAACTCATGCCTGAGTCTGGAGAAACTCAGCTCAGTGCATGAACTGCGTAGCATCAGCGAGGATCCTGAAATACTTTGGGTATATTTTTAAGTCGAAATTTTGTCCAGGCAGCGCCGTTATGCTACTCTTCATTTTTATTTCCAACTGCCAAGGGATCTTTTACATGTGCAACAATACACACGGGCGTCCAATCTCACTACCCAGAGACCAGGGGGAAAGTTTACTGTTTGCAAAGTACTACAGAAAGTTTACAAAAAATTTTTACTGTATACTTCATCCTATTAAACTGATGTACCTTATTGTCTCTCGACATGTCCACAGAGATTGTATCACAAATGTTTCTTTCAGACAAGAATAAAACTCTAGGCTATGGCTGCAAGTGTTGGAAATATTGCTTATTATTATCAGCTGGTCAGAAATGATTTCAGACTAGAAATACTGAATGAAGAATATAAGTGAGGTCTTTAACATGCAGTAACTGTTTAGATATAACTAAACATAATGAATGAAGAATATAAGTGAGGTATTTAACATGCAGTAACTGTTTTATAACTAGAAATAATGAAAGAAGAATATAAGTGAGTTCTTTAACATGCAGTAACTGTTTAGGTATATGATATAACTAGACAGGCCTTTGTCTGGAATCCACAGGGCAAAATAAATAGAGGAATAGCTAAAAACACACAGAGAAGAAAAGTAGAAGCAGAAAAGAATAATGTGAGGACATGGACGAAGTTGTATAGCAAAGCTGCGGACAGGAAGGCTTGAAATGAGGACATAGACAAAGTTGTATAGCAAAGCTGAGGACAGGAAGGCTTGGAGTGAGGACATGAACGAAGTTGTATAGCAAAGCTGAGGACAGGAAAGTTTGAAATGAGGACATGGACAAAGTTGTAAAGGAAAGCTGAGGACAGCAAGGCTTGGAGTGAGGACATAGACAAAGTTGTATAGCAAAGCTGAGGACAGGAAGGCTTGGAGTGAGGACATGGACAAAGTTGTATAGCAAAGCTAAGGACAGGAAGGCTTGGAGTGAGGACATGGACGAAGTTGTATAGCAAAGCTGAGGACAGCAAGGCTTGGAGTCAATCAGTTGAGGTCTATGCCCCAGTGGGGACTCAAGGGTTAAAGAAGGAGCACTGGTTAGATTACATTTACACTAGCTGGTCATGTGTTTCATTATTCTTACAATGTCTGTTTGAGTGTTTTATTACATTTATACATTGGCACCTTGCCGTCTTGACAGACGATAGTTTGTGCTTTAAAAAGGCATAATAACCTTTACCTATGGTGGTAGTGAATGTGACTAATAAGGCCAATTCACGCTGTAAATGTTCGTTCACAGTGGGTGCATGTAAACATGTGGTCATTTCCACCATCATTTACCATCTTACATCTCACTTGCTCGGTGTATGACTTATCTGCAATAATTTTCTCCTTTGTCTTTATTCCATTTCTGATGTTTGCCCTCCATGCAACACGTTCAGCGCCGACTTGCTCCATGCCTGTATCAATCATGTCCCACTTACACACATCTTTGTATTGTAGTAGAGGCCGACCCTGAGATCTCTTACCCATCTGTAATTCACCAAAAAAGATGTCCTTTGGTATTCTACCATCATCCATCCTCCTAAGATGTCCTATCCATCTAAGTCTATGAAGACTGAGCATGGAATAAACCATCACACAACCTGATCTTTCCAATACTTCAGTATTTGTGATTTTGTCTTGCCACTTAATACCAAGAATTCTTCGCAGACACCGCATATGAAAGCTGTTTAAACGTTTCTCTTGGTGTGAGTAAGTTGTCCAGGTTTCACTGCCATAAAGAAGAGTACTAAGGACACAGGCTTGATAGACAAATACTTTTGTTTTGGCAGTAAGCTTCCTGTTCTCTATTACATTTACACTGTGTATGTGTATTACATTTACACTAACAACATTTAGGTTACACTGAAACATTTTATTGTAATATGTTGCTGGCCACGCTAATAAACTCGTTTGTTTTCTTTTTGTGTCTCTTTCAGAATTATACAACTGCTGACAGAGTTGTCCCTCCATTCCCTAAATGAAACCAATGACAGATGGAGAAGATGAAGTTTGATAACATAGACTCAGACTTGTGAAATAAGAACTTTCAAATGTTCCAATCATTACAAGAGTCACAAAGGATTCAGTCAATTAGAAGGTTGTTGCATCTTCGAAGACATGCCTGGAATAACAAACCCAAAATTAAGAATTATTTAACATAAAATAACTCATGATCACCATGAAACATATCATTTGACAAAAGTGGATTGAGAATAGTTATATAATATCAGCAGAACATGATTAATGTAAAAAAAAAAAAACAATTATCAGAAAGTGTTATCTATCAATGAAATTGACACTATGTGTGATTTTTAAAGCTTGTGATTTTATAAATTTGTAGTAACACCTATGACATTTACACAGGTCTCTGGGAAAACTCTTGATTATACAGTTGGTTGTGGCAGTTGTGGTGATGAATAATAAATCAAGAAGACATGCCATATGTGTCTGATGGTTGTGATCCAACTGTTTGTGTAGATAAGATATTTAAACCTCCCGAAAAATAAGAACAAATGCAATAAAGAAATCTCACATGTGATGACTGATGCATCTTTTACTCAAGCTGACAACCTGAAATGAAACAAAAGAACACACCATGGAGAGAAACCCAATAAATGTGATGATTCTGGTGCATGTTTTATTCAAGCATACAATATGAAATACCACAAGAAAACACATGCAGGAGAGAAAACTTACAAGTGTGATGATTGTGGCACATTTTTATTGTCTCTTACACTTTGAAGTGTCATGAAAGAATGCATATAGGAGAGAAGCCTTGCAATTCTGATCTTTGTGATGTCTCTTACAATAAGGAATCTTTTCTTATTTGCCACAAGAGAGAACATATATGGGGGAAACCTTACAATTGTGATGATTGTGGTGCATCATTTACTCACCTTCGGAGTCTGAAGCACTACAAAAAAGCACATACTGGAGATAAACCTTTGAAATGTGATGATTGTGGTGCATCATTTAATCGTGTCGGCAATCTGCAGTGCCACATGAGAACACATACAGGAGAGAAGCCTTACAAATGTGATGATTGTAATGCATCCTTTACTTGGGTAAGCAATTTGAAGCTCCACATGAGAAGACATACAGGAGAGAAACCTTACAAATGTGATGACTGTGGTGCATCTTTTAATCAAGCATACAGTCTGAAGCGCCACAAGATAACACATACAGGAGAGAAACCTTACAGATGTGACGATTGTGGTGCATTTTTTGCTCATTCTCACAGTCTGAAGAACCACAAGATGATACATACAGGAAAGAAACCTTACAAATGTGATGACTGTGGTGCATCTTTTAGTCTAGGTAAAGGTTTGAAGGCCCACAAGAAGATACATACAGGAGTTAAACCTTACAAATGTGATGTCTGTGGTGCATCTTTTACTCAAGCGGGCAATCTGAAGCACCACAAGAAAATACATACAGGAGAGAAACCTTACAAATGTGATGACTGTGGTGCATCTTTTACTCAAGCAGGCAGTCTGAAGTGCCACAAGAAAACACATACAGGAGTTAAACCTTATAAATGTGATGACTGTGGTGCATCTTTTAATCAAGCGGACAGTCTGAAGCGCCACATGAGAACACATACAGGAGAGAGGCCTTACAAATGTGATTATTGTAATGCATCTTTTACTCAAGTGGGCAGTCTGAAGCGCCACAAAATAAAACATGCAGGAGAGAAACCTTACAAATGTGATGATTGTGGTGCATCTTTTGCTGATTCTCGCAGTATGAAGAACCACAAGATGATACATGCAGGAGAGAAACCTTGCACATGTGTTGATTGTAATAAATCCTTTACTCGGGCTGGCAATTTGAAGTTCCACATGAGAACACATACAGGAGAGTAACCTTACAAATGCAATGACTGTGGTGGTGTTTTTATGCATGCTAGAAATCTAAAACGCCACATGAAAATTCATATAGGAGAGAAACATTACTAGATTGTGGTGTATCATTTACTCAAGTTCATGATCTGAAGTGTCACAAGATGGTGCATACAAGAGAAACTTATGCATGTTGTGTGGCATCTGCTCAATTGAAGATGTACAAGTAAACATACTGGAGACAAACCTTACAAATACAGTTATTGTGGTAATCTTTTTTACCAGGTGGTCATTTGACATACCAAATGAGAATACAGTGGAGTCTGGATAAGTAGAAATTACAGGGGCCGAAGGAATTTGTTCTGCTTATCAGAAATTCTACTTATCCAGACTGCATGCATTTACACTAATACCATGCAGTAGCATTGAGTAAAATGATTGTACCACTTGGGAAACACAGTTAGTGAACAAATAAATAGCAATACAATATCAGAAATGTTTAATTATTTTAGAAAGCGGAACATTAAAGTTATATGAAAATTTCCAAATGAATTACAAAAAAGTCTGTGATTTTGCTTTGCTTCTTGACTTATAAAAAATGTCTTCCCATTGCCTGTTTAAAGCACAAAATGGTGAGACTGCATCATCTGAACATCCAGTCTGCATCATGTAAATGTCAATTTTGTCAATCCATGCCAAAATATCTGACTGCGATGCAGGTTGTGCTTGCAGCCCACAGTCATCCTCATTATCAGAGTCAGGGCTCCTCGTCATCAGAGTCAGTTGTTGCTTCGTCGACTGACTGTTTCTCTCCACACACATTCTTGTACATGATGCAATGTTATTTTTTGAAATGATCCAACCAGCAAGCACTACAATTCCAGTCTGTCTGTCCTCCAAGACATGCCAATTCTTCTGCTTTCACAATAAGTAAAGGCCCATTTACTGGTACATTTGCCGATCTAATCACAGTGAACCATTTTGAAAGGGCAGCATCAACAATATCACACGCTGCAGTTCTAGACAGGGTTGCTAGACGTCAGGCAAAAAGAGAACATTTCCTCCTTTTTAGATTAATATTCTCCGTCCAGCAGACAAAGCTGAAAACCTTTAACATGTCCAGCTTTTCTTATATTTTATGTTTAAAAAATAATATTTTATGAATAACTGACCCGGCCCGGCTTCGCCCAGCCCCTGTCGGGGATCTATCTATCTATCTATCTATCTGTCTGTCTGTCTGTCTGTCTGTCTGTCTGTCTGTCTGTCTGTCTATCTATCTATCTATCTATCTATCTATCTATCTATCTATCTATCTATCTATTTGTGTGGGTGAATGTGTGTGGGTTGGGAGAGGGGTGCGTGATGGGTGTCAGTGATGGATTTGGGGGTGTGTGTGTGGGTGGGGGATATGTCTGGCTGGGTTGGGGTGTGTTTGGCTGGATGGAGGATGTATGTGTGGGTAGTGAGGGTGATTGTAGTTGGGGGATGTGTGGATGGATAGGAGATGTGTGGGGAGATGTGTGTGTGGGTGAAGGATGTGTCTTTGGGATGTTTATGGCTGTGGTGGTGTCTGGGAGGGGAGCTGGATGTGGATAAAGGATGTGTGTGTGGGTGGTTGGGTGTGCGAGTGGGTGAAGGATGTGTGTGAGGGTGGGGGATGGGTGTTTAGATGGGTGGTTGGGGTGTGGGTGTGTAGATAGGAGATGTATGTTTTGATGAGTGGGTGAGGGATGTGTGGGTGTTAGTGGTTGAGGGATAAGTATGTGTGTCTAGGGATGTGTTAGGGGATGAGTGTATGGGTTGGGGATGTGTGTGCGTGGATGGGAGGTGTGTGTTTGTGAATGGGGGATGTGTTGGTGGGTGGGGATGTGTGTTTGGGTGGGGAGATTGTGCGTGGGTGGAGATGTGTGTGTATATGGGTAGGGGTGTGTTGTTAAGGGATGTGTGGCTGGGGGATGGGTGGGTGGAGGATGTGTGATTGGGTAGAGGATGTGTGGGTGGGTGATTGTATGTGAGTAAGGGTGTGTGGTTAAGGGATGTTTTGTTGGGGGATGGGTGGGTAGAGGATTTGTGGTGGGTGGGTGTGTGTAGGTTAGGAGATGATGGGGGAAGTTTGTAGGGGTGGGCTCGGGATCTGTTAGTGGGCTGGGGGAGATGGGAGATTATGTGGGTGGGTGCAGAATTTGTGTGTGGGTAGGTGCAGAATATGTGAGTTGACGGGGAGATGTGTGTGTGCGTGGGGGATGTGTGGCTGAGGAATGTGTGTTTGGAGGTGCGTGGGTGGAGGAGGATATGTGGGTGAGTGATTGTTGGTGGGTAATGGGATGGGTAGAGGATATGTGGGTTGGGGTGTGGGTGGATAGGATGTGTGGTGGGTGGGAAGATGTGTAGGTGTAGGGATGTGGTGGATGGGTGGGGGAGTTGGAGTGAATGGGGGGTGGGTGGGTGGTGGATGTGTCTCATAACATAGTAATATGCATTGTTTATGTTTACAAAATTCATGTGACAATGTTTTTTCCCTATGCACTGTTGATGAAAGAAAGATGAGTGATTGGAAGGGCCGAATGTAAGACGGGCCTGCATGCCCAATGTGTTACCCTTTGAAAATAAAGTCTGTTCGTTTATAAAGTCTGTTCTATCTGTCTGTCTGCCTGCCTGCCTACCTACCTCTCTTAGTAGGTGATAGATATTGGGTGGGTGAGTGGGTGTAGGTTGGCTGATGTGTGTGTGGGTGGCGTGAGGAACATTGTGAGGGTGCAGGATGTGTGGGTCTGTGTGTGTGGTTTTGTGATGTGTGTTTTGTTGGGTGGTTGCGGGTGTATGGGTGGGTGGTGGAGAATATGTGGGTGGGTGTGTGTGTTGGTTATGGGATGGGTGGGGGATGTATGTGTGGGTTGGGGATCAATGGGTTTGTGGCAACATGTATGTTTGCCTGAGTCTGTGTGAGTGTGAGGAGGTATGTATGGGTGGGTGGGGGTGTGGTGGCTGGGGGGGGGGTGTGAGGGTGGATAGGGTATGTGTCTCACAACATTGCAATATGCACTGTTTATGTTTACAACTTTCATTTGACAATGTCGTTTTTTCCCCCATGTGAATGTATCATGCGTAATATGCATTGTTTATGCTTACAAAATCCATTTGACAATGTTTGTTTTTTTCCCTATGTAAATGTAACTTCTTCCGGTACAATGGCGACAAAATGAAGCGTTACTTTTCGGAGGGACGCTATTTAGCGTTTTCCTTTGGATTTCGTGTGATTTCCCATGGATTTCCTGTGAATAGTTTTCCTGTGGATTATGTGATGTTATTTTGTGTTCTTTGATTGGAAGTTTTCAAAAGAAAAGGCAGGTGGTAGATTAAATTTTGAGGGCAGCCGACAGATATTTGTGGGTCATAGCCTCGAGTTTCACGACGGCAGGCAGAGGAACTCTTCTTGAGTCAATGGCTGTGGTCTCCGACCAGTAAGGTCACTGTCATAGAGGAAAGCAACGGCAAACTACCTCTTTAAAATTGCCTAGTATATCATGATTCGCTTAAAGACTGATCATCGCAAGACAAGGGCAGAGACGTTAAAATTAGCAACTTGGAACGTTAGGACGTTAAACGACGACGAAAAATTAGAGAACATAAAACAAGAAATTGAAAGGGGAAAAAATTACAGACCCCTTTTTTGCTTGAGGAAGTGGTGGTAAATATTAGTTCGGTACTATAGTGGTGATACATACAACTGTGACAAATATTTCAAAAGGAACAAACTGTAAGTAGAAAGCCATTTAATCTTAAAACACGGGGACCGTACAATTGGCGGTCAAGCCTTGTATACTATCCACACGTGGTTCGCACACGCACAAGCTCGAGAATAAGTAATACAAACACTCAAGAGACCTGATACACCAATCTGCATCACAGATCGCATCTACACAGAAGACAACAATATCCCACAGATCCGTCTCAACAACGAGCATTCTGTTTTCCTGCAGGTAGATTGAAGTGCATTTTATTGATCGGGTTCTACCTCGTGGCCGATTCCGATATTTCTCACTGGAGTATATATTCACTGGGAGTGGTGGTAGATATCACGTACGGTGACAAATATTTCAAGAGAAACAAACTGTAAGTAGCAAACCGCTCTAAGCATTAAAAACAGGAAAAATCACACAAAACACCATGGCAATAACCAGATACCAAGCAGAGGGGAGCAAGAAAGGACCAGTCGAAGCTATGAATTTAGAAAAAAACATAGACGGAAAAATAGCTGGAAGAAATCAACCCAAAGAAAGCCAACCACTAGGAAAACAGCTCACCAGCGGGGCCCTTGAGCCAGGCCTCAAACTGAAAATAACCCAAACTGAGGGAAGACAAGCAGTACTATCGGCATTCAGCGAAGGTGAATGCATCAATGTCATTGAAAACGAGCTAGGTACAAGGTCAATTGCCAACCTGGACAAAAACCAAATCAGCACAATAATAATCACACCAAACGACACCCCCAAGATCAAAGAGATAGTGGATGAACTGAAAAAGGAAAAAAAGCCGATAACAATAAATTTACCACATGACATAAAAGTCAGCGCAGAGCTGTTCCGGGCGACAACAACAATAGTTGTCAAAGGAATAAACCCGACAACAGATATGAGGAAGGTAAAGGAAGAAATAAGAAAAGAGAATACGTGCATTGAAATCACGCATGTGGATAGGATATTGACAAACGTGGCGAACCAACCGCGGTAGTAATGGTTAAATACAACGGAACAACACTGCCAAACCAAATAAAATACGTAGGAAGGCCTAAGCGCTTCGAAATGTATGTGCCACCTGTCAAACAATGTAGCAAGTGCCAAAAACATGGACATACCCTCAAATATTGCAAGGAAAAGAACCCAATATGCCGGTTCTGCAGCAAAAGCCACTGGTATAGTGACTGTACAGAAGCGAAAAGGGATAAACACTACAAAAAAGTGAACCTTGCTAGACAGTGCGCTAACTGCAAGGGTAACCACAGCGCGAGATATAAGGGCTGCCCTAAATACAAACTAACAGAGATGGCATGGAGAGAGTCAGTCCTCACACAAACCCCGATGAGGGTCACAAGGTGGAGACAAGAAAACGCACGCAAAGAACCAGACACAAGATCAGAAATAAGAATATTGCAATCCGAAATGAATAATATGAAGAACAAGATAGCAGACAAGGACATAGGAAGAGACAGTACACAAGACAAGGAAGAGACAGAAAACAATGAACTAAAGAAAGTTATAAGACGAATGGAAGAAGCTGAAAAAAGCATGCTAACCATGAAAAAACAACTTGAAGACGCAGTAACACACACGCGAAAAATAACCCAAGAGCTGGAGGCAGCCAAAACAGAACTGAAAAACCAGTTAAAAGAGAACCAAACAGCCAATGAAAAGATAAAAGAATTAGCCAAAAAGATGGAGGCAACCAGACGAGAACTGAGTAACCAGACGAATGAAAACCACACGGCCACAGAACAGATGAAAGTAAAACTACGCAACATCGAACTATCAAATTGAAGCAACAGACTGATAGAGAAATCAAAATGATTAAACAAGCAGTGGAAAATATGATAAACAAAGAGGAGTTCACACGAATACTCCCAGCATTAATGGAGAAAGCGAAGAAGGGCCCGATCATACTTCAGGAATACACCGAACTAGCAAACAAGATGTTACAGGAGACAAGCGAGGAAGACAGCGAAACATCGGAGAACTGAAGAGAAAAATAACCAATCAAAAACAGAAATACAACACGACCATGGAAAAAAAACAACAAACATTAGAATAGTACAATGGAACTGCAGAGGCATGAAAAAAAAACCTCCCCAGCACTATGGAACAATTAGGGAGGGAAAATAGTATATATGCCCTGCAGGAAACATTCCTGAAACCAAAGGACAGCTACAAATGCATAGGCTTTAAGATACTCAGGAACGACAGGGCGGAAACAACAGGAGGAGTCGGAGTCGCCCTACTCATACAAGACAATCTACAAATAGTAGAAAACGGAACATTCAGGACAACCAACTTCGAGGGAATCACAGCGGAGATTGCGAGTAAACCCAACAACCTAACCATAATTAACGTATACTGCCTGTGACGAAACGCCTACAGATCGGCAGATCTCTGCATAATATCCCTTTGAAGGGAGTGCGATGCGTTGGTCTCCCTTTAATTTAATATAAATTAATAGGGATTTCCCATCTGAAGTAGTGCGTGGCGGCGCTATACTAGTTATTTATAGAGAAATCTAGAATGTTCCCCCAAGTGCATACGTGGTCGAGATCTCTAGTTCACGAGTGCTTCATGCAGCACGGGTTGGTAGAACTTATCATGACTCTGGTTTTCTCCATGGTTCATGGAATTCACGCGGCCCGTGTAGGCAAGTTGAAGGCGCACTGAGTTAGTCGTGATCAGTTGCCAGCCGGACCTCAGCGTAAGACAGATCACAGCCACATGGCTGCTGTAATTTTGATGTCAATGTGCGCGGCCAGAGCGGACATCTGCAGTCGAGTTTGTGATTGTTAAATCACAGGTTAGTTGAATACTTATGCTATTGTTTAACTGTTGTCTTTATGCCACGCCGACCTCCCCGAACGAATTAATTGCCGTCGGAAATGAGTAGTCACGTAGCGTTACAATTTACAGCTGGCTGTCTGCATATATAATTAGCTTTTATCGATCGGCGACGTAATGTGTTACCTGACGGAACAAGCCTTATTCCACAGCGAGAAGTGTGTAAATAAATTAGGCCGAACTATGGGCTTTCGAGGGCGGGTGAAAATCCCATGTGTTTAGATAGATATATTTGTTAACGGATTGTTACAAATGAGTTGCAGGGATAGTGATATGTATATTATTACTGCGTTGTGCTAGGGAGATCCCGGTTCTTTACAAAGTGTGTAGCAGTTACTTGTTTGGTTTATTAATTACGCATGCAAGGCAGAAAGTTTGTCAGTCATTACATCGACATGCTAGACGCTGTAAATAATAAGGTAGATCTTATTATTATAGATGTGTAATGTGCTTAGTGACATTAGAATTGTAACTTAGTTCTATCAGTGGTGGTGATTTTTCGAGGAATCAAGGTGAGATCGGCCGTGGTGTATTTGCTGTGTGCAGATAGCAGTGTTATTCCGCGTAAGCAGAATGGTGTTGCATCGATAGGATAACAGTTGATAGGAAGTATTTATGATACTATTGTTACTGCTTGTTTTCATGTCCGTCCACTAGAATGACCGTGCGTGTTCCATCTTACGTTTGTCTAGGCAGCCGACTGGGAGGTAGGCCGGTACGCCCAACCCGTTGGTTACAGGTCCGACCCAAAGCGATCGTGCATATCCGATGGTTGAACATACCCGATCGAGGGTGATGCGGCACTCCGTAATTCGAGGCCGTTGTGTCTAGATAGATCTAGGATTTGAACCTAACCTGTTTGTGTCTCTAATATTCTACTCTTCTGAAACCTGACTCTGTTCATGGAGTACTGGGAGTACTGCCGTGAAGTAGTAGTAGGTGAGGGGAAATAACCCCCCCCCCCCAAAGGTGGAGCCAGAGTTTGGTAGTGGAGAGTCTGGAGGCCTGCTACATTGGATGACGTGACTTAAGTCGTCACGGGACAAGGTACACGGGACCCACAGTAGCTGTGGGAAAGTGTAATGGTGGATGGCCACCAAAGCTGTGCTCGACCGGCAACAGGTATGACTGACCTGGAAGATAGTCAGTGAATAAAAGGGCAACTCAGGATCTGGGACAGGGATCCAGAACTGACACTATGGCTGTGATATGAGTTTGTTATTTAAGTGTAACAATTCATGAGTTCTCCTTGGTTAATACTATAGTAATGAAATTATCAAGAGTATAATTTATTATGGTCATATAGTTATTAATGTGTGTAATTGATCAGTCCATGGGTTACGGGGAATTGGTGAATTGATGAGTCTGTCAGGAAGGAGATGTCCGGCTGGACACCTTCTAGATAAAGTAATCACTACACTGAAAAGGGAAGTAGGTGTATATGTTGATTGATGATGGAAGATGAAACAGGATTGGACTGGCACCAGGCGGAAGATGCTTTGACAGAGTCATAAAGTCGACTCTGGGTAGGGGTTATTTGTAGCCCAAAGTGTGACTTGACTGAACAGGTGTGCTATTGCTTTCTCTAACATCATTATGCCTATACATTATGGTACTAGTAGATCTATGATGTGATGATTTCATACTCATGTGGGTATACATGAGGAATGATTGAGAGGCAGGTGACATGGTAGAGATGCTGTTAGTCTTTGTTGTAGTTGAGTACTCACACCAACCTCTCCGTGTTTCAGGATCTGTTATTGCTATACTGAAGAAGATTCGAGAGCTTCACCATGAGCTCTATGGGCCCACTCATTCCAGTGCCTATCAAGATGTTGATTGAGGCCATACTTGGAGTGGTCTTCTGATTCTGCGAGATCAATGTTGGAAGGAGCTGAGTGCTGAATATGTCGGTAGGTCTAGGTTAGGACCTCCGCCAAGAGTCCGACGAGTGTCATCCGATTCCTAGAGGATCAAACACTGAAACGTCTAGTGATTCTAACCAGTGAAGCACTGGTGAAATTCAAACTCAGTGTAAACCTTGGTGATTGCAAGGTCGTGAACTTTAAAGTTGAGCAAAGTGATCATTGTTACCGGTCACCATGGCCTGTGTGCTGTGCTTCCGGCCCGGCTGGGGTTTTCATGGGACACCGTGTATAATTTTATGCTTGAATAGTATATCTACATTGGGTTTTCCTTTATGAAACCAACACGTGGTCCAGTGACCTAAGACCTTGATTACATAAGTGGTGGGAACACCAGAGACATGTTTGTTAAGTAGGGATCTACCTCATTCCAACGTGGTGAACTGTTGACAGTGTATGTTAGGTTGTGATTGATACCCATCGATCAGGGTAGTTACATGATACTGTGTGAAGATCTATTGGTCCAAGGACATGGAAATAAGGTGAAGTGTTTAGTCACCTGATAGACTTTGCCAGTGACTTTTTGTGTTCATGTGGAGCAACCGCTCATGTTGTAGGTGACATATCAGTGTGTGGGTCACTTATGAGATAGAAGAGTGACCAGGCTGTTGTGTATTTTGATACGGTGCTACATGTACTTTTTCTGCAAGTGGGAGACCGCTAATATTCTAGGGATCGGCCCAGACTTCATCAGTAGTATGGCGGGTGATATAGTACGACAGCAAGGAAGGATCCTTGATCATCGGTGCAGTGTCGGTCAGGCAGTGGTACTTCGCTTGATCAGCCCGTGATTGGTTCTCTGTGGGAAGAGGGAACTTTGAAGAGGCAGCAGACCTTGGAGTTCCTGTCCACTGGAGGAGCCTGGGTGAGTCGCTACCACGACTGGACAACCGCACGAGCTATCGTCCGCCTCCATGATGAAGAATACTCATCTGCATATCTGATCTTGTACATAGTATCTTCTAGTCTGGCTTTCAGCCATCCTTCTCTGTGTTGTGGTTGACTTAGTTCAGAATTAAAATTTTTGTTCTCTTAGCTATGACTTTGTGCAGTGATATGACTGGTGTCTTGTCCGAGCCCCTTGGGGGTAGGGAACCCTAGTGAGGGAGGGGAGGTTCAGCTGTCCCCGGCTTGTGTGGGGCCTGGTAGATGTAGAGTGCTATTGAGGTGGTTGAACACCGCCTCCATGATGAAGAATACTCATCTGCATATCTGATCTTGTACATAGTATCTTCTAGTCTGGCTTTCAGCCATCCTTCTCTGTGTTGTGGTTGACTTAGTTCAGAATTAAATTTTTGTTCTCTTAGCTATGACTTTGTGCAGTGATATGACGGGTGTCTTGTCCGAGCCCCTTGGGGTAGGGAACCCTAGGTGAGGGAGGGAGGTTCAGCTGTCCCGGCTTGTGTGGGGCCGGGTAGATGTAGAGTGCTTTTGAGGTGGTTGGAGCAAAGGCTGGGGATATTATCTATCGTGGCAAACCAGTCCAAGCCCCGGCGGTCTTGTCACACTGCCCAAAAGGGAAAAAATAGAAGAAGAAGACCTAATAGAGATAAAGAACAGAATCAAAACATCAACAATAATAGTCGGCGACTTCAACTGTTGCCACCCAATGTGGGGTGGAACAAGAAGCAGCGTAGCGGGAACAAAATTGATCGAATTTATAGAGAGTAACCAGCTAACAGTGCAAAATGACGGGTCGATGACACGAATAGACCCCAACCCGGAAAGATACGACACAGCAATCGACTTAACAATAGTAACAACGGGCCTAACAAGGAGCCTTTGGGGAAGAAAAAGAAGACACCAACAGCGATCACCTACCGATAATTATCGACACAAGCACGAGAGCACAAAAGAGTAAGGAAAGTAATAAACCGACCTTCCACTTCAAGAACGCGAAATGGGAGCAGTTTAGAGAAGAACTGGACGGGATGGAGCTAGAACAGACAGAAGGTGAAGATATAGACAAATACACAGAAAGAATCACTAACAACATCCTACAGGCCGGGGTAAAATACATTTTCAATAGAAATATGCCTGCATACCTGACAGCGGACACACAGAGAGCACGACAACGGGAAAAACAATGGAACAAACAACCAGCTGGCTGGTGGAACCAGAGCTACAAAAAGGCACGGGAAAAAAAAGAAAAAAGGCGCTCCAACAATACAGAAGAATGAGGACAGACGAAAACTACAACGAATACAAAATTCAGAGGAACGAAGCCAACAGACTGAGAACCAAACCCAAAGAAACAGCATGGAAAACATACTGCCAGAAATTGTCACCAGACACACCCACAAAAAAGTATGGGAGCAAAAAAAAGCTATAAAAAGAAACCAAACAAACAGCAACATCTAAACAAAAAATCCCAACACTAGCGGTAACAGACAAAGAAAAAGCAGACGCGTTCGGCAAATACTTCTACGAGGTAGCTCCAACATGTCACAAGGAGAGAGGAAAATCAAAGACGAGAAAAATACACTGAAGAGTTGGAAGAACTGCAACAAGAAATAGAGGATTTCTACATGGACGCGGACATAACCATTGACGAAGTAACATCAGAAATCAAGGAAAAGGACGACACAGCAGCAGGGTCAGACATCCTAAACTATACAATGCTGAAAAGGATACCAAGAAATACAATAGAGACAATAACAGCTCTCTACAACAAAGTGTGACACACGGGACAAATACCAGCACAATGGAAGAAGGCGACAGTTATACCAGTCAAAAGCAGTTCAAGAACCCACAAAGAATCGACTCATACAGCCCAAATATCCCTGACATCACACCTGGGAAAAAATTATGGAAACAGTCATCAATAAAAGAATCACACACCACCTGGAGAAAAACGGACTAATTAGCGACACACAGTCGGGGTTTAGAGCCAACCGAAGCGCAATTGACCAAATAATTAAACTAGAAAACCACGTAAAGAGGGCATTCAAAAAAGAGAGAAAACGATAGCAGTATTTTTAGATCTGGCCAAAGCATATGACCAATGCTGGAGACAAGCAGCTCTGATCGAAATCAACAAAATAGGGATAGTAGGCAGGACATATGGATATATGGAAAACTTCCTACAGAACAGAAGCTTCACCGTACGAATAAACAACGGGGAAATCCAGAACCTATGAGCAAGAAAACGGAATACCACAGGGATCTGTAATATCACCGACAATATTCGCAATATTAGTAAATGACCTAGATGAAGAAAAACTGGAAGACAGGATAGGGATATCGCAATTCGCCGACGACTGTGCAATATGGAGAAGCGGAAGACACATAAAAAACAAGAGACCGACTACAAAGGCAAATAAACAGAATTGCCAAATGAATGGAAAAATGGGGCTTCCAGATCAACAAGACAAAACGGCCATTATGATATTCAACGCAAAAAGAAAACGAAACTACACGGACGGGGACATCAAGATCCAAGGGAAGAATATAAAGAGAACAAAAAACACAAGATTCCTCGGGATGACACTAGACGAACAACTAAGCTGGAGATATAGACCAGACAGTCGAAAAAGGCAAAGAGACAAAAAATATTCTAAGAGTAATTAAAGGCAGTGGAGGGGGAGCACATACAAAAACAATGCTAATGCTATACAAATCTCTGATCAGAGGAAGAATAGAATACGGAAGCATAGTATACAACGCTGCACCGGAACACAAAAACGAAGACTGGACTCAATTCAGAACCAAGCGCTGGGCATTATCCTAGGAACAGGCAAGCAAACCCCAAAGGGAAGCCCTAGAGGTAGCACTAGGAGTACTTTCACTACAACTGAGAAGAAAGCAATTAGTGTACAACTACTGGATAAAGGCTGCGAAGGATTCAAGACACCCCGCATTCAGTGCATTCGAAGAAAACAGAAGCAAATGGGGAGGAATACCTATACAAAAGACACAAACACCAGCAGGATGGACAGCTGCACAAGAGATGACCGGGGACGAGAAACTAGCTAGGGCACTGGCACGAACAAAAGTTCACAGACAAACAACACCCCAATGGGAGCTAGAACTACCATTACGGATACGACACTCGCGAGCATAATTAATAAATCAACAGAGGACAGGAAGCCAAAGACATAGCGGAGGAATACATAAGACAAATAAGCACGGACAACCTCATAAAACACAGACGGATAAAAGAACGAGAATGGGGAGGTAGGGGCAGGAGTAGTAGTACCATACCGGAAATCCAAAAGGAGTACAAAATAACAGACAATGCATCGGTATACACGGCAGAACTAGTAGGAATTATGAAAGGACTAGAAAAAGCAACAGAGAACCCTCCTAAAAAAACTAACTATACTGAGTGACTCACTATCTGCGGTACAAGCGCTAGGCAACCACTCTAAAGTGAACAGACAAGACCTGAAAGAGAAAATACAACTAACAACAAAACTAAAAAGTATGGGATGCCAGATCACAAATTTCATGGATACCAGCACACAGAGGAATAACTGGCAATGAGAGGGCAGACAGGGCACAAAACGCGGGACAAGCAGCCAGAATATAGTAAACACAGGACTCGGCATTCTGGAGGCAAAAAGCATTATCAAACAACAAGTAACGACAAATGGAAACAAAAATGGAGAGACAGCAATAAAGGACGACACGCTTACCACATGCTCAGAGAGCCAAGTATGAAAAGTCAAGTGAAAAACAACACAAAAATACCAACGTACAAAAAACTATGGAGATTGAGAATCGGGAAATGGAAAGATAAAATCACCCGACCACATTGCATTGATTGCCGGGGGGAAAAACACTATTGAACACTACCTACTATCGTGCACAGCCCATCCCAGGAACGCAGGGACCTTGTAGAATACTTCCAATCAAGAAACACTACGATGACGAGAAGGGAAAGCCTACAGGTGGAAGGCGACAAAGAAATAAAAAGCTTACAAAAACAATTCATTTCAAGAACAGGGGAAAAAAATATAACCAATATAAAATAAAGCCAACAGCAAAATAAAAATACAGTGAGGAAAAACTCGACCCACGAAAACCAGGCAATAGGAAATATATAGGGGTGCGTTAAAACTCTCAAATGTGGACAATAGAGAGACGAAACGACCCCTCCGACGGGGGAGACAAGGAGAAGGGTGGAAATTGCCCCAACGATGGAAAAGACGATGGGAAACCTCCTGGCGATGGATAAGAGGGACGTGCAGGAAACCCCCCGGAGTGGGACAAGAGGAGACGGGAGGAAAACTCCCCCAAAGATGGACAAGAGAGATGATACAATCCAATCCCTACGCTTGACAAAAAAAACCCCTGAACAAAGACCCAAGAAACAAGCCCAGACGATAACAGACAGCCTCCCCCCCCCCCCCCCCCGGGTCAGCCCCGGACAAGAAAACACCAAACGAGAGGGGGTGGGCAAAACCCATAATGACAGCAGACACACCAGCAAAACGACAGAAGCAAAAGGATGGCAAAAAAAGGAACTCGGGCCCGACATGCAGAAATAGAAGCTGTCCAACGCACAAAAGACCAGAAAACCTATACCGCACTATGAACCACCACAACTATAACCCAAAGTCATTAAGACGGGTTGAACGAGGGGGAAAGTTTCTTTTTTTTTCGGAAAACGGAATCGGAATAGGAAAAAAATTTAAAATTTTAGGTATGTGCGAAACGAGATGGACAGGAGCAGGGCATCAAGTTAGAAGAAAGATTTCAAGATTAATTTAATTCTGGAGGTGAAAAATTCGTCATAGGGGGAGTGGCAATTATTTTTTGGACCGGAAAAACATCAAATCTGTTCAAGGATTTTGGGCAGTGTCGGACAGAGTTCTACTAGTTAAATTAAGTGGCAGAACCTTTTAGCATAAATATTATTCAAGTATATGCCCCAACAGAGAATCCAGTGAAGATAGGGTAGAAGAATTTTATATGAATGAAATAGAGTCTGCCTTAAAGAAATGTAAAAATTCAGAAATAAACATCATAATAGGGGACTTCAATGCAAAAGTAGGAAATCAAGGGGATAGAATACACAGTAGGACATTATGGTTTAGGAGAGAGAAATGAAAGAGGATACAGACTCGTAGAGTGGGCAAAAGAACAGGAAAATGATTGTAGGAAACACCTGGTTCAAGCAAAACCCTAGAAGATTATGGACATGGAGGAGTCCTGATAGCAGGATTAGAAACCAGATTGACTACATTCTCATTAGCAGAAGATTTAGAAACGCGCTAACAGTAGCAAAAACAGTTTCCCAGTGCTGATTGTTATAGTGACCACAGATTACTCACAGGAACATTGAGGATAAAGTTGAAGAAAGTCAAGTATATAACAGGAAACACTAAATATGATTTGTGTACATTGAGTAATGACAAGGAAATACAAAACAAATTCACATAGAAGTACAGAACAGATTTGAAATTTTGTCTATCTAGAGATCCTATTCCAGGATGTGGATGATCAATGGGGAAACGTTGAAGAATTCAATCAATGTGGCTGCAGAAAACAACTATTCCAAAATTAAAGAAGGTGGGTCGTAAGAAATGGATGACTGAAGAAATTTTACACCTCATGGAAACAAGAAGACTCAACAAAAATAATTCTGTCAAATATGAAGAAATTCACAGAGAAGTGAGAATATTATGTAAGGAGGCAAAAGAAGCATGGCTTGAGGAAAAGTGCTTAGAAATTGAAACCAACACAACAGTCAAAATACCAAATTAGTGCACAAAAGAATTCAGGAACTTACTAATAAAAGAACAAGTACATCAACAGGGTGTCTAAAAACTGAAAGATGGCAAAATCATAATAGAAAAAGACCAGATTCTACATGTATGGACAGATTATGTGAAACACCTTTATGATGATAACAGAGACGAACAGTATGATATTAGATTTAATAATGAAGGACGGCCAATTTTGGAGATGGAGGTTCGAAATGTTCTTAAGCATATGAAAGCTGGCAAGGCCCCCGTTGCAGATAACATCACAACAGAAATGATTAAAGCTTTAGAAGAATTTGGACTAGAGCAAGTCACCAGACTGCTGAACACATTATATGATACTGGAGATATACCTCCTGAATTATGTAACTCTGTATTTATTGCAATCCCAAAGAAATCAGGAACCTTGGAATGTGATCAACATAGAACAATTAGTATAATGAGTCACATCACAAAGATTTTGCTAAGAATTATCATGCAAAGAGTGAGGAAGAAGATACAACCTGAAATAGGGGAAGAACAATGCGGGTTTGTAGAAGGAAATGGGTACAGTAAATGCTGTGTATATGCTGCGAACAGTTATTGAACGTGCTTTAGAAGTAAACAAGGATATACATCTTTGCTTTATTGACTATACAAAGGACTTTGATAGAGTTAGACATGTCAGCATGGTAGATATGCTTGCAGATCTACAAATTGATGGGAAAGACATTAGACTTATAAAAAACATATATTGGAAACAACAAGCTGCAATAAGGATTGATAATGAAGTGGGACAGTATCAGCCAATTAAGAGAGGTGTTAGGCAGGGATGTGTGATGTCTCCAGATCTTTTTTCCCTATACAGTGAAAATATTTTCAGAAATGTAGAGGATATAAATGGAATCAGCATTGGAGGACGAAACATCAATAACATTAGATATGCAGATGATACAGTATTAATTGCAGACAATGCGCAGGACCTGCAACAATTAGTAGATGCGGTTGTTGTACACAGTGAGCAACTGGGGTTAGAATTAAATTGTAAAAAGACTCAGGTTATGGTCGTCACTAGGAAGAAGAAGTGCCACAATGTAATATACAAGTAAATGGAAATATTCTTCAACAAGTGAATCGGTACAATTATCTTGGAACAGTCATAACATCTGATGGGAGATGCCTTGAAGAGATTAGAACAAGAATCGCCATGGCGAAAGTAGCCTTTAGCAAGATGAAAAACATTCTGACCAATAAAAAGATGTCAATTGAAACGAGAAAAAGAGTGTTGAGGGGATACATAGAGCCTGTTCTTTTGTATGGATGTGAAACTTGGACAATGAGCAGTCAAGCTGAAAAGCATCTGATGGCTGCAGAAATGTGGTTTCTGAGGAAAATGCAAAGAATACCATGGACAGACAGAAAAACCAATGACCAAGTACTACAGGAGACAAATGAACATCGTAAACTGATTAGAGAAATTAGACGTAGACAGTCAAAATTTTTGGACATGTTATGAGAAGAAATGGATTGGAGAACTTAGTGACAACTGGCAAGATCGAAGGGAACAGACCAAGAGGAAGACCGAGAGGAAAATACCTGGATGGCTTGGCCACATGGCATGGACGAGACAGGAACACTGAGCTGATCCACGACACTGGTGATCGAGTGAAATGGCCAGTCATGACCGCCCACGCTTTCCGGCATGGCACATGATTGATTGATTGAAATGTAACATGCACATTTGATGAATGAAAGATGAGTGATCGAAAGGGCCGAGTTACCCTTTTAAAATAAAGTTTTTCTATCTATCTATCTATCTATCTATCTATCTATCTATCTATCTATCTATCATCTATCTATCTATCTATCTATCTATCTATCTATTTATCTATCTGACGACCCGGCCCCGCTCTTTATCTATCTATCTATCTATCCATCCATCTAGAGGACGGGGCCCCGGCTTTGCCCAGCACCTGGGGGGGTTCTATCCACCCATCCATCCATCCATCCATCCATCCATCTATCTATCTATCTATCTATCTATCTATCTATCTATCTATCTATCTATCTATCTATCTATCTATCTATCTTTTATCTATTATCTATCTATCTATCTATCTTCTATCTATGTTCGGCCCTTTCCCATTCCATTTAAAAATATAGATAGTTAGATTGATAGTAGAAAATATGATTGGAAGAGATCTATCTTCATTCCAATAATTAAAAAAGGGCAAAGTGAAAGTACAAAGAAAAATTACCAAGATGTCACGAACACCAATAAATGGTGGGTTGACTGCAGAGTACTGCTGCTGTTGTTTTTGTCCATCAAGAATGATGATGACCATTTTTCATTCAGTGGGGTTGAAAGTATGGAGCCGTGAGTTCTAAGATAGCTGATAAGGCCTATTTGGGCTCAAAATGTTCTTTGACAATGGGACAAAGAATGCTTGACGTTTCTGGAGGAGGATTTTCTGCAGGGTTTTTCTGTTCTGTCTTTTCTTCACATCTCTTGCAGTCCTGGTTGCCTCACAAGTGATTGCACCCTTGCGTAATGATGTACGCCACAATTTCGGTCTCTGGCTGCAGTCTCCCAGGTGTCATGTTTAAAAAATCTTTCACTCCCAAAACAAAACTGGGCTGTGACCAAACAGAAATTTATGGCAGAAAATTGGAACTGGGGGTGTTTACAATAATGCTTTTAAAATGGTTAAGATGGTAGCAGATCTATTGTATTACATATAAAATTAAAGGGGATTGCACAAGGAACATGACAGTGTTAATAATTAATTGATAGGTTACAAATATTATGACAATAATGAGAGGTTTAATAATAACAACTGAAATTAAAGAGGTAAAAATAATTTTTAAAAACTGCACTTATAAGGTGTTTTCTACACTCCTATACTGCTAATCATGTTTAATTTACTGAATAATCAAACAAAACCACTTGTCTTCAAGAATATAAACATATTGCTCTTTAAAGAAACCCCAAAAAGAAGTTTTGGTGCATTTTCTAAACCATGTATTTTTCACACAAAATGACAAAAAATAATGGCTGAAATCTTAAAGGGTGGGGTCTGTCACAGTAAAGTTATGAAAAGGGTTTAAAAATTTGTAGCAGAAATGTTGTATTATATATCAAAAAAAAGGGGGATTGCACAAGGAATATGTTGGTAGGAGAATTTCTGCTTTAGGTTGTAAATAAAATAAAAATAATAATATAATTTGTAAAATAATTGGACAAAAGTAGGAAAAAATAATGTAAACATTGCACTTAGAATGTTTTTTCTACACTCCTATACTGCTAATCATGTTAATTTACTGAATAATCAAACAAAACCACTTGTCTTCAAGAATATAAACAGTATTGCTCATTTAAATCACCCAAAGGGAAGTTTTGGTGCATTTTTGAACCATGTCTTTGTCACAAAAATAAAAAAAAAACTAATGGCCGAAATCTGGAAGGTGTATGTCGCAATAATGTTATGAAAATGGTTAAAATTGTAGCAGAAATGTTGTATTATATATAAAAATAAAGGGCATTGCACAAGGAATATTTTGGTAGGAGAATTTCTGCTTTGGGTTGTAAATAAAATAAAAATAATAATATAATTTGAAAAATAATTGGACAAAAGTAGGTAAAAATAATGAAAAAATTGTACTTCCCAAAGGGGGGCGTTGTTATCCAATATCCTGATCACTGCTAATCCTGTTGAATTTACTGCACAAACAACATTTTTCTAAACTATAAATACAATTGCTCCGAATCAATCATCCGAAAAGAAGTTTTGCCGCAGATTCTGAATCATGTTTTTTTCTTTTTTCAGACAAAAATTAGGAAAACACTTGGCAGATTTACATTTAATTGTCATGTCTGTTTGTTTTTATTTACTATATGTGGCAGTCTATTTGTGATAGGCTGCAAAGCAAACTTTGGCGC
Organism: Cepaea nemoralis; assembly: GCA_014155875.1. Lineage (NCBI taxonomy): Eukaryota > Metazoa > Mollusca > Gastropoda > Stylommatophora > Helicidae > Cepaea > Cepaea nemoralis. The sequence continues at coordinate 4,408 of JACEFZ010024456.1, read as the reverse complement.
ACAAGTCTGGTCTATTAGTGCACCCGGAGCAAACAAAAGATGATATGTGTTGTTAGTTCTAGTGCTGCAAAAAACACAGTCTCTATTGACACCGACAAATTCTATTAAATGCTTGGCTCATGTAAATCTTTCGGCATAATTTCCTGCAACAGACTGAAGTTCTTCGGCAGGCAGAGTGTCAAACTTTTAGGAATACTCAGAGCTACTTCGCGATGAGCACTTTCCTTTACTTGAAATCCTTCTATAACAATTTTTTCCCTCCTTTCTCTGTTTGCCATATGGAATGTAGGATGTGAGCATTGATCTGTGCAATTTCAAAGATCTAGTAGTAGATCTTCTTCCACCACTTAATGGGTTTTTCCCATCATGGATATTATAATATCCAACCATTTGGTCCATTCTGTCGCAGCCATTCATCGCCGTGTTATTTTCATGGAGACCATCTTCGGCTTGCTTTGCGGGTTTTTGCAATCCGCTCTCAACAGTTCTAACTACAGACTTGGTAGAGACAACAAAGCATGGTTATTTTAGCTTTATTTAGCCCTTCCACCAAATAAACATTTCATCAATGGACACATTTTCAAATGGGTAAAATGCTTCCTGGATATTCTTCAGAATCATGTCAACAAGAGGATACATTTTTTTTTTTTTTGGGGTACCCTCAGGTTGACATACATGAAACATGGTTGATAAATATATATAATTTCTAATTGATTACGGGAAACGTAGTGGCAGTGCCATACCAAGGAGTATATAAATGTGCACTTGTACACCGGGAGTCTTTGATACATGGTCTTGGATCAAGTCCCATAGCAATAATGACAGACGTAAACTTCAGCCATTCGTGCTTCGTTGTCAAACACTCAGCTGTTGACGAACATTCACTGGTTTTTCTTTATCACCACGTGCTAAAACTTTAGACACAACTAAAACTACTTTCTAAATATTCACTGATAAGGGAATCACTATTGTTTAAAACAGTTTTAAAAAATAATCTAGCTTGATCTCAAGTCATACTACGTGGACGCAAACTGGTGGGCGTTTCCATTGTGAAAAAACAAATTAACACTACCTTAAAACTGAAAATTCACAAGAATCCAATATTAGAAAACGTTTGACCTCATAAACATGGCGTAGAAATCTTTCGGCTGTACGACTTTTCAGTTTACTGTAAATTTAAAAATTTTGAAACGGAGCAGAAAGATATGAAATAAACCACTGATCATTTTGTGGGACGAAAAGGGCGGACTGCCATTACAGCAAAACCCCTGTCCACAGATGGGATCACGGTAGCGAAAGAGTTAAATTTCCAAAAACATTCAGTGAGATCTTCAGAGTGTCTTAAAAGCGTTTCCCCTGGCCGCCTTGGGAGCGTTTACCACAACGCAACTCGCCGTAAAAAATTCGTTTAGGGAGCCTGTGATCAGGCATGCGAGTCAAGTGACCAGCCCAGCGAATCTGATTCTTCATTAGTAGAGTGTGGATACTGGTGTGGATGCTCTTTCTATTACTTCAGTGTCTGGGATCTTGTCTTGCCATTTAATCTTCAGTAACTTCCTAAGGCAGACTGTGTGGAAGTGGTTTAATTTCCTAGCGTGATCGCTGATAAACAGTCCAGGTTTCACAGAGTACTGCAAAGGATATGCAACTAACGTTCTCTCACAAAACATTACATTTTTTTTTAAAACGTAGCGAAAATCTTTATTTTCAAAGGGTTAAGAACTTGGGCACAGCAGGCCCGTCCTACATTCTGCCCTTCTCTATTTCCTCTCATACATTACTTTCATTCAACATCTCTTATGAAGCAATTCTTTGACAACAAAGAACAATAAGCATTAAAACGCATGAAAAATAATAAGTAATACATGACTCGTTGAGGCAATGTTTAACATGGGCATCATAAATACCCAACATGGGTGTAACGTGCCATACATATGCTGTCAACATCAGCATCTTTCAGCTGTATGTTGATTTCTTGGCAAGATTACGCTCGGGAGTTTGCCATTGCTTTCTGAGAGGTGGGCTCACATACCCTGTAAGTTACCGACCCGATTCGAACCACTGCTGATTCTCACGTCTTCACGTTACTAACGAGAGTATACGAGATTAAGGAGAAAAGTCGCTAACCTCTAAGCCAGGAAGCCGGCGCCATACATACGGGAATGTTAAACAAAATTACATTACATAGAAGAAAAAAAAAGTAAAACATCTGGATATACAACTAACTTTCTCTCACAAAAAATTTCATTTTTTTTAACGAATGGAAATCTTTATTTTCAAAGGGTTAAGAATTGGGCACGCAAGCCCATCCTACATTCTGCCCTTCTCTATTTCCTCTCATACATTCTTTCATTCAACATCTCTTATGAAGCAATTCTTTGACAACAAAAGAACAATAAGCATTAAAACTCATGAAAAAAATCAATAATACATAACTCGTTGAGGCATTGTTTAACACAGGCATCATAAATACCCAGCATGGGTGTAACGTGCCATACATATGGCAATGTTTAAAACAAAATTGCATTTCACAGAAGAAGAAAATAAAGAGTTTTTAAAACATCTAGTGTGCTGTTGAAGAAACATTAAAAAATGAGTTAGAAAATGTTCAATTATTTTAAAATAGATGCATTATTTTTATGAAAACTTTGAAAATGCCTTAAAGATTGTATAATTATATATTATAACGCATATGCCTGTAGATAACTGTAGATAAACATTTTATAAAGCTTTGAGAAAAATGAACCAATTGTTTAAATTACATATATAGTAATGCTACTAAAAGTTATGTCCTTGATATAACTTTTCTTAAGTCCCCTTGCTATATATTAATTATAATGTAATTAAAACATTAAATTTATTACGTAAATAACTGTTTGTAAACTAACAAACTATGCCAGTTGGCAGCACGGGAATGAGTAGAACATGTGTAGAAAATTTCATCTCAATCAGATTTACCATTCGCAAACGCATAAAGAACATACGGACATACATTTTATATATATATATATATATATATATATATATATATATATATATATATATATATATATATATATATTATATATATATTCATAAAGATTATAAGGTAATAATTGTTCAATCAGCTGTTTAAATAATGGTTTTTTAGCATTCTGAAAAAAGGCCTCCATTGAATTTATATTTATTTTTAACATGATTGCTTCTTGGTCGATTCACTAAGAGTAAGAGACACTTATTGGCAGCTATTATAATAAATTTGTACTGATTGTGGGTTTAATTGGGAACGATTCACATGAAACATTCAATATGTCCTCCTTTGTTCTGTTTTTGGTCTTATTGTGGTCTCCTTTTGGTGCCTATGTATCCGGCAACTCTAGTTCTAGATTGCTGTCTATCACTGTCGATTTGGGATTCAAAATACAATTTTCTGTAGCGGTCTTTATGCTTAAAAATGCCGGAAAGTGTTGATGTTGGAATATCAAATTCTCTAGCTATATTTACTTCTTCCCACTATGTTCAACCTCTTCCAACAGTTCAATCTTTCTTTTTATAGCTAAAGTAATAAGCTTTTGTCCACTAGCCGCCATTTTTGACATATAGCGAGATATCGTATGTGCTCAGGCCAGCTGTGCTTCATCATCGGAAGTTCCGGAGGAACCATTTGCGTCATAGGGTAATGCCCCAGTTATAAATAACGTAGGGGAAGTCGGCTTGTTTACTAAACCTGGAACGTTTACGAAGTGATGAGATTCGAAAGATAAAGATCGCAGGGTACACTCAAATTAACCCGTGAGTTAACGAAGAATGTTCTCTAGTCAGGAGAATTCATGCTTCACGCTTAACGTGGCATAATATGTGATTCACTACTTCTCCGGGCGTATAGAGAGTAATACGCAAAATGGAACTAGCCATTTTGTCATCATTCACTCTCGATATCTCCACCAGAGCGGTTGCTCGGTAACTTCAGCAGACTGTCAAGATAGAGGCATGATAGCCACAGACCGTCAAGTCAGCTGAATTAGTGGCGGTTCAACGGTTCAGGTATAACCACTTTTAAGTATTTTCGGGGTGTTGTCAAGAGCTACGTAAGAGCTTAGAGCTAAGTAATAGATAAATAGAGCAAGAGAAGAGGAAAGTAACATAGCAATCTAGGAAACCAGACAGAAGGGACACAAGCACGAGTGAGAACTATAAATAGTTCTCTAACTGGACACACTCGTGTCAACAAGGAGGTTATTAAGTGTAAGTGAGCTGGGGTTACCCAAGAGACTGGGAAACCCGCATCACGAGAAGTGACCATGCAACACTGGTTACTCTAACCAAGTGACCAGCGTGCTGGAACTCCAAGCACGCAAACCAGCGGATGCACGTAGAGCCATTGCTCGTGGCTGAACACGCCACTGAGAGATTTGTCAGACAGTGACTC
>JACEFZ010024455.1:0-43932 GCA_014155875.1 Cepaea nemoralis | reverse complement strand
CCCTTTGGTTCCCAAAACCCATGGCCCCGGAAAGGGGGCCCCGGGGCCCACCCCCCCCCCCCCCCCCCCGGGCAACAGCTTAAGCCGGGGCAAAACCCAGCGGGGGTGCCGATTTGGTGCCCAACCAAGCGGTGAACTAGGGTATCCCTCCCAGCATGTGGAGACGGATTCCGACGCGCGGAAAAAACATTCTGATTCAACGGGCAAGACGGCTTTTACCTGCAAAGCTTTTTGGGACGAAAGACACGGCAAGGCACGTAGAGCCCCTGGTCATCCACTGCACCTGTATTCGTCTCCAGTCGTCTCGACTTGTCTTCCCACGGGCTCAGATGGACTCAGGAAGAGAGTGAGTCACGAATTGCGCAACTCTTCCTCATTTTAATCCAAGTCCTTCTTCATCAACGTCATATACACCTTCAACCCCCTGTGGGATGGGCGAGCGGCGAAGCGGTAGGCGTGGGTACGCTGGCAGCCGTAGTTGCAGACCTGCACACAGGCGGCTCAGGCCATATGGTCGTCTTCTACTGACCGGAGCAGCAGTGGGATTCGGCAGCCCCCTGAGCGACTGAGCAGCCCTCTATAGGAACACACTGCTCACCTCTATAGCATGAGGAAGGGGATAGAAAAGGTGCCCTAAACATTGTCTACTCCATCACTACCTAACCATCTAGCCGCGGTTGGTGGGTACCCTAACTGCGGGTCGACATACAAATAAAGATAAAACAAGCAAAGCTAAAAGAGTAAACCATATTCCCTTAACAATTGGAACTTGGAATGTACGCACCCTACTTGACAGAGACTGTGCGTCGGGTTCCAGAGAGACGAACAGCCACTGATTGGGAGAGAGCTGGGCAGGTACAACATCGACATTGCAGCTTGAGCGAGACACGTCTTGCAGAAGAAGGCCAAATCTGTGAAGTAGGTGCCGGCTACACATTCTTCTGGAGTGGAAGGAAAAGCGAGGAAAGACGCGTCTGGTGTGGGATTTGCCATTAAGTCGGCCCTGGTCGGCAAATTAGCTGGATTTCCAAAGGCTATAAATGACAGGTCAGACCATGAAGTTGCCCCGCTGAATGGAAGGAAGCATGCAAACCCTTGTAGTGTTTACGCACCAACTATGACCAACGAAGATGATGTCAAGAAAAGTTTTATGAGGACCCGCACAAAGTATTAACATCTGTTCCCAAAGGAGACAAACTTATACTCCTTGGGGGTTTCAATGCCAGAGTAGGCACGGACCCACCTCTTGGAGTGGCTTTATTGGGAAAACATGGAGTCGGAAATTGTAACAGCAATGGACTCCCCCTTCAGCATGTGCCGAACATGATCTCCCGATTTTGAACACATTTTCCGTCTCCCCCGGGGAAATAGGACATCGGGATGCACCCTCGCTCGAAACACTGAAAACCCCATTGCTATGTCATCGTGGGAGGAGTGACAGACAAAACGTTCGAGTGCAAAATCCATGTGTGGTGCAAATTTGGACAGACCATCGTCTCATTGTCTCGAAAATAAACATTCACATCAGGCCCCCCGGCGCCCTCAAGGGGCGAAAATGCAAAAAAGCTAAAGTCACCCGCCTAAACAGCAAAAAAATCAGCAGTCGTTTGAAAATTGCTGGAGGATCGCCTCAAGCCAATGCTGCAGTAAAAGGATACAGAAACGAATGGAGAGCCCTAAAAAACAAATTTACAACACTGCTAAAAATCCTGGGTCCAGCCCCCGAAAGCAAAAGACTGGTTTGATGAAAACCCGAAGACATCAACAATTGCTGGTGGGAAACATTTCCCCCCAGGCACATTGAATGCCCCAAAAGTCAACAAAAAAAAAAGATGCTTTCAAGAAATTCAGAGAGTAGTGCAGCAGAAACTTCGGCACATGGGGACTCTGGCTGAGCAGCAAAGCTGATAAAATTCGGGCTTTGCTGCAGACATGATATGAAAACTTCTACTTACTCACTGAAAGCGGTCTATGGTCCTACATCACCAGGCATAGTTCCCTCCTCAGTGCAGATGGGGGAAACATTGGTCACCGAATAAGACAGAAATCCTTCACCGCTGGGCAGAGCATTTCAGCAAAATCTTAAATGCAACTTCCTTCTTCGATGATGAAACCATCAACTGCCTCCTCAAGTTCCCACCAATGAGACACTTGATGACCTGTCAACCATAGTGGAAGTAAACAAAGCTATCCAGCAACTTCTCCAGCGGCTAAGGCACCTTGGTCCTGACTCCATCCCAGCAGAGATATACAAGGCAGGTGGGCCGGTCCTAACAGAGCTAGCTTCACCAAGTCTTTACAAACATATGGAGTGAACGAGACCATGCCACAAGATTTCAAGGACGCATTCAATAGTCCACCTTTACAAACGTAAAGGAAACCGCTAATCCTGTGACAACCACCGAGGCATCTCCTTGCTTTCAATTGCAGGGAAGATACTTGCGCAGAATTCTTCTCAATCGCCTCACAGCCCATCTCGATCAAGGTCTTCTTCCTGAGAGTCAATGTGGCTCAGAAATGAACGTGGAACTGTTGACATGATTTTCGCTGCAAGGCAGCTGCAAGAGAAATGTCAGGAACAGAACTGCGAAATGTTCTCCACTTTCATTGACCTTACACGGCTTTTGATACAGTCAGCAGAGAAGGACTGTGGAAGATTATGGCAAAATATGGCTGTCCACGAAAGTTTGTCCAAATAGTGCGGCTATTTCATGACGGCATGCAGTAAGAGTACAGGAAAATGGTGAACTGTCTTAACCTTTCCTGTCACCAATGGAGTGAAGCAAGGATGTGTCCTGGCACCAACACTGTTCAGCCTCATGTTTTCAGCCATGTTGACGAATGCCTTTGAGAATGACGACATTGGAATAGACATCAACTTCCGTATGGATGGAAAGTTATTCAATCTCAGAAGGCTGAAAGCTAAACCAAAATTAACAGCGACACCGTCAGAGAGCTCCTGTTTGCTGATGATTGCGCTCTATACGCCAACTCAGAGGCGGACATGCAACATAATGTTTCAGCTTTCTCACATGCCTGTGCCAACTTTGAGCTCAATATCAACTGGAGAAGACTGTAGTTATGTACCAGCCAGCTCCAGGGAATAATCACACTGTGCCGAATATCAAAGTGAATGATCATAGACTAAGTGTTGTGGACAAATTCACCTATCTTGGCAGCACTGTGTCACAAGCTGCCACAATTGATGATGAAGTGAATGCAAGAATCTCCAAGGCCAGTGCGGCCTTTGCAGACTGTACAAGAATGTATGGGACAGAACTGGAATAAGCCTGCAAACAAAGCTAAAAGTCTACAAAGCAGTTGTATTATCCACACTGCTATATGTTTGTGAAACCTGGACTGTTATCAGCGACACGCTAGGAATTTAAACCACTTCCACACAGTCTGCCTAAGGAAGCTACTGAAGATTAAATGGCAAGACAAGATCCCAGACACTGAAGTCCTAGAAAGAGCGTCCATGCCCAGTATCCACACTCTACTGGTGAAGAATCAGATTCGCTGGGCTGGTCACTTGACTCGCATGCCAGATCATAGGCTCCCTAAACGAATTTCTACAGTGAACTGAGTGGTGGTAAACGCTCCAAGGTGGCCAGAGGAAACGTTTTAAAGACACTCTGAAAATCTCACTAAATGCTTTTGGAATTCATCATGACACCTGGGAGGCTGCAGCCAGAGACCGAAATTCGTGGCGTGCATCATTACGCAAGGTGCAGTTATATGTGAGGCAACCAGGACTCGCAAGAGCTGTGAAGAAAAGGCAGGACAGAAAAAACACTGCAGGAAGTCCTCCTCCAGAGACGTCAAGCATTCTTTGCCCACACTTGTCAAAGAACTTTTTCGAGCCAAAATAGGCCTTATCAGCCATCTTAGAACCCATATCTTAGGTTTAATATCTGCCTTCTTTCTTCTTTGTTGACCTGTCTTATATGAACACTGTGAAACCTCGGCGTTGTGTGTTATTTGTTTATTTGGAAAATGTAAGTTGTTGTTTGTATGTGTGCATTATTGTTGTGTTACATGCGTTTCCGTGTGTTAAATGTGTTTTCTCTGAATCTCTGACAGAGGAGATGTACAGAGCCGTGCTGTCATGTGGTGACAGTGACACGTCAGATTACATCAACGCCGTCTCGTGCCGGTAGGTGTGTCACGTGACTGTGTTTGTTGTCTGACACAAAGTGACACATTGACTGACACAAAGTGACACATTAACTGACGTAAAGTAAAACATTAACTGACATATTGTGAAACATTAAGTGACACAATGTGAAACGTTAACTGACACAAAATGACACATTCGCTGACACAAAGTGACACATTAACTGACACAAAGTGAAACATTAACTGACACAAAGTGTATGGCTACAGATGTGTGGCAACAGGTGTGTGGCAACAGGTGCGTGGCAACAGGTGTGTGGCATCAGGTGTGTGGCAACAATTGTGTGGCAATAGCCATTTCCCCATATCTACAGGCGGCGATCTGGGCTTTAGAAATTACATTTCTCAAAAAAGTTCTTAGCATATCAAGGACCACGTAGACAAGGAATCCTGGCATTCTACCAGATCTAACATAGAAGAGAACTGGCTTATGGACACTACAATACTATGTCCATACTGCACGTCATATTACCTGGGAGAGAACAGGGATGAGGGAGGGATGAAGGGGGGGGGGGGCTGGTTGCTGGCAGAAGAGGCAAAGATCAAGGGGCAACTAGCTAGCTGACACAAGTTGCTGTGTTCTTAGAAAAGCTGTAACAAACAAATTATTGTGTTCTCAGAACAGTTGTAACAAACAAATTATTGTGCTCTCAGAACAGCTGTAACAAACAAATTATTGTGTTCTCAGAACAGTTGTAACAAATAAATTATTGTGTTCTCAGAACAGTTGTAACAAACAAATTATTGTGTTCTCAGAACAGCTGTAACAAACAAATTATTGTGTTCTCAGAACAGTTGTAACAAACAAATTATTGTGTTCTCAGAATAGTTGTAACAAACAATTATTGTGTTTCTCAGAATAGTTTGTAACAAACAAATTATTGTGTTCTCAGAACAGTTGTAACAAACAAATTATTGTGTTCTCAGAACAGTTGTAACAAACAAATTATTGTGTTCTTAGAACAGTTGTAACAAACAAATTATTGTGTTCTCAGAACAGTTGTAACAAACAAATTATTGTGTTCTCAGAACAGTTGTAACAAACAAATTATTGTGTTCTCAGAACAGTTGTAACAAACAAATTACTGTGTTCTCAGAACAGTTGTAACAAACAAATTATTGTGTTCTTAGAACAGTTGTAACAACAAATTATTGTGTTCTTAGAACAGTTGTAAAAACAAATTATTGTGTTCTTAGAACAGTTGTAACAAACAAATTATTGTGTTCTCAGAACAGTTGTTACAAACAAATTATTGTGTTCTCAGAACATTTGTAACAAACAAATTATTGTGTTCTCAGAACAGTTGTAACAAACAAATTATTGTGTTCTCAGAACAATTGTAACAAACAAATTACTGTGTTCTCAGAAGAGATTCAACAAACAAGTTGTGAAGACATGCGTAAATTCCTCTATTCCCGCCAGAGTTTCGTCAAACAGAACCAGGAGATTCTCACCCAACTTCCGTTTCCGTCCACCATCACTGACCTCTGGCGACTGGTCACTCAATACAAGGTCAGCCTGATGGTGGCTTTTGAGACAGACAAGAAGACTAAAGACAAGGTAAGTGTTGACAGACATCCTGGTGAATATGACTTGTTACGTAGACAATGTAAAAGACATCCAATTACAGCCATCCCTGCAGACCTGGTAACATGAAGTGACAGTTTTAGTTCTTCCTGGTGAACAAGCTTTAGTTGAGTTGAGCTAAGAACCGACATCACTGCACTCAGAACAACCCAACACGTGCTCCGTTCCCTTGTTCAACAGCCAGCGAAGAGTCATACTGCAAATCGTTCTAAATGTTATCTGACTGAAAGTTCTTCTGGTCTTTCGTCTCAGTTTTGATCCCCCACCATATCATTCTCTGCACATTCGGGTTCTTCAGTCTGTCTCCCCTGACATCCCCACATGGTTCCACAGGCGTCCGACCACCTCTCCTTTATCTGTAGATAATCTACCATCGAGAGGTGCATTCCCTGCCAGCTATATCAGCATGTTCATTTCTCTGCATTCCCGTATGACCAGGGCAGAATATCCATACAATTCTCACAATCTGTGACATTTGAATCGAGTTAAGCCATTCCACACGAAACATTCCTTTCTCTACCTTACTAAGTACTCCTTGAGTCCGTAATGAATACAATAGTGTTGCAGCGGTCACCTCCAACCATCGAAGGCTGCTGTTACTGCTTCCACCTCCATTCTCATGCTGGAGTGTGTAGTTTGCAAGACTCTTTTTTTTTTTCAAGAATGTCTGCAGCAAAGAAATGTCTGACCTACTGCTGTTGTAAGTAGATCATGTATCTGTTTCATTACGTGCACTCACTCGAAAGGTCAGAAGAAGAAACACTTGAAATAGGGAACCGATTATTCTGTGGGAAGTGGGTTTGCGTGCCTGATAATGGCGCTTTATGAAGTCTTTTGGATATCAATTAGATTGTAGAGTCTAGTCAATGGTGTCTATTTCTTCTTTTAGAGTGTATGTGAGTGTGTTCTGTCTGCAGACAATCGGTGACTATCTACCGTCCGATGAGGGAGAGCCAGAATTATCGGAGAGTTCACACTGATAACAGAACCAGACAATTCAAAAGCTCTGTGGAAACAAGAGAAAGTTTACATCAGCCAGGATACAACCCGAAAAGTATGTAGTTAATAATGGCAGTTTGTGTTTATGACATATGTATGTATAGATATGTTACTGGGAACACCTCCAACATAAACCCATGTCCAGATATTGTTCTTATCCTTCCAAATCAACCAATCTTATAATCTCAAATGTCTTGTACATTCCAAATATTATGCCAGCTGTCTCCTGCAGTTACTAGCTCTGAGAGTTCTGGGCGGTCAGTTATGGTCCATGTGAGCCCAGAAACGCACGATGTGATCTGACACGTGGGCTGAGGGTACTATTATAGAAGATTGTTTGGTTAGTGTAACATTCAACGCATGAAATGTTTTGTACAAGTTGCGTGATTGCTGCCTCTGGAGAAGTCATACCCTCGTGCCTTCTTTGCTGCGGCTTTTATTCTCTTTAGCCAGCTCCAATTAAATAATCTGGACCTGATAAGGTAAAGACACGCTTCGGCCAGGCAATGAAGGATGAGAGTCACGACTTTACAGAAAGAGTCGTCACATAACGAGTCACGACTTTACAGAACGTATGGTCACATCACAAACTACCACTTTACAGAACATATGGTCACATCACGAACTACCACTTTACAGAACATCTGGTCACATCACGAGTCACGACTTTACAGAACATCTGGTCACATCACGAGTCACCACTTTACAGAACGTTTAGTCACATCACGAGTCACTACTTTACAGAACGTTTAGTCACACCACGAGTCACTACTTTACAGAACGTATGGTCACATCACAAACTACCACTTACAGAACATGTGGTCGCATCACGAACTACCACTTTACAGAACATCTGGTCACATCACGAGTCACCACTTTACAGAACATCTGGTCACATCACGAGTCACCACTTTACAGAACATCTGGTCACATCACGAGTCACCACTTTACAGAACGTTTAGTCACATCACGAGTCACTACTTACAGAACGTTTAGTCACACCACGAGTCACTACTTTACAGAACGTATGGTCACATCACAAACTACCACTTTACAGAACATGTGGTCGCATCACGAACTACCACTTTACAGAACATCTGGTCACATCACGAGTCACCACTTTACAGAACATCTGGTCACATCACGAGTCACCACTTTACAGAACATCTGGTCACATCACGAGTCACCAACTTTACAGAACAGCTGGTCACATCACGAGTCACAACTTTACAGAACGTTTAGTCACATCACGAGTCACCACTTTACAGAAACGTTTAGTCACATTACGAGTCACTACTTTACAGAACGTTTAGTCACACCACGAGTCACTACTTTACAGAACGTTTAGTCACACCACGAGTCACCACTTTACAGAACGTTTAGTCACACCACGAGTCAACACTTTACAGAAACGTTTAGGTCACATCACGAGTCACCACTTTACAGAACGTTTAGTCACATCACGAGTCAACACTTTACAGAACGTTTAGTCACACCACGAGTCACTACTTTACAGAACGTTTAGTCACACCACGAGTCAACACTTTACAGAACTTCTGGTCACATCACGAGTCACCACTTTACAGAAAATCTGGTCACATCACGAGTCACCACTTTACAGAACGTTTAGTCACATCACGAGTCACCACTTTACAGAACATTTAGTCACATCACGAGTCACCACTTTACAGAACATCTGGTCACATCACGAGTCACCACTTTACAGAACATCTGGTCACATCACGAGTCACCACTTTACAGAACGTTTAGTCACATCACGAGTCACCACTTTACAGAACGTTTAGTCACATCACGAGTCACCACTTTACAGAACGTTTAGTCACATCACGAGTCACTACTTTACAGAACATTTAGTCACATCACGAGGTCACCACTTTACAGAACGTTTAGTCACATAACGAGTCAACACTTTACAGAACATTTAGTCACACAACGAGTCAACACTTTACAGAACGTTTAGTCACATCACGAGTCCCACTTTACAGAACATTTAGTCACATCACGAGTCACCACTTTACAGAACATCTGGTCACATCACGAGTCACCACTTTACAGAACATCTGATCACATCACGAGTCACCACTTTACAGAACGTTTAGTCACATCACGAGTCACCACTTTACAGAACATTTAGTCACATCACGAGTCACCACTTTACAGAACGTTTAGTCACATCACGAGTCAACACTTTACAGAACGTTTAGTCACACACGAGTCACTACTTTACAGAACGTTTAGTCACACACACAGAGTCAACACTTTACAGAACTTCTGGTCACATCACGAGTCACCACTTTACAGAAAATCTGGTCACATCACGAGTCACCACTTTACAGAACGTTTAGTCACATCACGAGTCACCACTTAACAGAACATTTAGTCAAATCACGAGTCACCACTTTACAGAACATCTGGTCACATCACGAGTCACCACTTTACAGAACATCTGGTCACATCACGAGTCACCACTTTACAGAACGTTTAGTCACATCACGAGTCACCACTTTACAGAACGTTTAGTCAAATCACGAGTCACCACTTTACAGAACGTTTAGTCACATCAAGAGTCACTACTTTACAGAACATTTAGTCACATCACGATCACCACGTTACAGAACGTTAGTCACATAACGAGTCAACACTTTACAGAACATTTAGTCACACCACGGAGTCAACACTTTACAGAACGTTTAGTCACATCACGAGTCACCACTTTACAGAACATTTAGTCACACCACGAGTCAACCACTTTACAGAACATCTGGTCACATCACTAGTCACCACTTTACAGAACATCTGAGTCACATCACGAGTCACCACTTTACAGAACGTTTAGTCACATCACGAGTCACACTTTACAGAACATTGAGTCACATCACGAGTCACCACTTTACAGAAACAGTCTGGTCACATCACGAGTCAACACTTTACAGAAATCGTTAGTCAACATCAAGAGTCACACTTTACAGAACGTTTAGTCACATCACGAGTCACCACTTTACAGAACATTCTGGTCACATCACGAGTCACCACTTTACAGAACATCTGAGTCACATCACGAGTCACCACTTTACAGAACGTTTAGTCACATCACGAGTCACCACTTTACAGAACATCTGGTCACATCACGAGTCACCACTTTACAGAGTCACATCACGAGTCACACTTTACAGAACGTTTAGTCACATCACGAGTCACACTTTACAGAACATTTAGTCACACCACGAGTCAACACTTTACAGAACTTCTGGTCACATCACGAGTCACCACTTTACAGAAAATCTGGTCACATCACGAGTCACCACTTTACAGAACGTTTAGTCACATCACGAGTCACCACTTTACAGAACATTTAGTCACATCACGAGTCACCACTTTACAGAACATCTGGTCACATCACGAGTCACCACTTTTACAGAACATCTGGTCACATCACGAGTCACCACTTTACAGAACGTTTAGTCACATCACGAGTCACCACTTTACAGAACATCTGGTCACATCACGAGTCACCACTTTACAGAACATCTGGTCACATCACGAGTCACCACTTTACAGAACGTTTAGTCACATCACGAGTCACCACTTTACAGAACGTTTAGTCACACCACGAGTCACCACTTTACAGAAAGTTTAGTCACACCACGAGTCAACACTTTACAGAACGTTTAGTCACATCACGAGTCACCACTTTACAGAACGTTTAGTCACATCACGAGTCACCACTTTACAGAACGTTTAGTCACACCACGAGTCACCACTTTACAGAACGTTTAGTCACACCACGAGTCACTACTTTACAGAACATTTAGTCACATCACGAGTCACCACTTTACAGAACGTTTAGTCACATCACGAGTCAACACTTTACAGAACATTTAGTCACACCACGAGTCAACACTTTACAGAACGTTTAGTCACACCACGAGTCAACACTTTACAGAACGTTTAGTCACATCACGAGTCACCACTTTACAGAACATCTGGTCACATCACGAGTCACCACTTTACAGAACGTTTAGTCACATCACGAGTCACCACTTTACAGAACATCTGGTCACATCACGGACTACCACTTTATAAAATGTCTGGTAATATCACGAGTTCGAAATGTGAAGTTATAGAAATGATGTTTCTATTGCCTTGTTTGCTTTCATAATAGCTTCTTCACAATGTCTCCCATAACTAATAACAATTGACACATCAATAAATTAATATGAGTGAGTCATGTGGTATTGATATTTGCACACTTCCCACGCCTTTGTAATGCATAATTTGATGTTGTTGTTCTCGGTTAGCCCCATAAGTGATGTGTGAATGATATCATGTGTACAAGCGATAGATATGAAGGGAAGAATGTTAGACGGACCTGCGTGCTAAATTCTTAACCCTTTGAAAATAAAGTTTGTTCGTTCATTCGTTCGTTCGTTCGTTCGTTCTTCTTTATCCTAGTCTATAAAGGTCATTTCATTGTGCATAGTGGCAATGTCATTGTGTAATCAGGAAAATTCCTTGTCTATGATGGCAGTTTCCTTGTGTATGAAGGCTAAACAATGAGAATACACTTATTGTATATACTATTTTGATGTTATGTCCCTGTAAGGCTGAGTGTGTTGCACAAACACTGCACTCACACTGACACTCGCATGTGATAACTCACCCCCCCCCCCCTCCCACCCGACTCACCCCTTGCTCTGATTATTATCCGTGTATTTCAGGATGATAAACCGAGGCCGTTAACCCACTTGACCTGTACGGCTAACCTTGACCCAACAAGTGTGCTCGCGGTCACCCAGCACGTGAGGTCACAGAAGTCTGCGACTGACGGAAGGATCCTGTACATGTGCAGGTAAGTGTCCCCAGGTATCCTTTTGATGTACAAACAGGTGTACAGTGATATGTGGATATGTTATGTTTTATGTCCACACAGGTGTACAGTGATACGTGGATGTGTTATGTTTGATGTCCACACAGGTGTATGTATAGTGATACGTGGATGTGTTATGTTTTATGTCCACACAGGTGTACAGTGATACGTGGATGTGTTATGTTTTATGTACACACAAGTGTACAGTGATACGTGGATGTGTTATGTTTGATGTGCACACAGGTGTACAGTGATACGTGGATGTGTTATGTGTGATGTACACACAGGTGTACAGTGATACGTGGATGTGTTATGTTTGATGTACACACAAGTGTACAGTGATACGTGGATGTGTTATGTTTGGTGTACACACAGGTGTACAGTGATACGTGGATGTGTTATGTTTGATGTACACACAAGTGTACAGTGATACGTGGATGTGTTATGTTTTATGTACACACAGGTGTACAGTGATACGTGGATGTGTTATGTGTGATGTACACACAGGTGTACAGTGATACGTGGATGTGTTATGTTTAGTGTACACACAGGTGTACAGTGATACGTGGATGTGTTATGTTTAGTGTACACACAGGTGTACAGTGATACGTGAATGTGTTATGTTTGATGTACACACAGGTGTACAGTGATACGTGGATATGTTATGTTTGATAAATTATTATATTTCGCTATATCTCGTCAGGTACATACTCCAGACGTCACACAACATAGAGTAAAATAACTAGATAAATCCTTCATACTGAAGTATACACATGTTCGCACAGTAATACCAATTGTTTACCATGGTAATATTAAATTGACTACCATGTCTTTCTGTTTGCACAAAATTGGCCTATGTAGATGAATCATTAGGGCTACTGAAGATAGGGAGATTTATCTACTGGAGAAAGGGAGATGTGTCTACTGGAGATAGGGAGATATGTCTACTAGAGATCAATATTGTTGTAGATTCTACTGTATAACTCTGTCGACTTCCCTCTATATATCCATATCTAACTGTTTGCACACCTTCGTTGCACATTTTCTTATTTTGACACTTTTGACAACTGAACTTCTGCGCAGCCGTCCTATAAGCCAAGTATGTACTTTGGCCTAGCAACGTTTCATACCTATACTTTACAACACAATCTTCCTAGCAACTCTATGCTACCAATGCCAAACCTGGACAATGACAGAAAAAGAGAAAAGAAAAATCACAACAACAAAAATGAGATTTCTGAGAAGAATACTCAATGTATCAAGAAGAGATAAGATCAAAAATGAAGAAATCAGGACTAAAGTGGGGGGTTATAGCAGCACTAGATTTTATTAGAAGGCAGAAATTCAATGGTTTGGCCATGCAAGTAGGTTACCAACTACCAGTATACCACAACAAGTAATGATGCACAGACCAGAGGGAAGCAGAGGAAGAGGCCGACCACGTAAACGATGGACGCAGGGAATAACAGAGTCCATGGGAATATCGATATATGAAGCCCATAAGCGGGCACTCTCGCGATGTTTATACTTCACCTCGATACCGCAAGGCACAAGCTGGAACATGATGAGATGAGATGAGATGAGGCTTTTTCTGGTTACGTTGTAATTTTTAATTAAAATGTTCTCATTCATTTTTTTCTTTAGATCTGTATGTGCTGTACCTGATGAAGATTACTATGATCGAAACGTCAATTCCATGTTTTGTGGTATAAATTAGTTTTATCTTCCTTTTTCAGGAAAGGGTGGGGGGGGGGAGGTTTGTTATTATCATTGATACGTTTCCCCCTGTGGTTTACGTTTTCTGATTTGAATTCTGTGTAAGGTATGCACACGGTGTCTGTGCTTATCTCTCACTTTTTGGCAAGTGTTACACATAGCTAACTGTTGTTATTGTGTATTATCAAAGGATCGTCCACTTGTCTGTCTCTCTTCTCACCAGAAACGGAGCCGAGTATAGCGGCCTAGTGTATGTGCTGTCCCTCCTGCTGGACAGGCTGGACAATGACCATCACTTGACCGTCCCTCTGGTGGTTGGGGCCGTCAAGGCCATCAGACCTCAGGTCATCGCTACGTTGGTAAGTCTGAAGACATTGTGAAAGTGGTTGACTTAAAGAACACGTATTGATTGTCATCAATGTTAGACGGAAGACATCTGACTGTCATCCGGATAAGACATAAGACATCTTACTGTCACCAGGATAAGACAGAAGAGAATGCACTGTTATTGTGATATGACAGAAGAGAATGCACTGTCATGGAGATAATACAGAAGAGAATTCAATGTCATCGGGATACGATAGAAGAGAAATCATTTTAATCGGGATAAGACACAAGACAGTTGGTTGTCATCAGGATAGCACAGAAGACAAATCATTGTCATCAAGATAAGACACAAGACAAATGATTGTCATAAGGATAAGATTCAAGACAATTGACTGTCATCGAGATAAGACACAAGACAAATGATTGTCATAAGGATAAGGCACAAGACAATTGACTGTTATCATGATACGATAGAAGACAAACGGAGACAATATGATGTGTAATGATGCCTAAGAAGAACAGTATGCCATATAAATGTTATGATTTACCAGAGCAGTGTCCTATATGGCCTGCTATCTACGATCCCAGTCGACAGGGGTTTTCTTTAATGCACTCAAAGTATGCACGGGACCTATTGATTAGTGAAATGTGTGTGTGTATGTGTGTGTTGTGTGTGTGTGTGTGTGGGGGGGGGGTGAGTGGGGGGGATGTATGGGTGTGACATAATTAGATTCCCCCGAAGCACATTAATCTCAGAATGGGATCTAAGAAAGGATTAAAACCTGGTAGAGTTATATTTATGTGTCAAACATTTAGGCGACGATAACCCCCAAAATATGTATGTCTCTCTGCCTGTTTCAGGATCAGTATCGACTGCTGTACAAGGTTCTACAGCTCTACAGCCACAGCGTCAATGAGTAATCCAACTTTGCTCGTTAAAATATTAGCAGTTCATCATTATTTTTGAGCATTGTTGTATCATCTTTGAGCATTGTTGTATCATCTTTGAGCATTGTTTCATCATCTTTGAGCAATGTGGTATTATCATCTTTGAGCATTGTTGTATCATCTTTGAGCATTGTTTCATCATCTTTGAGCAATGTTGTATTATCATCTTTGAGCATTGTTGTATCATCTTTGAGCATTGTTTCATCATCTTTGAGCAATGTTGTATTATCATCTTTGAGCTGTGTTGTAACATATTTGTGCACTGTTGTTTCATCTTTGAGCATTCTTGTATCATCTATGAGCAATGTTGTATCATCTTTGAGCACTGCTGTACCATCTTTGAGCAATGTTGTATCATCTTTGAGCACTGTTCTATCATTCGTGAGCATTGTTGTATCATCTATGAGCATTGTTGTATCATCTTTGAGCACTGCACTATCATTTTTGAGCATTGTTGTATCATCTATGAGAATTGTTGTATCATCTTTGAGCACTGTTCTTTCATCTGTGAGCATTGTTGTATCATCTTTGAGCACTGTTTCTATCACCTGTGAGCAATGTTGTATCATGTTTGAGCACTTTTTCAATCATCTTTGAGCATTTTTCTATCATCTTTGAGCATTGTTTCATCATCTTTGAGCATTGTTCTATCATCTTTGAGCATTGTTTCATCATATTTGAGCATTGTTCTATCCTCTTTGAGCATTGTTTCATCATCTTTGAGCATTGTTCTATCGTCTTTGAGCATTGTTCTATCGTCTGGGAACATTGTTTCATCATCTTTGAGCATTGTTCTATCATCTTTGAGCATTGTTCTATCATCTTTGACATTGTTTCATTCATCTTTGAGCATTGTTCTATCGTCTTTGAGCATTGTTTCATCCTCTTGAGCATTGTTCTGTCGTCTTTCAGCACTGTTGTCTCATGTTTGAGCATTCCTGATATAATGTTTGAGCATTATTATATCACCTTTGAGCATTTTTATAACATCTTCGAGCATTGTTATATCATCTTTGATGCATTGTTCTATCATCTTTGAGCGGTGTTCTATCATCTTTGAGCAAATGTTGGTATCATCTTTGAGCAATGTTGTATCATTTTTGAGAATTCTTGTATCATCTTTGAGCATTGTTTTCATTATTTACAATGATAGTGCTTAGAAACAGAGGCTTGGTACTAAACAGGGATGCAGGCGAACCAACGGTTATTTATAGGACAGAAGAACGCTGGCGAACCAGCAGCGACAGAAGAACACTGGCGAACCAGCAGTGACAGAAGAGCACTAGTGAACCAGCAGGCGAACATAAGAACACTGCCGAAACACAGCGAATAAAGAACACTAGCGAACCAGCAGCGACAGAAGAACACTGGCGACCAGCAGAGACAGAAGAACACTGGCGAACCAGCAGCGACAGAAGATTATTGGCGAACCAGCAGCGACAGAAGAATACTGGCGAACCAGCAGCGACAGAAGATTATTGGCGAACCAGCAGCCACAGAGAGTGATCATCCCTTGTCCCATGGTAACACTCCTGATCAGGAAATCACCAAAAAGCATGTTTGGCGTGCATTTATGATCATCCATTGTGATCATGTGAACATTTACCATTCTTTCAACGTTGTATCTTTTATTATAACGAAATTTCTCGTTGTTGTTTTTCAAAAATCATATTATATTATAATATATTATCAATTAACAAAGATTTTAATTTTATTATTAAGAACAAAAAGCACAAACAGAACAAGTGCCCGGCAGTTTCCTGCTGTTGGACTGCGATGTACCGGGTCATTCACATGTTGCTAGCCCTCAATGCACACAGACATAAGTGGCCAGTCTTTGCCTCTCATAGCGGACGACGATCTTAGGTGTCATGCCCTCGTCCGACTTTTCTCAGGACATATAACCTCCTGGTGATTACACTAACGCCCTCACTAATGTTTAGTCAATTCTCTCTTACCATTAATTCAACTCGGGGGGGGGGGGGGAGACTTTTTTTTTTCAAGAGGACAGAACCCACCTCAAACAGAACATTTCTTAGACCTGTGGTTCTCAACCTTTTTTGGCGCATGCACCCTTTCATCATATGTCAGAATGTCATTGCTCCCTTTCCAGTGAATGAAAGAAGAAGAATTCCTTCCTTTCCAAAATTTCAGCCTCAAAAGTTGCATTCAAAATAATATGCCTATAATACTGACAATCCTTATTTTCTTCCATATTTGTACACAACCTTTACATACATAGATTAATTGTATAGTGTAGTAAAACGACAAAGAATTGCTACTTAATATACGACACCAGAATGCCAGAAAATTGTGCTTCATCACACAAAACGCTCACCAGAAAACTAGGATATTGTGCCTGAAGCCATTATGAGTCTGGCAATCGTGGGAGGAATATTCCCCTTGGGGGAATTTCCACTGGTTGAGAACCACTGCCTTAAACAGACTGTTTAAAACTGCATTTCAGCTCAGGACAGTTATAGCACCGGTAAGTCCCCTTAGTAAGATAGCTAACGGATTTAGCAATTAAAGTGCCTGCCAGATCTATCCATCTGTTCTTGGGTATACACTCTAGCTCATGGCTGTGCATGTCAATGCTCTAGGTAGCTGACAGAATCATTTACATCTCTCTCTCTGCTGTACCATAGTTTCAAACCCTGAGGTGTAGATGACCTGATGAAGAACATTATAATGACAGCATGTACACATCCGTATTTCCCACCAACTATTGTGAGCTTGTATGTCTGAATACTGATAACGAATGTACATACAAACATGTCAGTTTTCACTGATCTGTGCTGGTGTTCCTTTCATAAACACTCAGTGATTGGTTTCCCTCTTACAATCTCCTTGTAAATGACAGGAACCATTCGACAATTTACATATTGGGTATTTCAAACACAGAGAGTGACTGTCTGAA
Source organism: Cepaea nemoralis (assembly GCA_014155875.1). Classification (NCBI taxonomy): domain Eukaryota; kingdom Metazoa; phylum Mollusca; class Gastropoda; order Stylommatophora; family Helicidae; genus Cepaea; species Cepaea nemoralis. The sequence continues at coordinate 26,370 of JACEFZ010024455.1, read as the reverse complement.
ACATATAGAGTGCGAATTAACACATGAGAAAGAAAATATATGGTGTTGTGTTTTTACGAACATCTGTTGAGGGTGCCTGTTTGAAATATCAACATACATAGGAGCAAGAATATACATAATGCAGTTCACATCAAAACAAAAGCAAGGAAGTGACTGCTATAACTCTCAGAAAAACACACGGCTTTGCTTGCATGACAGCATTATGTTAGTCTAGCAGTCTTCTTCCATTTCTAGAAGTTCTCATCGTCCAATCAGCTATGATTTACTTATTGGGTGTAACTCTTCTGTGTGTAACTCTTCTGTGTGTAGCTCTTCTGCGTGTACCTCTTCTGTGTGTAACTCTTCTGTGTGTAACTCTTCTGTGTGTAACTCTTCTGTGTGTAACTCTTCTGTGTGTAACTCTTCTGTGTGTAACTCTTCTGTGTGTAACTTTTCTGTGTGTAACTCTTCTGGGTGTAACTCTTCTGCGCGTAGCTCTTCTGCGTGTAACTCTTCTGTGTGTAGCTCTTCTGCGTGTACCTCTTCTGCGTGTAGCTCTTTTGTGTGTAGCTCTTCTGTGTGTAACTCTTCTGTGTGTAACTCTTCTGTGTGTAACTCTTCTGTGTGTAACTCTTCTGTGTGTAACTCTTCTGTGTGTAACTCTTCTGTGTGTAACTTCTTCTGTGTGTAACTCTTCTGGGTGTAACTCTTCTGCGCGTAGCTCTTCTGCGTGTAACTCTTCTGTGTGTAGCTCTTCTGCGTGTAACTCTTCTGTGTGTAACTCTTCTGCGTGTAACTCTTCTGCGTGTAACTCTTCTGCGTGTAGCTCTTTTGTGTGTAGCTCTTCTGTGTGTAACTCTTCTGTGTGTAACTCTTCTGTGTTTAACTCTTCTGTGTGTAACTCTTCTGTGTGTAGCTCTTCTGTGTGTAACTCTTCTGTGTGTAACTCTTCTGTGTGTAACTCTTCTGTGTGTAACTCTTCTGTGCATAGCTTTTCTGTGTATAGCTCTTCTGTGTGTATGAGCGTCGTGGTTGTACTATTACAAATTCTCTAAGCTAACTATCTAGAATCTAGATCTATCTCGTGTTAGCGTCTAGAAGAAAGATTAAACATGAATATTTTTATGCGGGTGACGATTCCGAAGGCCAGTCCATCCTAGTCGGCAGGCAAGACTGCTAGTCACTGCACAATCACAACGCCCACATCATCTAGCGTTGTTTATTTATCCATTTTTGAAATCATCGTCTAGCACTGTTTAGTTAATTATCTTTTATTGTATCACTAATTAGTATTGAGTATTAAATCATTGTTCACAACGTCATCATTTATTGTCTTATTATTATTAGTGAATGTCTATTCTCCATGTGTACACCGAACATGACAACTGTGGTTGTTTATTCTCCGTGTGTACAACTGAACGTCGCATGTATGATTGTCTATTCTCCTGGTGACGACAGAGGGCAGCGAGATGCCGGTAACAGTATCTGTCAACAAGAGAATGCAGCAGCCAGAGAGATTCATCCCTAGAGTCAACCAATGTTCCAGATGCCAGAGGGCCGGCAGAGCAATATGCCGCAGTAAGACGGAAATCTGCCGTTACTGCGCCGATCACCACGCCTTCAAGGAGTGTCCGCTGGCCAAGCTGGACACGGCCTTCCGAGCTCCTAACAACAAAAGAAAGTGCGCCAACTGCCTGGGCAAGCATGGAGCAAGATACTTGGGCTGTCCGTACCTGCAACGACACCATTAAGGAAGCAATGCGAAGGGGCGAGACAGCCACGGGTATAGCACAAGCTGAAAGAGGTCAACTGCAAAAACAGACGCGCTGAAGAAACAAGTCATGGCACTGCTGACTCCGACTCCGATCAGCGACAACGAAAAACTACTGGCGGAAATGAAGGAGATTCAGCAAACCATCAAGCAAGACATATGGCACTGATTAAGAAGGAGAACGAAGAAATCCTACAAACCAGTAAATCAGAGCGAGAACTACATAAAGCTGACATGGAAATATTCTGAAACAAAACAACAGGAGCCGTACAAGAAATTACAGAGAAACCGCAAGAGGAAAACCAGGAGACCGAGCCTGAATCGCAAGCGAAGCCAGCAGCCCAACCACGACGCCAGAAACAGCCAAAGGGAAGCCAATATTCAGCCAGACATCCGAAGAAAACCGAGATGAGCAGTCTGACGACGACAGAGAGGACGCCCCAATACCGCCTCTATTTACAGATGAAGAATTCGCGGAGATAATGAGGACACTCGAACTCAGGTCAAGGAATACAGAAGGCGCATGGAAGAAAAAGCAAAGAAGTACACGAAAATCAAGGGGAAACCAATGCCCTTCCGTATCGCTGAAAAACCAGATTTATACGAGAATGAAGATCACCCATGGAAATACTATATAGATGAAGGAGAGATCGTCCCATGTCTGACCACAGAGGAAAAAATCGAATGGCAACAGAAACTCAAACTCCAAGAAGAAAACAGGCGCAAGGAGGGAAATGGAAACGTAGAAAAGCTCCTACAGAAAATACACAAAAATGAGGCAAAAACCAAACAAATAAAAAGTCCTTTTAAGAACTGCAACCAGTCAAGCCAAACTAGCCAGGAGCCTTCACTAACAAAAGAAACCGCCAGAGACGGGAACAAAGGATAGCCGCCGACCATCCCTCAAGCACAGACACAAACCAATATAACCAGTCCGAGAAAGGACTCGCTCGTAAGAGAGCACAAGACAAGAGTTAGGGTGAATAAACCCACAAAAGCCACGGACCTCAACAATAACTACAACTGAAGAGGCAGGTTGAACGAGGCCGAATTTGGAATTTTTATTTTGAAAAGTTGGAATTTTAATTGGAATTGGATTGTCTATTCTCCATGTGTACAATTGGACGTGGCTGTATGATTGTGGATTCTCCGTGTGTACAATTGTACGTTGCTATATGATTGTCTGTCCTACATTCGTACAATTAAACGTGGCATGTATGATTGCCTGTTCTCCATGTGTACAATTGTAAGTGGCATGTATGATTGTCTGTTCTAAGTGTGTACAATTGAACGTAACATGTATGATTGTCGTAAATCTTCGAAATAAAAGTTCATTTGTTCATGTAATCCTACCTATATATGTTTAATGCATGTATTTCTACCCAGATATGAATTATGAATGATATTCAGCTTTCCTATGTACTATCTCGAGCAGTTTATACCAGACTTAAATATTTCACTTTATTCCCGTGTAACTATCAGTATTTTACATACTCTACTGCAGCTTTGCCGGTCTCCCTGGTCTAGATATTACACGATTTTCTCCGTAATCTCGTATTCTCTCGTAAGTAACGTGACGTTACTCGAGAATCGGTAGCGGTTCTCTCCGCGTCGGTATCTTACGGGATATGTGAGCCAGTCGCTCAGAAAGCAATGGCAAACAACTGAGCGTATTCTTGCCAAGAAATCAACAATCAGCTGAAAGATGCTGATGTTGACAATGATGTCATGTAAAGGATATGCGAATCCCCCCCCCCCCATTCCCCCCCCCCCCCCCCCCCCCAAAAAAAAAACTGCAGCTTTAGTCATCCAAGGACTCTGATCCAGCTATTGGTATTTCAAGAATGTCAATGCAGCAAGAATAATTTTTAATATTTCACTGCAGCATCAAGATTTCAAATATTTTCAATGCAGCATCAAGATTTCCAATATTTCAATGCAGCATCAAGATTTCAAATATTTCACTTCAGCATCAAGATTTCAAATATTTCACTTCAGCATCAAGATTTCAAATATTTTTTGCAACACAAGTATTTCAAGTATGAATAAATGCCTGTATTTTCAGTTTTCTAGTTCATTGATGCAACATTTCAAACATTCTGTTCTAACTATAGACATCTCAACAAAGCATTCATGCTATCAATGAAGTATTGACAAAGCCACAGATGTCGTGACATCTAGACACTATCTCCTGAAGCCAGTGACTACGCAGGGTTCGGTTCTTTTTCTTGTGGGGCACCAGCATCTGGTTCGGGTTCGTCATCCTCATTGATCTCCTTGATTTCTTCGATCTCCTCCTCGTGAATTGATACACGGCTCTCGTCTGGGCTCGTATCTTCATTGTCTGAAAGTGACACAAATAGCTAGTCACACATTTGACAGTGACATAGATAGCTAGTCACACATCTGACGGTGACACAATAGCTAGTCACACATTTGACAGTGACACAATAGCTGGTCACACATTTGACAGTGACACAAAAAGCTGGTACTACATCTGACGGTGACACAATAGCTGGTCACACATCTGACAGTGACACAAATAGCTGGTCACACATCTGACAGTGACACAAATAGCTGGTCACACATCTGACAGTGACACAAATAGCTGGTCGCACATCTGACAGTGACACAAATAGCTGGTCACACATCTGACAGTGACACAAATAGCTGGTCACACATCTGACAGTGACACAAATAGCTGGTCACACATCTGACAGTGACACAAATAGCTGGTCGCACATCTGACAGTGACACAATAGCTGGTCACACATCTGACAGTGACACAATAGCTGGTCACACATCTGACAGTGACACAAATAGCTGGTCACACAATTGACAGTGACACACAAAGCTGGTCACACATCTGGCAGTGACACAATAGCTGGTCATGACAGTCTGGTAGAGAGTTGAGGAGATGGCAGTCTGGTAGAGAGTTGAGGAGATGGCAGTCTGGTAGAGAGTTGAGGAGATGGCAGTCTGGTAGAGAGTTGAGGAGATGGCAGTCTGGTAGAGAGTTGAGGAGATGACAGTCTGGTAGAGAGTTGATGAGATGGCAGTCTGGTAGAGAGTTGAGGAGATGGCAGTCTGGTAGAGAGTTGAGGAGATGGCAGTCTGGTAGAGAGTTGAGGAGATGGCAGTCTGGTAGAGAGTTGAGGAGATGGCAGTCTGGTAGAGAGTTGAGGAGATGGCAGTCTGGTAGAGAGTTGAGGAGATGGCAGTCTGGTAGAGAGTTGAGCAGATGGCAGTCTGGTAGAGAGTTGAGGAGATGACAGTCTGGTAGAGAGTTGAGGAGATGGCAGTCTGGTAGAGAGTTGAGGAGATGACAGTCTGGTAGAGAGTTGAGGAGATGACAGTCTGGTAGAGAGTTGAGGAGATGGCAGTCTGGTAGAGAGTTGAGGAGATGGCAGTCTGGTAGAGAGTTGAGGAGATGGCAGTCTGGTAGAGAGTTGAGGAGATGGCAGTCTGGTAGAGAGTTGAGCAGATGGCAGTCTGGTAGAGAGTTGAGGAGATGACAGTCTGGTAGAGAGTTGAGGAGATGGCAGTCTGGTAGAGAGTTGAGCAGATGGCAGTCTGGTAGAGAGTTGAGGAGATGACAGTCTGGTAGAGAGTTGAGGAGATGACAGTCTGGTAGAGAGTTGAGGAGATGACAGTCTGGTAGAGAGTTGAGCAGATGGCAGTCTGGTAGAGAGTTGAGGAGATGGCAGTCTGGTAGAGAGTTGAGGAGATGCAGTCTGGTAGAGAGTTGAGGAGATGGCAATCTGGTAGAGAGTTGAGGAGATGGCAGTCTGGTAGAGAGTTGAGGAGATGGCAGTCTGGTAGAGAGTTGAGGAGATGGCAATCTGGTAGAGAGTTTGAGGAGATGGCAGTCGGGTAGAGAGTTGAGGAGATGGCAGTCTGGTAGAGAGTTGAGGAGATGGCAGTCTGGTAGAGAGTTGAGGAGATGCAGTCTGGTAGAGAGTTGAGGAGATGACAGTCTGGTAGAGAGTTGAGGAGATGACAGTCTGGTAGAGAGTTGAGCAGATGGCAGTCTGGTAGAGAGTTGAGGAGATGGCAGTCTGGTAGAGAGTTGAGGAGATGGCAAGTCTGGTAGAGAGTTGAGGAGATGACAGTCTGGTAGAGAGTTGAGGAGATGGCAGTCTGGTAGAGAGTTGAGGAGATGGCAGTCTGGTAGAGAGTTGAGGAGATGGCAGTCTGGTAGGTAGAGAGTTGAGGAGATGACAGTCTGGTAGAGAGTTAGGAGAAAGATTTCTGGGCCAACCTCACACAGAGCCACACAAGCCTGTTTCATGGCTCAGAGCATCTGCACCCAACTGTAGAGGACAATACAGTACAATTCTTCCCCCTCCTTCGCCTTCTTCTTCTTCTTCTTCTTCTTCTTCTTCTTCTTCTTCTTCTTCTTCTTCTTCTTCTTCTTCTTCTTCTTCTTCTTCTTCTTCTTCTTCTTGTCGTCGTCATTCGTCCGATTTTATTTTTTTTTTTTTTTTGGGGGGGGGGGGCACTTAATTGCACTGTGTCAGTTTACAGAAGAGTTGCGGTATTTTCCCTTTTTGATCGACACATCCGACCTCTGCGGACGTTTGTTGACCGGATTAGTCTTCCCGCAAACAGGAGATTTTAGCGTCGTCTGTGTCTCTCTACCACTGCTGACACACCACTGGCCCGTTTGGGACAGCCATATGCATGCCGATCGGCCCGCAAGGGAAGACAGGGGCAGACCATGGACCATTCCCGCAAGGAGGCTTCCATAAGTGCAGAGCCGACACATGACGCTCTGATACTGGGCTGGCCCAAGGAATTGCCACGTCCTGCACATGGCTGCTTCTGTTTATTGAGCCTCCTGTGCATCCCAGACTGCACCTTCGGGGGTCACATGGTTGCAGCTGGCAGATTTTGGACTTTGATGACATCCACGCGCTATGTTTGACCTGAGATGTCATTTAATGGGATTTTCGATCGATGGGCATTTGAACCTGACATCTAGTAGGAATTGAATATGGCTGACATTAGAGCCACTGTGTCAATTTAATAGGGTGCACGCTCAACGGACATCGTTTACGCATGATTTAGGGATGTGCTGATGAGTGTCAGATGCGATTCTAATCCCTGGATCTCTAGAGGTCAACAGCTCCGTGACCCCCTGCTAGTTTGGTTTAGGCCAGTGATGGCCATCTACCCTTGGTGTACGACGTGGACATCTGGAGGAAGTCTTGCAGGCGTTCCTTAACATCAGCACCAAGATTGCTGGCGCCGCGTGTGGTCCAGAGTAGCATTTTATACGCCTCACAACAGCCTGCTCTGTCCACCATGCATGCGACGGAAGTCACCACACCACAGTTACAGTCTTCAAAGGGTTGACCAATTAATCAATACAAGCTAACATCCACACAACACCCAAACTTGACCTGGATTCTTTGTTTGACCAATCAATCAACAAAAGCTAACGACCAACACTGCCCAATCCTGAAACGAATTCTCTGGTTGACCAATCAATGAACAAAATCTAACGACCACACAACCTCCAATCATCGCTGATCAACCAATCAACACAATTTACCGCTCAAACACAACACCCAATCCTGGTTGACCAATCAATGAACAAAATCTAGCGATCAAACACAACACCCAATCCTGGTTGACCAATCAATGAACAAAATCTAGCGATCAAACACAACACCCAATCCTGGTTGACCAATCAATGAACAAAATCTAGCGATCAAACACAACACCCAATCCTGGTTGACCAACCAATCAACAAAATCTAGCGATCAAACACAACACCCAATCCTGGTTGACCAACCAATCAACAAAATCTAGCGATCAAACACAACACCCAATCCTGGTTGACCAACCAATCAACAAAATCTAGCGATCAAACACAACACCCAATCCTGACCTGGATTCTCTTGTGGTGTGGTTGGAGTGGGCGGGACACGTGTTTTCACAACCACAGGTTTCGACTTCTTTAGTAAGCCTCTCTTCAGGAAGACCGCCAGCAGACACGTAAACAGCAGCAGTAGGATGATGGCGGGGATGGAGGTGCCCACCACCGTGTTATACGTGGACTGACTACTGGTGTCTGATGGTTGATAAAATAACAGTTAATTGTATTTGCTTTACAGGACGTAGCAGTCAACACCAGCATGTTTTGCGGTTGTGATCGCTTGGCAAGTTACGGTCAGTAGTTTGCCATTGTTTTCTGAACAACCAAGTCGTAAAACACCAACGCTAGGCGGTTTGCTGCAAAATCGTCTGCAGTTGTTTTTCGAACGCGAGTAAGCGTCTGTAACATTAGAGCCACGGAGCCGGGCTTGGTGGTTGTTACAGAGGGGACCATACATCATCATAGATGTACTAGTTTATAGACACAGAGTGTGTGTGTGTGTGTGTGTGTGTGTGTGTGTGTGTGATTGTATAGATGATATCATAGATATGCTAGTTTATAGAGACTTCGTGTGAGTGTGTGTGATTGTATAATAGACACACAGTGTATGTGTATGTGTGTGTTTGTAATTGTGTGTGTGTCTGTGTGTGTGGGCGCGCGCGCGCGCGCGTGTGTGTGTGTGTGTGTGTGTGTGTGTGTGTGTGTGTGTGAGATCGTAGAGATATCATAGAAGTGCTAGTTTATAGACAATTTATGTGTGCTAGTTTATAGACTTTATTTATAGAATATGCATTTTATTGAACTAGGCCAGTATGTGGCAATCTATGGATCATGAATTGTACTCTAATGAACCAGGTCATACATTGCACTGGACCAGGTCATGTATTGTACTCCGATGAACAAGGTCACTGTATGGCTATGTTTCACTTCTACCCATGGTCGCATTGGTGGACACAAGTTTGGATGTCCACGCCACATGTGTGAAGACAATTCTCTCAAACACACCTCACGTGTGAAGACAATTCTCTCAAACACACCTCACGTGTGAAGACAATTCTCTCAAACACACCTCACGTGTGAAGACAATTCTCTCAAACACACCTCACGTGTGAAGACAATTCTCTCAAACACACCTCACGTGTGAAGACAATTCTCTCAAACACACCTCACGTGTGAAGACAATTCTCTCAAACACACCTCACGTGTGAAGACAATTCTCTCAAACACACCTCACGTATGAAGACAATTCTCTCAAACACACCTCACGTATGAAGACAATTCTCTCAAACACACCTCACGTGTGAAGACAATTCTCTCAAACACACCTCACGTGTGAAGACAATTCTCTCAAACACACCTCACGTGTGAAGACAATTCTCTCAAACACACCTCACGTGTGAAGACAATTCTCTCAAACACACCTCACGTGTGAAGACAATTTTCTCAAACACACCTCACGTGTGAAGACAATTCTCTCAAACACACCTCACGTGTGAAGACAATACTCTCAAACACATCTCATGGAGCAACAGTTACAATGATGATATTTACAGCCTGGCATGGACTAGATATTGTCACACGAATATCATTACAAGATCAGTGTTTGAGATGGTAGAAACAGATATTGTCACACGAATATCACTACAAGATCAGTGTTTGAGATGGTAGAAACAGATATTGTCACACGAATATCACTACAAGATCAGTGTTTGAGATGGTAGAAACAGATATTGTCACACGAATATCACTACAAGATCAGTGTTTGAGGTGGTAGAAACAGATATTGTCACATGAATATCATTACAAGATCAGTGTTTGAGATGGTAGAAACAGATATTGTCACACGAATATCACAACAATATCAGTGTTTGAGATGGTTGAAACCGATATTGTCACACGAATATCACTACAAGATCAGTGTTTGAGATGGTAGAAACAGATATTGTCACACGAATATCATTACAAGATCAGTGTTTGAGATGGTAGAAACAGATATTGTCACACGAATATCATTACAAGATCAGTGTTTGAGATGGTAGAAACAGATATTGTCACACGAATATCATTACAAGATCAGTGTATGAGATGGTAGAAACAGATATTTTCACACAGATATCACTACAAGATCAGTGTGTGAGATGGTAGAAACAGATATTGTCACACAGATATCACTACAAGATCAGTGTGTGAGATGGTAGAAACAGATATTGTCACACGAATATCATTACAAGATCAGTGTTTGAGATGGTAGAAACAGATATTGTCACACGAATATCATTACTAGATCAGTGTTTGAGATGGTAGAAACAGATGAAACTGTAATGATGTGCACCTGTAGAACAAAATGGGTCAGAGAAGCCTGGTGAGCAGCCCAGCATACAAGAGCCGTTGACGTGGTGGCATGTCCTGATGCCTCGCAGCCATGATTTGCCACAGTCCGGGCTGCAGAAGAAGCCGCATCCTTGGCCATAGGATCCCAGCGGGCACACTGAAATATGGACGTCATTCTAGCTGGGTTGTGTGTCTGTTTCTTTGTCTCTTGTGTTGGTGGGGTATGTTGGTGGGTTATGTTGATGATATATGTTGATGAGTTATGTTGATGGGTTATGTCGGTGGGTTATGTTTATGGGTTAGATTAATGAATTATGTTGATGGGTTATGTTGATGGGTTATGTTGATGAGATGATCTATGTTGATGGGTATTGTTGATGGGTTATGTTGATGGGATGATCTATGATGATGAGATGATCTATGTTGATGGGATTATCTATATTAATGAGATGATCTATGTTGATGGGTTATGTTGATGAGATGATCTATGATTGATTGATTGATTGATTTAGGAACCGACATCACAGCATTCGGGGCATTCCCATAAGCGCTCCGTCCCCATCCTCAGCAGCCAGCGAAGAGTTCCAACACTAATAGTGCCAGTAGCAATCTGATTATATGTCCGTCTCGCCTTTCCTCTGAGCGTTGAGCATCGGCCAGATCCTCTCGAGACTCCTCGCTGTCTCATTCTTGCCAGACCATGGTAATCCATTTGCTCCTCCGAGGTGTACACGTGCTCCCACAAGGCCGCAACCACGTCTGCCTTGTCATGCATCAATACTCCACCAAGTTCTGCAGAGCCAGCCAATCTGTCCGCCTGTTCATTTCCCAGCACACCGGCATGCCCCGGAGAAAAGATCCAGGCGATGCTTGTCACCCGTGACCTCCGAAGCGAAGCAAGCCACTCCGCACGAAGCCTGCCCGTCCTCACCCTCGTCAGCATGCTTTCTGAGTCAGTTGCAATCCCGATGTGTGTGTGTGTGTGTGTGTGTGTGTGTGTGTGTGTGTGTGTGTGTGTGTGTCGTATTCTTCATCCAGCGGAGAGCCGCAGTGACCGCCTCCACCTCCATTCTTAAGCTGGATGTTGTGGTATCATATGCCAGGCTCTCCTGCCCCAAACATCGACCATTAGCTTTAGCTATGAACCCCCAGCCACTTCTCTCACCTCTTGACACCGAACCATCTGTGTAGATATTCACATCACCCGAGTGAACATTGTCCTGAATTAGTTGCTGGATTTCCACTTCCGTGGCCCCTGCTGGCCACTCCCTGCACTCCCGGCTTAATGTGATTATAACTCTGCACAATTCTGACTGCTCCGCTGGCACTCTGACCCACTCCTCTCCCCGCCTAATGTTCTCCAAGCGGCACACCTGTCTGATCGTATCCTCTGCCTGAGCCATCCATGATTTCCCTCTTATCAGTCGCTGACCCTTAACTGCGTCCAGCGCCTCATGCAGTGGGTGGTCTGTGTCTGCAGCTATTCTGAGGTATGCCTTCGCCTGCATCACCTTGAGCCTACCAGCAACACTCGGCAGACCAAGGATCACTTTGGGGTGTCTCTAGTGCATCCCAGAATGACCCGCAAAGCTTCGTTCTGTATGCGCTCTAAATTCACCAGCTGACTCTCTGAGACAGTGAGCAGACCTAATCCATAATCAACCAATGAGAGGATCAAGTACTGGTATAGTGTGAAAAGCATTCTCTGCTCTGTGACCATTGCAGTCATAGTTTTAATTGCACTGAGTCCCTTTTGAGATCTTGTCATTACCGTCTGTCAAATGTGATCCCCAGATACTTCAGTTTGTTCTCTTTGATGAATCTCTGCTGAGATGATCTATGTTGATGGGTTATGTTGATGGGACGATCTATATTGATGAAATGATCAATGTTGATGAAATGTTCTATGTTGATGAGATCATCTATATTGATGGGTTATGATGATGGGTTATGTTTGTGAGATGATCTATGTTGTTGAGATGTTATATGTTTATGTAATAATGTTGATTATATACCCCGAAGAAAGCAGATATGTTGATGAAACGAAATGTGTTAGTAAAAGGAGATATATTGATAAGATGAGATATTTTGATGAAAAAGACATGAAATATGTAGATGTTTTGTTGATAAGCTCAGTTACGTTGATGTGACATACTGTTGTGTTATGTTGATAAGATATGTTGATGAAATTTGACGTATTGATATGATATATTGATTATGTATGTTGATGAAATATGTTATGTTGACGACATGAAATATATTGCTGTGATGTGTTGATAAGATATGCCGTGTACAAATGTGAAGTTATATAACAAAGCTTGACCCACTTTTATCACAGGACACTCCATCGAAGCCAGGAGCACACCCGTCAGGACACTGACCCATGCTGGCAAAACACGGCCTACCACGATCACACTCACACGTGAGCTCACACTCACGGCCGAACCGTCCTGTCTGGCAACCGGAATCTGTGAACACAAGGCACAGTTTACTGAAGACTTTCCAGAAATGGGTAAAGACCATACGTGGACCACTGGCTCCCTGCATGTCCACAGTATGTGATACAGCAGTGTGTACAGAGAGTACAGTATGTGATACAGTAGTGTGTACAGAGAGTACAGTATGTGATACAGCAGTGTGTAAAGAGAGTGCAGTATGTGATACAGCAGTGTGTACAGAGAGTACAGTATGTGATACAGCAGTGTGTACAGAGAGTACAGTATGTGATACAGCAGTGTGTACAGAGAGTACAGTATGTGATATAGCAGTGTGTACAGAGAGTACAGTATGTGATACAGCAGTGTGTACAGAGAGTACAGTATGTGATACAGCAGTGTGTACAGAGAGTGCAGTATGTGAATTAGCAGTGTGTACAGAGAGTGCAGTATGTGATACAGTAGTGTGTACAGAGAGTACAGTATGTGATACAGCAGTGTGTAAAGAGAGTGCAGTATGTGATACAGCAGTGTGTACAGAGAGTACAGTATGTGATACAGCAGTGTGTACAGAGAGTACAGTATGTGATACAGCAGTGTGTACAGAGAGTACAGTATGTGATATAGCAGTGTGTACAGAGAGTACAGTATGTGATACAGCAGTGTGTACAGAGAGTACAGTATGTGATACAGCAGTGTGTACAGAGAGTACAGTATGTGAATTAGCAGTGTGTACAGAGAGTGCAGTATGTGATACAGCAGTGTGTACAGAGAGTACAGTATATGATACAGCAGTATGTACAGAGAGTAGAGTATGTGATACAGCAGTGTGTACAGAGAGTACAGTATATGATACAGCAGTGTGTACAGAGAGTACAATATGTGATACAGCAGTGTGTACAGAGAGTACAGTATGTGATACAGCAGTGTGTACAGAGAGTACAGTACGTGATACAGCAGTGTGTACAGAGAGTACAAAATGTGATACAGCAGTGTGTACAGAGAGTACAGTATGTGATACAGCAGTGTGTACAGAGAGTACAGTATATGATACAGCAGTGTGTACAGAGAGTACAAAATGTGATACAGCAGTGTGTACAGAGAGTACAGTATGTGATACAGCAGTGTGTACAGAGAGTACAGTATGTGATACAGTAGTGTGTACAGAGAATACAGTATCTGATACAGCATACACACGGACACACAGATTTACCACCTTATATCTCCTCTTCACACAGACACACAGATAGACTTACCAAAGTCTATCCCCACTTCCCACACAGATATACCACCATGTTACTACTCTTCCCACAAACACACTGACAGACTTACAACCATTTATCTCCTCTTCACACAGACACGCATACACACAGACAGGCTTACCACCATTAATCTCTATGTCACACAGACAGACTTACCACCATATGTCTCACCTCACACAGACAAACAGTCCTACCATACAATAGCCCCAACTCACACAGACATACTTACCACCATACACCTCTATCTTTCATACACACACAGACTGACTTACCACCATTTATCTCCACCCCACACAAACTTACCACCACATATTTCCACCCCACACAGACTTACCACCACATATATCCGTCTAGGACAGATTTACCACCATAAATCTCAATCTCAGACATACTTACCACTATATATCTCCACCCCAACAGACTTATCACTATATAATTCCACCTTACACATACTTATCATCTTATATCTCCACCCCACACAGATTTACCACCATATGACTCCACCTCACACAGATTTACCACCATATATATCCACCTCATACAGACTTATCACCATATATCTCCACCTCACAATGATTTACCAGAATATACATCCACCTCACACAGATTTACCACCATATATCTCCACCTCACACAGACATACCAACATATATCTAAACCTCACACAGAGTTACCAACATATATCTAAACCTCACACAGACTTACCACCATATATCTCCACCTCACACAGATTTACCACAATATGACGCCACCTCACACAGACTTACCACCGTATATCTCCACCTCACATATACTTACCAACATATATCTAAACCTCACACAGACTTACCACCATATATCTCCACCTCACACAGACTTACCAACATATATCAAAACCTCACACAGACTTACTACCATATATCTCCACCTCACACAGACTTACCAACATATATCCAAACCTCACACAGACTTACTACCATATATCTCCACCTCACACAGACTTACCAACATATATCTAAACCTCTAACAGAACTTACCACCATATATCTCCACCTCACATTGATTTATCAGAATATACATTCACCTCACACAGACTTACCACCATATATCTCCACCTCACACAGACTTACCACCATATATCTCCACCTCATACAGACTTACCACCATATATCTCCACCTCACACATACAAATTTACCACCATATATCTCCACCTCACATATACAAATTTACCACCATATATCTCCACCTCACACAGACTTACCTCCATATATCTCCACCTCACACAGACTTACCTCCATATATCTCCACCTCACACAGACTTACCTCCATATATCTCCACCTCACACAGACTTACCACCATATATCTCCACCTCACACACACAGACTTACCTCCATATATCTCCACCTCACACAGACTTACCTCCATATATCTCCACCTCACACAGACTTACCTCCATATATCTCCACCTCACACAGACAGACTTACCTCCATATATCTCCACTCTACACCGACAGACTTACCTCCATATATCTCCACCTCACACAGGACTTACCTCCATATATCTCCAACCTCACACAGGACTTACCTCCATATATCTCCACCTCACACAGACTTATCCCCATATATCTCCACCTCACACAGACTTACCTCCATATATCTCCACCTCACACAGACTTCCCTCCATATATCTCCACCTCACACAGACTTACCACCAATATCTCTACAATACAAATTTACCACCATATATATCCACCTTACACAGACTTACCACCATATATCTCCACCTCACATATACAAATTTACCACCATATATCTCCACCTCACACAGACTTACCACCATATATCTCCACCTCACACAGACTTACCTCCATATATCTCCACCTCATACAGACTTACCACCATATATCTCCACCTCACATATACAAATTTACCACCATATATATCCACCTTACACAGACTTACCACCATATATCTCCACCTCACACAGACTTACACCATATATCTCCACCTCACACAGACTTACCTCCATATATCTCCACCTCACATAACAAATTTACCACCATATATCTCCACCTCACACAGACTTACCTCCATATATCTCCAGCTCATACAGACTTACTCCATATATCTCTACCTCACACAGATTTACCTCCATATATCTCCACCTCACACAGACTTACCTCCATATATCTCCACCTCACACAGACTTACCTCCATATATCTCCACCTCACACAAGACCAGCACTCGGACGGGGTTGTTAGTGCGGATGGTGACCTGGGATATGAGGTCAGTGACCCTTGGAGAGTTGACGGTAAAAACGCTCAGGTTGGTGGCCGAGGTGTTGTCTGCGTGGTGGAAGACCGCGTTGCCACTGGCACCGTAGCTGGTGATGAGGAACTGATTCAGCCGCTCCCCCTGACCTGTAGGGGTTGACATCCCATAGTTAGAACATGTGACCTGTAGGGGTTGACATCCCATAGTTAGATCATTTGACCTGTAGAGTGCAGGGAGTGGCCAGCAGGGGCCACGGAAGTGGAAATTCAGCAACTAATTCAGGAAAATTCTCGCCCGGGTGATGTGATTATCTACACGGATGGGTCAGTGTTGAGAGGTAGGAGAAGTGCCTGGGGGTTCTTGGCAAAAACTAATGGTCGGCGTTTGGTGCAGGAGAGCCTGGCGTATGATAACACTACATCTAGCTTAAGAATGGAGGTGGAGGCGGTCAGTGCAGCTTTCCGCTGGATAGAAAACACGATACATACACACATTGTGATTGTAACTGACTCAGAAATTATGCTGAGAAGGGTGAGAACAGGTAGGCTTCGTGCAGAGTGGCTTGCTTCGCTTCAGAGGTCACGTGTAGCAAGCATCACCTGGATCTTTTCTCCTGGGCATGCCGGTGTGCTGGGGAATGAACAGGCGGACAGATTGGCTGGCTCGGCAAAATTTGGTGGAGTATTGATGCATGACAAGGCAGACGTGGTTGCGGCCTTGTGGGAGCACGTGTACACCTCGGAGGAGCAGATGGAGCACCATGGTCTGGTAAGAATGAGACAACGAGGTGTGACGAGGGGATCTGGCCGACGCTCGGCGCTCGGAGGAAAGGCGAGACGGACATATAATCAGATTGCTACTGGAACTATTAGTGTTGGAACTCTTCGTTGGCTGCTGAGGATGGAGACGGAGCGCTTATGGGAATGTCCCGAATGCTGGGATGTCGGTTCCTAAATCAATCAATCAATCAATCAATCACCTGTAGGGGTTGACAACCCATAGTTAGAGCATATGAGCTGTAGGGGTTGACAACCCATAGTTACAGCATGTGACCTGTAGGGGTTGACAACCCATAGTTAGATCATGTGACCTGTAGGGGTTGACAACCCATAATTAGAACATGTGACCTGTAGGGGTTGACAACCCATAGTTAGAGCATATCACCTTTAGGAAGTATTGAAGCTCATACCATTCTATGAAAACCAACGCAAGGCGGCCTGCCTTCAATTAGCATGCAGCGTGTTTCGAATGCGGTATCCGGGATTACGAATCGCGTTCGTAACCACTTCGCCACATCGTCGGCGTCCTTAACGTGGGGATGTACATGACGTGGGAATGTACATGACGTGGGGATGTAGATGACGTTGGGACGTAAATGACCTCTGAAGTCGGAGTGGGTTCGACTGATGGCGAGGGACACTGGTAATGGGCAGCAAAGTGAAGCTGACGGAAGGCTGGCGGTCCGGACACAGTTAAGTGAAGCTGCGTCAACGAATGGAAGCCCAAACACATTTGTGTGAAACTAGGTCATTAAAGTGTAAGCGGCATATAGCTGGGTGACACGGGATCTCAGAACTACAACCAGCAGCCAGCTGTGTGGAGACTTGGAACTACAAACAACCAGCAGCCAGGTGGGTCAAGGACAGATAAATCAAGGGCAGCAATGTAAGTGTCCAGGAAAGATAACTCAAGGGCAGCAATGTAAGGGACAAGGACAGATAACTCAAGGGCAGTTATATAAGGGTCAAGGAAAGATAACTCAAGGGCAGTTATTTAAGGGGTAAGGACAAATAACTCAAAAAGAGGTTAATGTACTATGACGTCATCAGGTTGTTGAGATATAGCCAGGTCGGATCTTTCTTGGAGGTGTCCATACAGAACATTCTGGACACTCACCTGGCATATTGTACAGGACATAGAACATTCTGGTGCCTCACCTTGCATGTTTTACAGGACATAGAACATTATGGAGACTCACCTTGCATGTTTTACAGGACATAGAACATTCTGGAGACTCGCCTTTCATGTTTTACAGGAACATAGATAACATTCTGGACACTCACCGAGCACGTTGTACAGGACATATCTATTGATGACCTGTGGCTGCAGGAAGTTCACGGACCAGCTGATGTTGGCCTCTCCGGGCTGTGTTTTGGAGCAACTATTGCCCGTGTAGAAGTCCATGGACGTGCTTCCGTCCACTGCCCTGTCGGCCGTGAAGTTGACGGGGATGTTGCTGGTGTTGGATGACGTCTCCGAGTATGTGCTGGACTGCTTGGTCCGCTGTCTCAGCGCCACATTACGACCTGTGTGACACAAACACAAGGATAGTGTAATACTTTGTCCGCTGTCTCAGCGCCACATTACGACCTGTGTTGACACAAACACAAGGATAGTGTAATACTTTGTCGGCTGTCTCAGCGCCACATTACGACCTGTGTGACACAAACACAAGGATAGTGTAATACTTTGTCCGCTGTCTCAGCGCCACATTACGACCTGTGTGACACAAACACACGGATAGTGTAATACTTTGTCCGCTGTCTCAGCGCCACATTACGACCTGTGTGACACAAACACAAGGATAATGTAATACTTTGTCGGCTGTCTCAGCGCCACATTACGACCTGTGTGACACAAACACAAGGATAATGTAATACTTTGTCGGCTGTCTCAGCGCCACATTACGACCTGTGTGACACAAACACAAGGATAATGTAATACTTTGTCGGCTGTCTCAGCGCCACATTACGACCTGTGTGACACAAACACAAGGATAATGTAATACTTGTCGGCTGTCTCAGCGCTACATTACGACCTGTGTGACACAAACACAAGGATAGTGTAATACTTTGTCGGCTGTCTCAGCGCCACATTACGACCTGTGTGACACAAACACAAGGATAGTGTAATACTTTGTCGACTGTCTCAGCGCCACATTACGACCTGTGTGACACAAACACAAGGATAGTGTAATACTTTGTCGGCTGTCTCAGCGCCACATTACGACCTGTGTGACACAAACACAAGGATAATGTAATACTTTGTCGGCTGTCTCAGCGCCACATTACGACCTGTGTGACACAAACACAACGATAGTGTAATGCTTTGTCGGCTGTCCCAGCGGCACATTACGACCTGTGTGACACAAACACAAGGACAGTTTAACTACCCATCGAACGTCAGTAGGTCTGCTTGAGTACAGCCAAATGGAAGATGTACAACAGAACTGAGGAATTGAACAGGATAAGCAAGTATTGCCTTGTATCACAGGAATACAAAGAATACCATGGACGGGCATTAAAGCCAATGAGCGATTCCTACAAGAGGCAAATGAAAACCGTAAACTTGTTAGAGAAAGAAGACGTAGAAAGTCGTACATTTCTAGTCATGTTATGAGAAGAAATAAAATAGAGAACTTGGTGGCAACTGGCAAGATTGAGGGGAAATGAACAAAGTGAAGGCAGAGAAGTAAATACCTGGATGGCTTGACAATATGGCATGGTCGGGACAAGAACATTGAGCTGATCCACGACTTTGGTGATCGTGTGAGATGGCGAAAAGTGACCGCCCGCGCCTATCGATATTGTACATGATGATGATGATGATCACGAGAAACGTATTGTCTCCACATTCTATTAGACGTAGAACCTTCCCAATACAATCTCCGTCAGCGAAAGACACACAGTCACTCCCTTGTACCTCTCTACTGTGTCAGACAGGGAAGGGTTTTATACAGTGTATAGCGGCGGCTTCGGCAAACTGTAGCAAGCATAAGCTGCACGCGGCATACAGCACGTGACATGTAGTTGTTGCTGTTACATTGGAGTGTTAGTAACTATTTATCTTGTGTCAACAGGTCTCTATTTCTTTCATCTTATTTTGTTTTCTAATACGCACATGATGGGAGATAGCGATGTGCGCCTGACAAATATTTGTGCAACCTTTTGTGTCTTTCTCTTCTTTGTTCACACACAGATAGGTGGTCAAATGATTATGTTAGCAAATATCTTCATTGACGCAGAGATACGTGGTCAAATGATGAGTACATACCTCTACTGACGTACAGATACGTGGTCAAATGATGATTACATATCTCCACTGACATACAGATACATTGGCATCTTTCCGTCTTGACAGACGATAGTTTGGTACATTGTGCTTTAAAAAGGCTTAATAACTACAACCCATGGCGGTGGCGAGTGTGGCTGACAAGGGCAGTTCGCGCTGTAAATGTTTGTCTACAGTGGATGCATGTGAAAACATGGTCATTCCCACCATCATGCACCATCTTACGTCCCTCACGCTTTATGTGTGCTTTATCTGTAATCATTTTCTCCTTTGTCTTTACTCCATTTCTGATAGTTGCCCTCCATGCAACACGTTCAGCGGCGACTTGCTCCCAATGTGGCATTATCAATGCTGTATCAATCATGTCCCGCTTACACACATCTTTGTATCGTAGTAGAGGCCGACCCTGAGATCTCTTACCCATCTGTAATTCACCAAAAAAGATGTCCTTTGGTATTCTACCATCATCCATCCTCCTAACATGTCCTATCCATCTAAGTCTACGAAGACTGAGCATGGAATACACCGTCACACAACCTGATCTTTCCAATACTTCAGTATTTGTGATTTTGTCTTGCCACTTAATACCAAGTATTCTTCGCAGACACCGCATATGAAAGCTGTTTAAACGTTTCTCTTGGTGTGAGTAAGTTGTCCAGGTTTCACTGCCATAAAGAAGAGTACTAAGGACACAGGCTTGGTAGACGAGGACTTTTGTTTTGGCAGTAAGCTTCCTGTTCTCCCAGACTCTTTTTGCTAACATGTTCATTGTTGTTGCTGCCTTACCAATCCTCATGTTGATTTCCTGATCTAGGGATAATTTGCTATTTACCTCTGATCCTAGATATGTAAAATGGTCTACTATCTCTAGTTCGGCGTCGTCAATAAAGATTGATGGTACCTCCATGTGCACCTATGTGACATAATCTGTGTCTTCTTTTTGTTAATTAGTTAAACCAAATTCAGAACAAGCATTGGAGAATGCAGATAGTAGATGTTGTAATTCTTCCTCAGAGTGGGTCGTAATTGCAGCATTATCTGCAAAAAGCAACTCTCTGATTAGTACCCTCCTAATTTTGGTCTTGGCCTTCAATCTCTGAGCATTATAGAGACCACCATCTGAGCGTGAGTGAATGTATATACCACCATCCTGATCACGAAAGGCATATTTCAGTAGAAGTGAAAAGTATATCCCAAAGAGGGTGGGGGATAGTACACAACCTTGCTTAACTCCACTCTTGATTTCAAACTCTTCTGAAGTTGCACCATCAAACTTGATTATACCCTTCATGCCTGTGTGGAACGATTCCACAATGGACAGAAGAGTTGGTGGGCAGCCAATCTTCTTTAGTGCCTTGAACAGACCCTCACGACTGACCAAATCGAATGCCTTTGTGAGGTCGATGAAGGCAATAAACAGTGGTTGATTTGTTCCGGCATTTTTCTTGCATTTGTCGCAATGAGAATATCATATCAATGGTAGACCGGTTCTGTCGGAAGCCGCACTGTTATTCAGGGTAGACTTGATCTCCCAGGACTTAAAGTCTGCGCAGAACAATTCTGGCAAATACTTTCCCAACAATACACAGAAGTGAGATACCCCTATAGTTGTTACAGTCGCTCCGATCGCCCTTGTTCTTGTACAGCGTTATGATGCTTGAATCTTTGAAATCCTGTGGGACTTGTCCTTCTCGCCAGCATAGCTCTATTAGCTGGTGGATCTGTAGAGTGAGTGTGTCTTGCCCACTCCTGATTACCTCTATTGGAATCCCATCCTTACCTGGAGCCTTGCCAGATGCAAGTTCATTTATAGCACACTTAACTTCTGTTATGGTGGGAAGTGTGTCCAGGTGGTCAAGAGTTGGCAGGGCCTCTATGGCGTTGAGGGCATCATCCGCTAGTTTGGTCTCACTTGAGTAAAGCTCTAAATAGTGCTCTACCCATCTATCCATCTGCTGTTTCTTATCAATGATGATTTCTCCAGTCAAGGTTTTCAGTGGTGCACTTCTTTTGATCATTGGACCACAGGCTTTCTTTATCCCTTCATACATGCTTCTGATGTTTCCCTTATCATTTGCGATTTGAATGGACTCACATAACTTGATCCAATAGTCATTCGCACACTGCCTGGCAGCCTTTTGCACATCCTTCCTAGCTTGCTTCAGCTCACTCAGAGTGTTACGCATTGTTCTTTCCTTGTTTCTTAAGAGAGCTATCTTCTTTTTATCAATCAAGGGCTGCAGTATCTGGCTGTTTCCGCAAACCAGTCCTGCCTCTTGATCCACAGTGCCGTAACCCCTACCGCTGTTTTATAAATAGTTTCCTTAAGTTTAACCCACTTTTCACTTACTGTACAATTTTCTGATGCTATCAGTGAAAGCGTCTTCAAGTTGCTTTTGAACTTCAATGCACTTTCCAGGATCGTGAGTGTTAATAATATTAATCCTGGGGCTAGATTTATGTTTAGTTGTGTAGATTCTCTTAGGTCTCAGTCTAACCCTAGCAACAACCAAAGAATGATACGTATCACAGTCAGCACTGTGGTAACTTCGAGTTAATGATGTATGGTTCAGATGTTGTCTCCGTGTGGTAATGAAGCCCAGTTGATGCCAATGGCCGGATCTTGGATGTTTCCATGTGACCTTATGCATCTCTTTTGTTTTAAAAAAAGGAGTTTGTAATACATAGGTCACTTCTGGTGTAATGCTCCAGCAGCCTTTGCCCATTTTCATTCATGCGACCGATGTTGTATTTTTCACGGCACACTGGCCATGAACTCGAATCCTTGCCCACACGAGCATTGAAATCACCGAGCATATAAATGTAGTCGGAATTTGGAAATGCCTTGATCTCAGAGTCTAACTCCTTATAGAACGTATCCTTCACATCATCAGAGGAAGCGAGTGTCGGTGCATATGCAGTGATAATGGTGGCAAAACCACAAGAGGTTGCCAAGTACAGGGATAATAGTCGTTCATTACCTCCAGCTGAATTTCAATTATTCCCAGTAGTGAATTCTCCACTGCAAAGCCTACACCGTGTTGCCTTTTTTTCTGCCTGCTCTCTACCCTTCCAAAAAAAATGTGTAATTGTTTTCCCTGAGTGTACCCTTCCTCAGCGAGGCGAGTCTCCTGCAGGCCTGCAATATCAATGTTAAGACGATTGAGTTCAGCATCAATCACAGCCGTTTTTCTCACATCGTCAATATTGGTCAAGTCAGTGGAAAATCCTGGCCACATGGTTCTCACGTTCCAGGTTGCAAGCCGTAGCTTGAGGTTTCTATTTTTATTTTTATTTTTACCTGGTGCATTGGTTTTACAGCCTGCGATTCAGATTTTGTCCTAGCCCCAAGCAACCCTTGAAGCAGGCAGGCTGTGGCGGATCAGCACCCAATTGGCCGGGGGATGTCCAGTTTGAGGCGGACGGTAGCTGATCAGTGACACCTGTAGGTGTCTCCCACCGTCAGAGGCAATGCGTGGCGCCCCATGTCTACGCCAATTGACAGGTCTTATAACCCGTAAATGTGACCTCTCGCTTTGATTCCGAGACCGGTTAAGACCAGGGATGGAGTTATTGTCTCTCCATAGCACAAAATCTGGGTTAAAATATAGAGACTATGTGTTGCCCATGCAGCATGATCCCAATCGCGGCCTGCCTAGTTCACTCCAGAGAAAAAGTAACACCTATACATCTGGATTGCAGGTGGTGGATGAAGATGCAGAGCAGCCGACAGATAGTTGTAGGTTATGGTCTCCACCTTCACGACGGTAGGCAGAGGATCTCTTTTTTTTTCTTTTTTTTTTTTTTGAGGAGACAATGGCTACAGTCACTGACCAGTATGGGCATTGCTAGGAAGGAAAGCAATGGCTAACTACCTTCTTTATAGATGCCAAGAAAATCATGTTGTGTGGAATCATCGATAATGAAAGAAACGGCGTAAATGGGTGCTCCATAGGAGCAGCCTCGCCCGGTATGGATAGTCATGCGCACCAGGTGACTCCAGACCGTCAACAGGCTACTAGGTGCCAAAGATTAATATCACTGAAAGTAGGAACTTGGAATGTTAGAACGATGAATGCAGATGGAAAATTAGAATACATAAAAAAGAAATGGAGAGAGAGAAGATTAACATATTAGGAATATCGGAAACGAGATGGAAAGAATCAGGGATAAGGACAGGAGAGGATTGTAAGATTATTTACTCTGGGGGAGAAGAACAGCAAAGAGGTGTAGCCGTTATATTAGATAAGCAAACATCAAATTCTGTCAAAGGATATCGGGCTGTGTCAGACAGAGTTCTATTAGTAAAATTAAACGGAAGACCTTTTATAATAAATGTCATTCAAGTATATGCCTCAACAAGTGAATGCAGTGAAGAAAGTATAGAGGAATTTTATAATGACATGGAGTCCGCTTTGAAGAATTGTAAAAAATCAGAAATAAATATCATAATGGGTGATTTCAACGCAAAAATAGGAAAATAAAGCGACGGATGCAGTGTGTACAACTATGGTTTGGGAAAGAGAAATGAAAGAGGATACAGACTTGTAGAATGGATAAAAGAACAAGAAATGGTTGTAGGAGACACCTGGTTTAAACAGCATCCTAGAAGATTATGGACATGGAGGAGTCCATACAGCAGGATTAAAAACCAGATAGATTACATCCTGATTAGCAAAAGGTTTCGAAATGCGTTAACAGTCGTAAAAATAGTTCCAAATGCAGACTGTTATAGTGATCACAGATTAATTA
The DNA here is from genome assembly GCA_014155875.1 of Cepaea nemoralis. NCBI lineage: Eukaryota > Metazoa > Mollusca > Gastropoda > Stylommatophora > Helicidae > Cepaea > Cepaea nemoralis. The sequence goes on along the minus strand of JACEFZ010024455.1, from coordinate 1,629 downwards.
TAGGCACATTGAGGGTAAAGTTAAAGAAAGTCAAGTATACAGCAGGAAACCCTAAATATGACTTGTGCAAATTGAAAACTGACAAAGAAATACAAGATAATTTTAACATAGAAGTAAAGAACAAATTTGATTTATTGTCTGATCTAGAGATCCTATTTCAAGATGTAGATGATCAATGGGAAATGCTGAAGCATTCAATCAGTTGTGCAGCAGAAAAAACTATTCCAAAAGTAAAGAAAGTGGGCCGTGAGACATGGATGACTGAAGAAATTTTACAACTAGTGGAAACAAGAAGACAGAACAAAATAATCCTGCCAAATATGAAGAAATTCACAGAAAAGTCAGAACCTTATGTAAGGAGGCAAAAGAAACATGGCTTGAGAAAAATTGAAGAGAAATTGAAGAACAACACAACAGTAAAAATGCGAAACTAATGCACAAAAGAATTCAGGAGCTTACTAATCAAAGAACAAGTACAAGGCTGCCTAAAGACAAAAGATGGAAGAGTCATAATAGAAAAAGATCAGATCTTACATGTATGGTCAGATTACGTGAAAAACATTTATGACGATAACAGAAACGAACAGTATGATGTTCAAAGTGATAATGAAGGACCAGCAATTTTGAAGATGGAGGTTCAGAATGCTCATAACCGTATGAAATCTGGCAAGACCCCCGGTTCAGACAGCGTCACAACAGAAATGATTAATGCTTTAGAAGAATATGGAATAGATAAAGTTACCAGTCTGCTTAATACAATATCATTGGCACCTTTCCGTCTTGACAGACGATAGTTTGGTACATTGTGCTTCAAAAAGGCTTGATAACTACGATCACATGGCGGTGGCGAGTGTAGCTGGTAAGGCCAATTCTTGCTGAAAATGTTTGCCTACTATAATGCATGTGAAAACATGGTCATTTCCATCATTTTGCACCATCTTACGTCTCTCACGCTCTGTGTGTGCTTTATCTGCAATCATTTTCTCCTTTGTCTTTATTCCATTTCTGATAGTTGCCCTCCATGCAACACGTTCAGCGGCGACTTGCTCCCAATGTGCATTATCAATGCCTGTATCAATCATGTCCCGCTTACACACATCTTTGTATCGTAGTAGAGGCCGACACTGATATCTCCTACCCGTCTGTAAGTCACCAAAAAAGATGTCCTTTGGTATTCTACCATCATCCATCCTCCTAACATGTCCTATCCATCTAAGTCTACGAAGACTGAGCATGGAATACACCGTCACACAACCTGATCTTTCCAATACATCAGTAATTGTGATTTTGTTTTGCCACTTAATACCAAGTATTCTTCGCAGACACCGAATATGAAAGCTGTTCAAACGTTTCTCTTGGCGTGAGTAAGTTGTCCAGGTTTCACTGCCATAAAGAAGAGTACTAAGGACACAGGCTTGGTAGAAGAGGACTTTTGTTTTGGCAGTAAGCTTCCTGTTCTCCCAGACTCTTTTTGATAACATGTTCATTGTTGTTGCTGCCTTGCCAATCCTGATGTTGATTTCCTGATCGAGAGATAATTCGTTATTTACCTCTGTTCCTAGATATGTAAGGGGGGTACGGTGTGTCAGGCATTGGTACACCTTTTGGTATTTTGGCCCCCTGCCGCTC
>JACEFZ010024454.1:0-103416 GCA_014155875.1 Cepaea nemoralis | reverse complement strand
GGGAAAGTCAAAAAAAAAAGTTTGGGGTTGAAAAAATTTCGGGGTTTCCACGGCATTTTTCTTGCATTTGTCGCAATGAGAATATCATATCAGTGGTAGACCGGTTCTGTCGAAAGCCACACTGTGATTCGGGGTAGACTTGATCTCCTAGACTTGAAGTCTGCGCAGAACAATTCTGGCAAATACTTTTCCAACAATACACAGAAGTGAGATACCCCTATAGTTGTTACAGTCGCTCCGATCACCCTTGTTCTTGTACAGCGTTATGATGTTTGAATCTTTGAAATCCTGTGGGACTTGTCCTTCACGCCAGCATAGCTCTATTAGCTGGTGGATCTGTAGAGTGAGTGTTTCTTGCCCACTCCTGATAACCTCTATTGGAATCCCATCCTTACCTGGAGCCTTGCCAGATGCAAGTTCATTTATAGCACACTTAACTTCTGTTATGGTGGGAAGTGTGTCCAGGTGGTCAAGAGTTGGTAGAGCCTCTATGGCATTTAGGGCATCATCCGCTAGTTTGGTCTCACTTGAGTAAAGCTCCAAATAGTGCTCTACCCATCTGTCCATCTGCTGTTTCTTATCAGTGATGACTTCTCCAGTCAAGGTTTTCAGCGGTGCACTTCTTTTGATCACTGGACCACAGGCTTTCTTTATTCCTTCATACATGCTTCTTATGTCTCCCTTATCACTTGCGATTTGAATGGACTCACATAACTTGATCCAATAATCATTTGCACACTGCCTGGCAGCCTTTTGCACATCCTTCCTAGCTTGCCTTAGCTGGGAATATTCTTCAACAAGTGAATAGGTACAATTATCTCGGAACAGTAATAACATCTGATGGAAGATGCCTTGAAGAGATTAGAACAAGAATCGCCATGGCAAAAGTAGCCTTTAGCAAGATGAAAAACATACTGACCAATAAAAAGATGTCAATTGAAACGAGAAAAAGAGTGTTGAGATGCTACATAGAACCTGTACTTTTATATGGATGTGAAGCGTGGACAATGAGCAGTCAGGCTGAAAAACATCTGATGGCTGTAGAAATGTGGTTTCTGAGGAAAATGCAAAGAATACCATGGACAGCCAGAAAGACCAATGAACAAGTTCTTCAAGAAACAAATGAAGATCGTAAATTGATTAGAGAAATTAGACGTAGACAGTCAAAATTTTTTGGGCATGTTATGAGAAGAAATGGATTGGAGAACTTGGTGACGACTGGTAAGATCGAGGGGAACAGACCAAGGGGAAGACCTAGAAGCAAGTACCTGGATGGCTTGGCCTTGTGGCATGGTCGAGACAGAAACACAGAGCTGATCCACGACTCTGGTGATCGAGTGAGATGGCAGAACATGACCGCCCACGCTTACCGGCATGGCACATGATGGATGGTAGTCAAAACACAGGTGCGGGAGATTGGAACCAGTCTGCTTTGCATTGGTTTTCATACAATGGTATGAGTGCCGGTCGTTCAGAAAGCAATAGCAAACTATTGAATGTAAACTGGCCCATGAATCAAAAACAGCCAAAAATGCTGGGTTGACTGCTACATCCTGTAAAGGATAAACAACTAATTTATCTATTTATGGATTGTCTCTGTCTTTTTTTTTTCCTTTGCCTTGTCTTACATTGCTTTATCTTGTCTTGTTTTGTCTGTCTATGTCTTATCTCTCTGTGTTCTGTTTTGTTTCTTTATGTTTTCACACTGTGCGCTGTCTCTTTGTGCTTTGTCTCTGTGTCTTGTCTCTTCATGCCTTGTCTCTCTGTGACCTGTCTTTCTTTGCCTTGTCTCTCTATACCGTGTCACTATGTGCCCTGTCTCTGCCATGTCTCTCTGTGTCTTGTCTCTTTGTGCCTTGTCTCTTTGTGCCTTGTCTCTCTGTACTTGTATCTTTGTGCCTTGTCTCTTTGTGCCTTGTCTCTTTGTGCCTTGTCTCTCTGTGCCTTGTCTCTTTGTGTCTTGTCTCTCTGTACTTCTTTCTTTGTGCCTTGTCTCTCTGTACTTGTTTCTTTACACTTTGTCTCTCTGTACTTGTTTCTTTGTGCATAGTCTCTCTGTGTCATGTCTTTTTGTGCCTTGTCTCTTTGTGCCTTGTCTCTTTGTGCCTTGTCTCTTTGTGCCTTGTCTCTGTGTGCCTTGTCTCTCTGTGCCTTGTCTCTTTGTGCCTTGTCTCTCTGTGCCTTGTCTCTTTGTGCCTTGTCTCTGTGTGCCTTGTCTCTGTGTGCCTTGTCTCTCTGTGTCTTGTCTCTTTGTGCCTTGTCTCTTTGTGCCTTGCCTCTCTGTGCCTTCTCTCTGTGTCTTGTGTCTCTGTGCCCTCTCTGTGTGCTTTGTCTCTCTAGGCCTTTTCTTTCTGTGTCTTGTCTCTCTGTGCTCTGCCTTTGTGCCTTGTCTCTCTGTGCCCTGTCTTTGTGCTGTCTCTCTGTGCCTTATCTCTGTGTCTTGTCTCTGTGTGCCCTGCCTTTGTGCCTTGTCTCTTTGTGCCTTGTCTCTTTGTGCCTTTTCTTTTTGTGTCTTGTCTCTCTGTGCCTTTTCTATGTGCCTTCTGTATGTGTCTTGTCGCTCTGTGCCCTGTCTTTGTGCTTTGTCTCTCTGTGCCTTTTCTCTGTGTCTTGTCTCTATGTGCCCTGCCTTTGTGCTTTATCTTTCTATATCTTGTCTCTCTGTGTCTTATCTCTCTGTGCCCTGCCTTTGTGCCTTGTCTATTTCTGTCTTGTCTGTTTGTGCCTTACCTCTCTGTGCCTTGTCTCTCCATGTCTGTCTTTTTGTGCCGTGTCGTTTGAATTGTCTTGTTGTCTGTCTGTCTTTTCTCTCGGTCTGTATGTCTGTAGTTTGTCTGATATTGCTTAGTCTTGGGCTTATGTTTTGATTTGTCTCTGTGTGATGTCTAATTATTTGTTGTCTATGTGTTGTCTCTGTATTTTATATCTCTATACCTTATCTATGACTTGTCCTATATTCCTTTTTCATGTCTATGTTATGTCTCTGTGTCTTGTTTTATATTTTTCTTGTTTTGTCCCTCTGTGTGTTAGAGTCTCTGTCTTGTTGTTCTATGCCTTGACTAGAAGATGAGGAAGAAGAGAAGCAGATGATGAAGAATAAGAAAAAAAATGAAGGAAAAAATAAGAAGCAGAAGAAGAAAACAAAGAAGCAGAAAAAGGATAGGTTGAATAAGAAGGTACACTCAGTGATTTGAGAAAGTAAATCAGTATACTTTGGTGTTTTGTCTTTTCAGATTTTTAAGTATGGATATGTAGCATTTGGTGGAAATATTCTCAGCTCCCATGCTCCGTTCGTGCCATCACAGTGGCCATATTCTACCAAACTGTTTGGGGTTTACTGGGCAGACATCGAAGCTACAAACAGTTCAACAAATCCATCACACTTTTATCTTTCATTGGTGAGTTACAGATGTTAGTTGGCTGTAATGGATATTAATATTAGCAGATTAAGACTGCCATTGAATTTGTGTTATTGGCAGCGGAAATGTGCTTTTTGAGGAAAATGCAAAGAATACCATGGGCAGACAGAAATATGAATGAGAAAGTTATAAATGAAACAAATAAAAACCATAAAATGATTAGAGAAATTAGACATAGTCAACATTTTAAAATATGTTTTGAGGATAAATAAACGTGAAAACTTAGTGATATATCTGGCAAACGTGAAATGAGTGAGGGGACGATAAAGAGATTCATGTCTGGATAGCTCGGCCACATGGAATAAATGGGGCAGGAACACAGATAAGCATGGGCCATCTGGCATATCACCACAGTCATTTATCAGCTCTGTCCTTGTCTCAATGATGCCATGTGGCCAAGCCATCCAGATATTTACGAAGGGCTTCAAATGAAAATCATAATTTAATTTTTTTTTGCAGGGTGGATATATTCTGAAAAAGTAGAAAACAAACGTATCATTTTTCAATGTAGTCCCACTGCATTCAATGCAGGTCCTCCAGCGCTGATAAAGTGCTGGGATTCCTGTAGAAAAAAATGCTCTTGGTCGTGTGTGTAACTACTCTCGGGTCACTACTCAGTGTGCCTGACCCGGTCGTGAACAGCCTGTCACAGAAGTCATAACGTTTAGAAACTTCCTACTTTACTCATACACTTACTTGCTGGACTCACAGGCATGCATCGCCATACTGGACCTTCATTTGCCAATGAATTCTTCTTCTTCTGCGTTCATCCGGATTTTTTTTTTCGGATGTGACTGCGTTGTGCCTGTTTACAGCAGAGCTGCGTTCTTCCACCGTTAGGCCGACACATCCGACTTCTGTGGGCATTTGTTGACCGGGTTAACCTTCCCGGTGCCAATGAATTCCTAAAGATTTCACCCCTTCACTGATCCAAACATGGATGACAGAATGCTTCTTCTCTTTGGTGCATGTCAAAAGTGGGGCAGCCATCTTTAAACTGTCTTTATGACATCATAGTTTCATCTGCACCGTGCAGACATTTACAATGTTGGAAGATATCAACATTGATGGGAAAAATGTAAGAATATAAAGAATATTATTTACTGGAATCAAGTATCAGCAATTAAAATGGGAAATAAAGAGGACAGTTACGAACAGGTAAAGCTAGGAGTATGACAGGGGTGTGTCTTGTCACCAGATCTCTTCTCCCTATATAGCGAAGTAATAATAAGAGAGATCAAAGAGAAGCCAGGAATACTCATCAGAGGTTATAATATAAACAATATACGCTATGCAGATGACACAGTATTGGTGGCTGATAATGCAGCAGACCTACAACAGTAATTAGACGTTGTAGTAACAGAGAGTGCACAGAAAGGACTCCTTAAATATCAAGAAAACAGTAATAATGGTGATTATCAAAGAAAATGGTGACACTAAAATGTGACATAGAAATGGAAGTGAAAATTCTTAACCAAGTGGATAATTTTAAATACCTAGGGGCATTTATAATATTAGATGGAAGATGTACAACAGAGATTAAGAGCAGAATAGGGAAAGAAAATGAAGAGTATCTTATGCAATAAGTCATTATCAATGAATGTAAGAAAGAGAGTGCTGAAATGCTATATATAAGCAGTTTTGCTGTATGGCAGCGAATCTTGGAATGTAAATGAACAAATTGGGAAGAATTTGTAAGCAACAGAGATATGGTTTTTAAGAAGAATGTTGTGAATTCCATGGACTGCCAGAGTAACTAACAACAATTGCCTGAAAGAGGCTAATGAAACTAGAACACTATATAGAACAATAAGAAAGAGACAAACAACTTTCTTTGGTCATGTGATGAGAAGATACGCATTGGAGAACATCGTGATGACTGAAAAGATCGAGGGGAACAGAGGCAGACCAAGAGAAATGATGCTGGATGGATTGAGACGGTGGCATGGAGGAATATCATCAGCAGAGTTGATCCAGAACACCAAAGACCGAGATCTGTGGAGAGTCATGAATGCCTATACCAGCTGGCAGGACACCATTGATGATGAATACCATTTATAGTGAATTTTATTTCATTGATTTTATAATGATCAGTTTTTGTTCTTTAAATTGCTATGAACAATGTAGCCTTGTGTGTGCTGAAGTGTCATCTTGTATGTTTTAGTTGAATAAAGCTACTTCATGTGGTGTGCAGTACACTAAGTGCTAATTTAATACTTCTGTACAGGACGAAGGACGGTTAAGGAACCTTACCCACACAAGTACACTGATTAAGTATGTAAAGAATGCCGTCAGTGACTCACAATTTGAACCTCTTTCGGTGCTCGCAGCAACTTGGGTGAATGCAGTACCAAGTCCAGCGAAGAAGTTCCCAAGTGATGTAACTATGAATGTTTTGTATCTGTTTAATTCTGCCTCTAGTTTCATTTTTTACATTTAAAGATTATCATGAACGAGGAAACAAACTTTATTTTCAAAGGGTTAAGAATTGGGCACGTAGGCGCGCCTAACATTCTACCCTTCTATTCATACATGATTTCATCCATAAATCACTCATGAGGCTAAATGAGAACAACAGTTAAAGTTAGTTGCATATCTTTTATAGGATGTCATAGGCAACCACAGCATTTTTTTTTTTTGGCCATTGCTTTTTGAACGACCGGCATCCATACCATTTCGTAAAAAAACCAACGCACTGCGGTCTGCTTCCAAATCGCCCGCAGCTGTGTTTCGAACGTGGGTATGCGGGATTACGAACTGTGTCCGTACCCCTTTTGCTACGGGAACAACAACAAATTTTTCTTTAAAAAAAACAATATATCACACCTGAACATTTGGTTTCGTTTTTAGATTCACGAGCAGGCAGTAAAGTTGATTAAGTTTGCAAATAAATCAAATAATCCTGTTTATAATTTTCTCCTGAGCTCAGTCGTTTTCTGACCTGGTGGTCCAGGATTCAATCCGCAGCTGGGGGAATGCGGATTTTAAAACTTGACCTGGGCACTCAGGTCAACCCAGCCTAAGACGAGTACCAAGAATGCTGTGGGAAGTAAAGGCGACTGGAGTGACACTGACTACACCTCCCACTGAGTGCCTATACAAGTACAGACTCAGGGAGTATGCTTAGTAAGGTGGAGAAAGGAATGCTGCATGTAGAATGGTTTAGTTTGCTTCAGACTTCACAGATTGTGAGAATTGTATGGATTTTTTGCCCTGGTCATGCGGGTGTGTGGGGAATGAATAGACTGGTTGGCTGGCAAGGAATGCACCTCTCGGCGGTAGATTACCTATGGACCAGGGGGGGGGGGGGGGGGGGGGGTAGTTGGTGCTTGTGGGACCAGGTGGAAAAAGAGGTGGAACAGATTGAGCACCCGTATTTGGAGAGAATACCTTGGCAGGGGCTCTGGACAAATCTCAAAACTGAGAGGGAATACAAGGAGAACTTTCAATCAGATGGCAGTTGGCACCATTAGCAGTATGACTCTTCGCTGGCTGTTGAACGAGGGGACGGAGCATGTGTGGGAATGTCCTGAGTGCAGTGATGTCAGTTCGTAGCTAAACTCCACTCAACAATATGTATCTAGTACCATATGCTTAAGATTTGTAGATAGGTCATTTACTTTCTAATGACTTAACCAGAACAGACACCATCTTGAGCTCGTTCTAGAGTGTTCAGCATCAGTTCTTTGGGTGTCCAGCTCTTACAGACATCAGGAAGTTGTTGCTGCCACCTGAGCTGTATACAGGGGACACTTTACATGGAACAACACAGCAGGGCTGGACACTTGCATGTGTCACTGCATGGCATATACCAAAGGGTGGCAATCAAGGCACCACTGGATTGATAGCAACAGCAAAGTTTATCACATGGATAGTGTGTTTGGGTAAATGGAATATAATCACATGGATAGTGTGTTGGGGTAAACGGAATATTATCACATGGATAGCAGGTTACGATAAACAGGGAACCTCATGGGCGGCACCTCAAGTGAAGTACTCATACTTCTCAGTCCCTTCTCTCTCTCTCTCTCTCACCAAAAACCCCAAAGCCTGGGCTGAATTGTAGAGACCATGTGTTGCCCATGCAGCATGATCCCTCTCTTGGCCTGCCTAGTTTACTCCAGAGGAATACATCTGGAACAAGACAAGCTGCCAGATCAGTAAATCAATGCTCTAACGGTTGTTGCCAGTCATTTGAAATATAAATACCCAAATTATAAATATTTATAAGTTATTTCATCGTAATCTAGCAGGTGCTTTTCCTTTGCAGTCTGTCGCACTCATCACAGCCTGCATGAAACTTTCTCATTTCACCAGTTCCTCTGCTTCGTGCATTTTCATGCCCAGAGTGTTTTAATATCCTGTGTCCACCATCGTGTTGGTTGACCCCAGCCTCTTCTTCCAGAAACCACGCCTTCCATAGCTGATCTTTTCAAAACACTGATGTTTAAAATAGCTGAAATATTTCAGTGTTTGGTGGGTGCACTAGTGAAGTTGATGGCGAACTGCACTGGTAATGGCATGTGCATGGTCAGGCATGGGTTCGACGCATGGGCTCGTCATTTGCCAAAGTGAGGGAAAGATTGGCCACATATTCCTGCTTGCTCCCAGGCCTGTAAAATGTGATGGGGCTGTCACATCAAGACCCATAGTAAGAAACTGTTCCCGGACAATTTATTTACCATTATCATTATATCAAGCTTTGAGCCAAATTTATCTTCTCTACCTTCAGTGGGTAGACTTTCTTAAGGGGGGGGGGGGGGGGGGGGGGGGGGGGGGGTCTTTTTGTCATACTACTTTATGTGTGGGTGTCAAGTCTGAGTCAGATATGACTGAGCTATCGTATGGCAGTAGAGGATACTAGCTGCTTTCTGTTAGCGCCGAATATTGGGCGGCGCTTACCAAACGTGACACCCTTGTCAGTCTTTTTTTCTTCTCTTGATCCACGGAAGTCTAAGAATCTACAATTAATCTTGTAAATTGTCAGCTTTTTTCTTCTTCTTGATCCACGGAATTCTAAGAATTTAGCATTAATCTTGTAAAATGTCAGCATTTTCTTCTTGATCCATGGAATTCCAAGAATCTACCATTAACAGATATCTTGTGTAATGTCAGTATTTGTCTTCTTCTTGATCCACAGTATTCTAAGAATCTACCATTAACAGATTTCTTTATATCCAATTTTCTCAGAAAGCAACCTTTCAGGTGATAATAGCTACCAATGGTCAAGTGACATATGCGGTCAGTGGCTATCGTACTGTCTGGGCCAACACGAATGTCTTTGACCGACCTTTTGTTCAGACAGCCCACTCTTTGCATAACGGTGCACTGTCAAATGTAACCACACCAAGTAAGTTTCATTTGTTTTTGTTACGGCAAGGCACTGGGTTCATTCCACACACAGTCAGCTAGACACAAACATTGACTTCTAGTTTAGAAAGCAGTGGCAAGCCACTGAACATAAAGTTACCAAGAGAATCAACCTGGGCTGGGGTTGATTTGCAAAAATCCTGCAAGGGACATGCAAAGTTTACAAAGATTCTCAGGATTTAAATAAGTCGTTGTACCTTAGCGCTAAGAATTGAATTCACTGATGAAGCTGAAGGAGAAGAAATAAAAGATATTTCATTTCACCATTAGTAATGAAATCTCATCTCATCTTGCTCCTCTTGTACCTTGCAGTGTCGAGGTGAAACATAAGCAGTGGTAGAGTGCCCTTTATGAGCTTCAGACCTGATTTGAGACTCTGGTGACCGTGTGAGATGGCAAACCATGACCGCCCATGCCTTTCGGCAAAACAATTGATAATGATGATATGAAGATTCCCATGCACTCTGTTATTGCCTCTGTCCATCGCATTATATAATATAATTTCATATTTCGTTTAATTTATGTGTGATTTATACGTAAGGGTTGATTGTTATCTTTTGCCTAGGTAATGAAACGGGGCCTGTAGTGGTGAAACTTGTAGCAGACACGGTTGAAAACTTTGGATCTCTTGCTTGTATCTATGAAACACAAACAGCTATAGATCACTTCGGTGATGAGCTTCAGTCCTTGCCTCCATGTCCTTGTTATCAGGCACAGGTGAGAGAATATATTGTGATGTGTCTTGTTATCAGGAGTTAATATATTGTGATGTGTCTTGTTATCAGACTCAGGTGAGAGAATATATTGTGATATATCGTCTTACTACCACAGAAGAATGTCTCGGTGTGTTAACCACGCATAGAAAGAACAGATAATTCAATCAAAAATGTGAAGAAGCAGTCATTAGGAAAAAGAATGCCAGACAGTTGTGGTTAAATGACATCAACAACATCCAAAATGAAGAGCAATATGAAACTGAATGTAAAGGGGCTACAAAAATAGTTTGGCAGCAGAGGCAAGAATATGTGAGTAATATAATCAAAGATATGGAAACTAATCACTAGAAAAATGAATCCAGAAAGTTTTTTAAAGAACTGAAGTCAATGAAGGGATACACAAAGTGGAGAGTGGAAAAGAAGAAGTAACAAAGACATTTATGATCTGTTTAAGTCCCCGCTAATCACTGGTATCATGAAGGCTAATAGACTACAATGGCTGGGGCATATAGAAAGAATGGAAGATAATAGGGAAACAAAACTCGTTTACACTCAGGAAATAAATGACCGTAGACCCCGAGGTAGACCAAGAAGGCGGTGGAGAGATAATATATATACAGACCTACAAGAAGGTCCACCAGAGAGACGAATGGAGACGGATTGTATCTGCAGCAAAGAACCTCAATGGCTCGGAACGCTGAAGAAGAAGAAGAAGTCAATGAAACGAGGGGACCAACACAACACACATGGTTTAAAAGACAAAAATGGGAATGTGATAAATACCAATGAGGAAATGTGTAACACATAGAAAGAATACTTTGTTGAATTACTAAACTGTGAAGCTCCAAGTAACACCTTCCCACAGGAAGAGGTTCTAACATGTGAACCACAAATTGAAGAACCTGTTTTTGAATAAATCCTATATGTAATAACACGACTTAAAAACAATAAGGCAACTGGGGCTGATGGAATTGCTGCTGAATTTATAAAGGCAGGTGGCCATTCATTACATCTAAAGATATACGAACTAATAATAAAAATCTGGAGGACAGAAGAATTACCCCATGGCTGGAAAGAATCATTATTGATACCTATCTATAAGAAAGGAGACAAGTTCCAATGTGAAAATTATAGAGGAATATCACTACTGTCCACAAGCTATAATATACTATCCGCGGTATTACTAAATAGACTAAAACCATATGCAGAAGACATATTAGAAGACTACCAGGCGTGTTTTAGACAAAACAGATCAACAATAGATCAGATATTTATATTACGAAAAATAGCCGAGAAAAATTGGGAATGTAAAAGAGATCTCCATAACATTTTTGTGGATTTTAAAAAGGCTTATGATAGTGTCCATAGGAATAGTCTATGGAATTCTATGCAGGAATTTGGAATACCAAGGAAGTTAATCAACATGACCAGACTATGCATGGAAGGTATTTATACTATATAGTAACATATAAAGCCCTTTCCAAATAACATCTGGCTTGAAACAGGGTGATGCACTAACGCCGCTCCTTTTTTTAATCTGGCTCTAGAGAAAGTGCTAAGGAAGGTAAAGGAGAAGTGTGTGTTATTGGAGGAACATCCAAAATGCTTGGCTATGCAGATGATACAGATATTATAGGGGAAAATGAACAAAAGACATTGGAAATATTGACTCACTTAAAGAAAAAAGCTCAACTAATGAGGCTGGTTATCAACCAAGATAAAACAGAATATATGGTAATTTCAAGAGAAGGAACGGCTAAAAACTCTGGCTACATACAAATAGATAATATGACCATTAAAAGAACGGAAACATACAAATACCTGGGTACAATCTTCAACTGCTCCAATATAATAAGGGAAGAAATACAAACTAGAATTAACTCCTGGAAATAAGATATACTATGCATTACAACATTTGCTAAAATCAAATGTGCTAACTCGTAACACCAAGATCACAATATACAAAACACTGATCAGACCAGTTGTGCTGTATGGCTCTGAAACCTGGAGTACAACTAAAAGAGACGAAGCCTTGTTACAAACCTTTGAGAACAAAGTCTTAAGACTAATTTTTGGGCCAATTAGGAATACACAAAGTGGAGAGTGGAAAAGAAGAAGCAACGAAGACATTTATGATCTGTTTAAGTCCCCGCTAATCACTGGTATCATGAAGGCTAATAGGCTGCAATGGCTGGGGCATATAGAAAGAATGGAAGCCTGTCATCGTCTTGCTCCTATCTAGGTATCTGAGCTCGGGTTCACACAGGCAACAATAACTCTGTTCGCTATGATATCGAACATTTATTGTATTCTAATATATTCTATGGCGCAGTGGGTAAACAGACCCGCGCTATATTACATATCACAGATAGTTAACATCAAACACATAGGTATCATACAACAGTCTAGCAAACTATCTAGCCTATGTATATATATATCTATTGATATCTATAGAGTCCCTCAAAGGCAGGCCCTGTTGCCTCTCTCAAGTCCGTCTGTCCTCTGCCGGTCTACACGTGTCCCAATCCGACACGGGTGGTAACTCTGTCCGAGTTCCCCGTGGACCCCGCATTAGGCGGGCCACATCAGTGTCCACGGAACCATGGACTTAATGACCAGTCCTTCGAGAAGGCTCTAGATTACTCGGGCTCTGAGTGACTCACTTCTATCCCTTGGGCTGGAGTTGCAGCCCTCTAAATAATATCTCTAAAGGTGAGGCGGTGACAGGATTCCCCCTTCTCCCCTGATGACTGTTTGTTATAGGGTAATTAGATCTGTTCTAATTCTGTCACCGAATCACATAAAGTTGGTGTTTGTAGTTTGGTCGGCAGTAACCTGGTAACCTACATAGTGGCATTAAAACTCATGTATTCTGCTATACACCACTTCTCTGATTTGGTGAAGAGATCACTCTGTCTCCCGTGTCCTTAAAAATGCTTATCTGACCGAAGTTACATGACGTTTTAGTAGTTGTATTTACAACCCGCCCTTCTCATAGTACCCCACTGGTACCAAGACAATTAATCTCTGTACTAAAGAGAATTAACAAGACTGAAGTCCTGGCTAATTAAGTACACCTTCAAATCTTGATCTGTGTGTGCATTTCAATACACTTTTACTCTCGTATGTTGTATAATGCTAAATATGTAGTTACCTTGTTATTTTATCCCCTTCAGACTACATGTGTCCCTGTTGGCTTGTTAGTGTGTCGACTAATAAGTTGCTGTTTCTAATAAAGTGACTGTATTTTAAATTGATAGTGTTGAGTTTTAAGGTTTGTGTACCGTGTTTGCTGAATCTGTGGCTTATGTCCAAGCGTCACGAGTTGGGATAACCTCAATCATGAACTACTCCACTGTGTGCAATACATGATCAGGTATTCCAAGTAGTGGTGCTTAGATGTTTCCTAACTGCTAAACTAAGTATATTAACTTTCTACTATGCTAAGTATATTCAACTAACTACTAAACATGTATTCACAATTTAGACAAGTCATGCAATTTTACATGAAAGACGCAGACAAATTAAAATAAATACGTTTTGCGTACAATTTGTCCGCTAAGTGTATCGTTCTCTCATTTAATCCATTCATGCAGTCAATCACTCGCCTTTCATTCAAAATAGTATTTGGTTAAAATATATAATTAAAGTTGAGGTAAGTGTTATTGCCCTTAGAAAAAATGGACTAGGCGATATTTGCCCTTTAAGAAAATACGTACTTTTTGTACGATGACTCAAAAATGGGTTATAATTTACCCAGAGACAATTGTATAGGACGGTTCTTTAGTCTATAAATGGAACCGCCTGTAATATTAACGTAGAATATGTACAAATTACAGGTTAACACATTTTATATACATCAATAATGCAAATATAATACATATTTAATACTAAAGTAATTAATTAATTTAAATAACTAAATCCAACGATGACGTGCGCGTTGTCCTCCTGTTGTTAGCGTGTTATGCCATGAATGTTAAAGTTAGTATGGCTGTCTCTTGAGTGTTGTAGTCGATGTCGTTCTGTTTCGGCTGTTTGCAAAGTTTCGTAGCAACAGCAAGTATGGATTGTTCTCAATGTCTCGTATACAACGTTATTACACTGTTGGTATTCAGAGTCAGTTCACTGGTTGATATTATTGGTTGACACACAGTTAACGTTTCTTGCTGGAATCGTTCTAGAGCTTGGGCACTTGATAGTATAGCTCTTAAAGTATAGCTCTTAATGTATCATGTTCATGGGTGTCGTAAGTAACCTATTCACTGAGAGTTCTCTAGCAGGTGTAGAGTTACACTGTTATATGCAACCGACTAAAAGTATCACAGTTTATAGTACGGCGAATGGTCGATGTGCTAAGAGTCATTCTACTGGCGCATTCGTTTGCCGTGATAGTAGGTCAGCCATAATGTTGTCGGTGCCTTTGATATGGCGGATTTCGAAGTCGAAATCTTGAAGTAGAAGACACCATCTTTGTAAACGATGGTTTTTAGGCGACCCATGGTTAAGGACCAATAATGGCGAACTGTCCGTGAGGACCACAAAGTGACTACCCAAGAGGAACTTAGATAATCTCAATATACAAAACAGTAGGCTTAAAGCCTCCAATTCCACTGTGGCATACCGTGTCTCTGCCTTCTTTAGTTTGCGGCTCACGTAGAGAATCGGGTGTCTCATTCCATCCACTTCCTGCATTAAACATCCTCCTATTGCGATAGCGCTCGCATCTGTGGTCAAAATAAAGGGTAAATTTATGTTGGGTAATCGTAAGACTGGTGGATTAGAAAAAATATGTTTCAATCTACACATTGCATCATCTAAGCTGGTACTTTTACAAATTTTTGATGGATGATGTTTAGTTAACATATCAGAAAAGACTGAGGTGAGTTCTGCCCAATGTGGAATGAATTTAGAATAATAGTTAATAATACCTAGTAAACTTCTAATTTGTTTCTTTGTGGTAGGCACTTCTAGATTAAGAATCTTGGAAACAATTTTATCATCTGTCAACAATTTGCCTTCAGAAATTCTATGACCCAGGAAGTCTATTTGTGTATAGCCTACTTCAACCTTGGAAGGTTTGATAGTAAGTCCAAAAAGAGAGATTTGGTTGAAGACTTGAAATAAATGACTGTAGACCCCGAGGTAGACCAAGAAGACGGTGGAGAGATAATACACATACAGACCAACAGGAACTTGGAATTAGCAACTGGCAAGAGAAGGTCAACCAGAGAGACGAATGGAGACGGCTTGTATTTGCAGCAAAGAAGCTCAATGGCTCGGAATGCTGGAATGCTGAAGAAAAAGATATCTTGTTATAAGACTCAGGATAGAGAATATATATTGTGATATGTCTTGTTATCAGACTCAAGTGAGAGAATATATTGTAATATGTCTTGTTATCAGACTCAAGTGAGAGAATATATTGTGATATGTCTTGTTATCAGACTCAGGTGAGAGAATATATTGTGATATGTCTTGTTATCAGACTTAGGTGAGAGAATATATTGTGATTATCTTGTTATCAGACTCAGGACAGAGAATATATTGTGATATGTCTTGTTATCAGACTCAAGTGAGAGAATATATACTGTGACATGTTTTGTTATCAGACTCGACTCAGGTGAGAGAATATATTGTGATTGTCTTGTTATCAGACTCAGGAGAGAATATATTGTGATATGTCCTGTTATCAGGAGATATATTCGGTCAGTCCTGCTGGCGTAGCTTGAAAGCTCGTCGGTAGGCGTCCAGTTGTGCGTGAATAGTCCGTCTGTCCTATAGACATCTGTTCGATCCAATCCTGCCAGTAGTCATATGTGAATGTAAAGGGAGAGCCGGCCCCCTGAGTGCGGCATCGTGAACGGGAAGCGGAGAACGGTGACAAATGGAGTGGACGAGGCCGTGGCGGGGGATGTGGCTGAATCCCCACGACCACATGTACTTAGGGGGCGAGTACAGGCTGCACAGACTTTCCCCACCGAAAGAGGAGGGGCTGGAGAGTGGACAAGGTAACATCGAAGGGAAAGCGTAACATCTAACAATCAGGGATAACTAAAATGGGACCGAACGTCTCCACGGTAGGGGACAGACGCCTGGGAGTCATGAACCGGACGGGACCGCCCCTAGAAAGTATTAAGAAATTAATGTGTCCGAAATACTTGGGGAAGGGGGTTTACTTCTGATGATCAGAAGCCCCCTGCCGTGATTGCTCCGCGTCACAGTTTTTACTACTTGTGAAATGTCTTGTTATCTGGAGAGAATATATTGTTATCAGACTCAGGTGAGAATGTATTGTGATTGTCTTGTTATCAGGAGATAATATATTGTGAAATGTCTTGTTATCAGGAGGTAATATTTTGTGATGTGTCTTGTTATCAGGAAAGATATATTGTGATATGTCTTTTTGTCAGGAGAGAATATAATGTGATATGTCTTGTTATCAGACTCAGGTGAGAATATATTGTGAAATGTCTTGTTATCAGGAGATAATATATTGTGATATGTCTTGTTATCTGGAGAGAATATATTGTGATATGTCTTGCTATCAGACTCGGGTGAGAATGTATTGTGATTGTCTTGTTATCAGATACAGCTGAGAATGTATTGTGATATGTCTTGTTATCAGACTTAGGTGAGAATGTTTTGTGATATGTCTTGTTGTCAGGTGAGAATGTATTGTAATAAGTCTTGTTATCAGACTGAGGTGAGAATTATTGTGATATGTCTTGTTATCAGACTCAGGTGAGAATGTATTATGATATGTCTTGTAATTAGATGAGAATATATTGTGATATGTCTTGTTATCAGTGAGAATGTATTGTGATATGTCTTGTTATCAGACTCAGGTGAGAATGTATTGTATTATGTCTTGTTATCAGACAGGTGAGAATGTGTTGTTATATGTCTTGTAATTAGGTGAGAGTGTATTGTGATATATCCAGTTGATTATCCATTTGATGAAAACTGAGCAGCCTATGAGCTGTCATAAGTCTTCTTGTTGGTTTTTCTTGTATGATAAAGTCTCTTTTAATATGGGTACGTGCCGTGACATTCAGTATCTTGGGAAAGCTTGAACAACTGTAGGTGAAAGGAAACTTGAGGTCAAGCGGTACAGTTGTATTCACTGTCTAATATCACTTGTCTGATTTGTACACATTCAGCTAACCCTGTCATTGATGTCTTCACCTGTCTGATCTACATCCGGTTCATGCCATATTTATAAGTGTTACTGTGTGATGACAGAAATCTAATTAAAATGTCACATCTTTGCAGGCTGTGAATGATGACAGGTTTGATGTGGCCAGCGGCCTTCCTTCCTGCTACCAGAGCATAATCCCATCTCCAGGAAACAAACTGTTCCAGCTCTGCTGTTTTGATGAGTGTGTACAGCTTTCTCTTTCTGTAGTTAGATGTGTCTTTTGTGTTGTTGTTGTTGTTGTTGTTGTTGTGTTGTTGTTGTTGTTGTTGTTGTTGTTGTTGTTTGCGTTTGCTTGCTTTGAACTCCAGTGTAGTCTATACAAATACTACTACTTCAAGTGCACTGGATTGATTTTTACATGGGGATTAGCTTTCCCTAATACCAGTGCCCTTCACCATCAAGCGAGCCCAATGCAACTTCTGAGGTACTTGTAATTTACATCCCCCAGTCAAGGATGAAAAGTCAACATTTTAGTTGAACCCGCTACCTTGACATCAGCACACGGGATGTTAAGAACGAGCACCCTTATCCTTTCGGCCTTGCTGACCTCCTGTAGTTAGTTAATTCAGTTGACATCAAGCAACAGATCATACATTAAACATTGACATCAGCTGGAATCACAGAATTATACCAACGTTTATGTGCTCAGTGATTCAGTGAGCATGATGTGAAAGGTTTAAGTGGGTTCTGCATGTAGACAACGGACTGAATCACTGCAGAGATCTGTTGTCCTTAGAGTTACCTTCATCTTCGTTCCGGGACATGAGGGAGTTGAGGGAAACGAACGAGCTGATAAACTTGATTCCCTGCAGATGGCCAGCCCATGGATCATCCCGATGTTATTAATGTCCTTAAAGAGATGTTGATTGATGAGGGCTTTGCTGCCAGTCAGTCCACATCGTTACCAGAATGAGAGACTCGGGAGTAAGAAATGGCATTTCAAACGGTGCCGGAGGATAAGAATAATTAATCTGTAAAGGACACAGCTGAAGATCATCTTTTTTTTTTTGAATGTCCACATACAAAACTACATGTCAGCTAACAGTCAGCAATGATAAAATTGAACATGTCACAAACTGTGAATACCCTCGCTCTATAAATTACAATGATGGAGACTGTTTACAAGTGTCAGAAGGTGACTGGCCCTAACAGTGCACAGGTACTTATAGATATCTTTCTATGCAACAGAAGTGGTGTTACTTATTATATATATATATTTATATAATGTTTATAATTCATGGAAACTAGAAATAAAAGCAATTTTATTTTCTGATATCACCAACAGACATGGATTTTTGTTGAACTTTACAAGCGACGCACTAGCACCACTGCCAGTTAGCAAAACAGACACATACTTACAGCGCGCCCACTATTCGTGCTGCGTTGATAGCTCATGGCAGTGCGACTGGTTCTACTCACAGCTTTCCTTACCAGGATGCAGTGAATATGTGCCTCCCTCTGTTGGTGAGTTGCCATGGTTACATTAGTCAAAGTGAATATTACCATCAGTTACATTGACTATAACTATTAATTACAGTGTTACACCATTACACAATATACAAAACACTGATCAGTCCAGTTGTGCTGTTTGGCTCTGAAACCTGGAGTACAACGAAAGGAGACGAAGCCTTGTTACAAACCTTTGAGAACAAAGTTTTAAGGCGCATCTTTGGATACACAAAGTGGAGGGTGGAAAATAAGAAGTAACAAAGATATTTATGATCTATTTAAGTCCCCGCTAATCACTGGTATCATGAAGGCTAATAGACTACAATGGCTGGGGCATATAGAAAGAATGGAAGATAATAGGGAAACAAAACTCGCTTACACTCAGAAGAGATAAATGACCGTAGACCCTGAGGTAGACCAAGAATACGGTGGAGAGAGAATATATATAGAGACTTACAAGCACTTGGAATCAACGACTGGCAAGAGAAGGTCAACCAGAGAGACGAATGGAGACGGATTGTATCTGCAGCAAAGAACCTCAATGGCTCGGAACGCTGAAGAAGAAGAAGAAGTTACACCATTAGTTACAATGAGACATAACCAAGCGGACCACTTGCCATTAGTAAAATAACACAACTCCAGCTTTCCTTACCAGGATGCAGGTGAAATGTACCTCCCTCTGTTGCGTGAGTGTGCCATGGGTTACATTTAGTTAAAGTGAATATTCACCATCAGTCACATTGAATCTCAACTATTAATTACAGATGTTTACACCATTACACAATATACAAAACACTGATCAGACCAGTTGTGCTGTATGGCTCTGAAACCTGGAGTACAACAAAGGAGACGAAGCCTTGTTACAACCTTTGAGAACCAAAGTTTTAAGGCGCATCTTGGACCCATTAGGGATACACAAAGTGGAGAGTGGAAAATAAGAAGTAACAAAGACATTTATGATCTGTTTAAGTCCCCGCTTATCACTGGTATCATGAAGGCTAATAGACTACAATGGCTGGGGCATATAGAAAGAATGGAAGATAATAGGGAAACAAACTCGCTTACACTCAGGAAATAAATGACCGTAGACCCCGAGGTAGACCAAGAAGACGGTGGAGAGATAATATATATACAGACCTACAAGCACTTGGAATCAACGAATGGCAAGAGAAGGTCAACCAGAGAGACGAATGGAGACGGATTGTATCTGCAGCAAAGAACCTCAATGGCTCGGAACGCTGAAGAAGAAGAAGAAGTTAAACCATTAGTTACAATGAGCATCATCATTAGTTTCAGTGAACATTGCCATTAGTTACAGTGAATAACACCATTAGTCAGAGTGAATATCACCACTAGTTACAATGAACATCACATTAGTTACAGTGAATAACATCATAAGTTACAGTTAATAACACCATTAGTTACAGTGAACATCACCATCAGTGACAGTGAACATTACTTTTAGTTACAGTAAATGTCACCCTTGGTTACTGTTAATATCATTAGTATCACAATTACTTACAGTGCATATCACCATCAATTAGAGTCAAATATTACCATTAGTGATCAGTTAAGAGTGAATATCACCATCAGTTACAGTGAATATCACCATCAGTTACAGTGACTATCACCATCAGTTACAGTGAATATCACCATCAGTTACAATGACTATCACCATCAGTTACAATGACTATCACCATCAGTTACAGTGACTATCACCATCAGTTACAGTGAATATCACCATCAGTTACAGTGAATATCACCATCAGTTACAGTGAATATCACCATCAGTTACAGTGAATATCACCATCAGTTACAGTGAATATCACCATCAGTTACAGTGAATATCACCATCAGTTACAGTGAATATCACCATCAGTTACAGTGAATATCACCATCAGTTACAGTGAATATCACCATCAGTTACAGTGAATATCACCATCAGTTACAATGCCTATGTCCGATAATAACAGTCACATGTTTTATATTGCAGCTTAGAGTTTCTGGCTGTTAAATGATTATGTTGTTTGTTCGCTTGACTTGAACTTGAACATAGTTCATGCCACGCTGGACTGATTTTGTGTGTGGGCTAGCTTTACCGATTACCAGTGTCCCTCACCATCAAGTGAGCCCACTTCGACTTCTGAGGTACTTGTAATTTACATCACCAAGTCAAGAATGAGAAGTCGACATTTTTGTCCAACTGACCAGTGTAGGGGTTGAACTCATTAAGTTTGATTAAGTATGAAATTGAGGAATTTGTGCGAATACTGCTGTTATGTTGATGGTCACTTGTTTATGGAAATGTGGGGTGATTTAGGGCTTGTCAGGTTATTTCACTGCTTCATGCTACAGTGACACAATGACCCCAGTAACTGGGGTTCAGCTTAGATTGTATTAACAAGCATTTTAGCAAAGTTGGTAGGGAACTGCCCTGATAATGTCATGAGCTCAACTGGATGCTGGCTCAGCACTTGAGCTTGTCGCCTGCTAAATGAAGAAAGAAAAGTCTGGCCACCTATCCTTCTGTGCATCCAGGCCTATGAAATGTGATGGGCCTATCATATTACAGACATCTGTCATAAAACTGCTTTGGGACCATTTGTTTAGATTGTATCAATGGAAAAGAATATGAAACCATAAATAATTCACTTTAAGGCATGAATTTGACATGTGACTAGGAATCTTGACAATTGAACAGCATAAACAAGTACACAAACGAACGGTGTTACCAAATTCTCGTTAAAATACAAACCATGAAAAAATGCAATCTAGATCATGTTCAGAATTTTATGAGGATTGGGTGTGGAGAGGTGGTAATGGAGGAAACTGGCTACATACATCATTATGCCATCATCTAGTATATGTGAAGATCTAATCCTTGACACTGCATTGGCAGTATCTCCAATGGGACTATCTTTACCTTTGAAATGTGAAGACAACTGGGAGTGTTGTTGTGTTAGGAGTTGAGTTGAGAGCTGACATCTCAACACTTGGGACATTCCCATATGTGCCCCATCCTCATCTTCAACATCCAGTGAAGAGTTCCAATTCTAATGATACCCATTGCAGTCTGATTATGTGTCCACATGGCTTTTTCTGGGAGTAAAGAGTGTCACTCAGATTCCTTAGTCATTTCCGGCAGCACCATGATTGATCTGTTCTGCCGCACTGCACAGACAATCACAAAGGGCATGGACTACATCTGCCTTATCATGCACTAATACATCACTCAACAGCGCAGACCCAGTCAATCTGTCCACCTACTTGTTTCCCAACACGCCAGCATGCCCTGGGGAAAAGATCCAACAGATGCTCCCTATCTCTGATTGTGTCAGGAGTATCCGGTCAGTTCACCGTGAGTTGGCTGGCATACCATGAGGTCAGCTGGGATAGTGTACAGATTTTCACTTTTCTATTGTACAGGCGGTGGATTTGGTGACCCACATATTGTGACATTTGATGGCAACAAGTATAGTTTTCAACGACCTTGGAGATTTTGTGCTTTTCAGATCTGGGTAAGCTGGAGAGTATCTTGGTCTTCCGCTTCTGCTTCTATTTCTGCTTCTATATCCACTTCCACTTTTACTTCTGCTCATGCTTCTGCCTCTACTTCTGCTTCTGCTTCGATTTGCCTCTATTTCTATTTCTGCTCCTACTCCTACTTCCATTTCTGCCTCTATTTCTACTCAGTCTTTCAGAGTATTACCTGCCAACCAACCAACCAACAATATTGGTTTGATAATAAATTCATAAGCTTTCAAACAGAATTACAAATGTTAAAATTGTATCATGAGTATCCTATAAGATCGGGACTTCATATAGTCCATGTCATATTGGTGTCCACATGGTGAGTTCTACCAGGTGTGGTTGACTGGCTGTTTGGTTGATTATTGGCTGGTTGGTTGGTTGGTCGTTGATAGACTGGTTGGTTGGTGCTTAATTGAGTGGTTGGTTGGTGGTTAGTTGGTAATCCTCTGGAAGACTGCGAGGTCAACCTCTCAAGCCTGATCTGTTGACATTCAGGTTGTCTGAGCTCTGAAAAGAACTTCCCTCTGTTGGAGTGAGTCTGATGTAGCCTGTATTGGAGTGAGTCTGATGAGGCCTGTATTGGAATGAGTCTGATGTAGCCGCTATTGAAGTGAGTCTTATGTAGCCACTGTTGAAGTGAGTCTGATGTAGCCTATATTGGAGTGAGTCTGATGTAGCCTGTATTGGAGTGTGTCTGATGAAGCCTGTATTGGACTGAGTCTGATGTAGCCTCTATTGGAGTTAGTCTGATGTAGCCTCTATTGGAGTGAGTCTGATGTAGCCGCTATTAAAGTGGGTCTGATGTAGCCTCTATTGGAGTGAGTCTGATGTAGCCTGTATTGGAGTGTGTCTAGTGAAGCCTGTATTGGAATGAGTCTGATGTAGCCGCTATTGAAGTGAGTCTGATGTAGCCACTTTTGGAGTGGGTCTGATGTAGCCTCTATTGGAGTGAGTCTGATGTAGGATCTATTGGAGTGGGTCTGATGTAGGATCTATTGGAGTGGGTCTTATATAGCCTCTATTAGAGTGAGTCTGATTTAGCCTCTATTGGAGTGAGTCTGATGTAGCCTCTATTGGAGTGGGTCTGATGTTAGCCTCTATTGGAGTGAGTCTGATGTAGCCTTTATTGGAGTGAGTCTGATGTAGCCTCTATTGGAGTGAGTCTGATGTAGCCTGTATTGGAGTGAGTCTGATGTAGCCTCTATTGCAGTGAGTCTGATATAGCCTGTATTGGAGTGAGTCTGATGTAGCCTCTCTTGGAGTGAGTCTGATGTAGCCTCTATTGGAATGAGTCTGATGTAGCCTCTATTGCAGTGAGTCTGATGTAGCCTCTATTGGAGTGAGTCTGATGTAGCCTCTATTGGAGTGAGTCTGATGTAGCCTCTATTGGAGTGAGTCTGATGTAGAGATTTTCCTCCCCATCAAAGTTCCATCTCCACAGGATCAATGTTGCAGAGATTTCCTACCCGTCTCCAAGCTCAGAAACCATCAAGGTGTGCAAAACTGGTTCTGAAACTTCACATCATTGAAGTGATAGACTGAATTAGACTGTTTGATACCACTGCATCCCAAGGGATCAATCAACGCAAGCCAGAATTGTGCAAACAGAAAGACATGTTAGTCGGCTTAAAATTACCGTGGTAGATAATTGACATTACTGTGCGAATATGTGTATATTTCAGCTTGAAGGATTTATCTAGTTAATTCATGTAAGTTGTGTGATTTCTGCAGTATGTACCTGACGAGATGCAGCGAAATATGCCAGGCAATAAATCGTGCAATCTATTGTTTGTTTCTTCGTTATTCTAATAGAGGAAAGACTAGAAAAGACTGTATAGTACCAGGAAGCTCAGGTCAATGTCTAAAAATATCCCTACCTTGATGGAGATTTGAACACATGACCACTAGGCTGGTAGGCTACTATCAGTTCTGCTACCGTGACTGCCAGGATAGAAGAGGATAGACTGTAATGTACTTCTGTAGTTCAGGGTAGAAGTTGAATAACTAAAGACTCCTCTACATCCCAGGGTAGAAGGGGAATAACTAAAGACTCCTCTACATCCCAGGGTAGAAGGGGAATAACTAAAGACTCCTCTACATCCCAGGGTAGAAGGGGAATAACTAAAGACTCCTCTACATCCCAGGGTAGAAGGGGAATAACTAAAGACTCCTCTACATCCCAGGGTAGAAGTGGAATAACTAAAGACTCCTCTACATCCCAGGGTAGAAGTGGAATAACTAAAGACTCCTCTACATCCCAGGGTAGAAGTGGAATAACTAAAGACTCTACATCCCAGGGTTGTTGTTTTTTTGTATATCCTTTACAGGACATCGCTGTCAACATCAGCATCTTTCAGCTGTATGTTGATTTCTTGGCAAGATTACGCTCAGTAGTTTGCCATTGCTTTCTGAGCCGGCTCATTATCCCACAAGTCACGAGCGTGGGTCGAACCGCTTCTAGTTCTCGCCTCGCTGCGAGACCCTGCGTGGATAAACGGGATTACGGAGAAAGTGGTGTAACCCCTTAGCCAGAGAGACCGGCACATCCCAGGGTAGAAAGGGAATAACTAAAGACTCCTCTACATCCCAGGGTAGAAGGGGGAATAACTAAAGACTCCTCTATATCCTAAAGTAGAAGTGGAATAACTAAAGACTCCTCTACTTTCCAGGGTAGAAGTGGAATAATTAAAGACTACTCTACATCCCAGGGTAGAAGTGGAATAACTAAAGACTCCTCTACATCCCAGGGTAGAAGTGGAATAACTAAAGACTCCTCTACATCTCAGGGTAGAAGTTGAATAACTAAAGACTCTACATCCCAGGGTTGTTTGTTTTTTTTTGTATATCCTTTACAGGACATCGCTGTCAACATCAGCATCTTTCAGCTGTATGTTGATTTCTTGGCAAGATTACGCTCAGTAGTTTGCCATTGCTTTCTGAGCCGGCTCATTATCCCACAAGTCACGAGCGTGGGTCGAACCGCTTCTAGTTCTCGCCTCGCTGCGAGACCCTGCGTGGATAAACGGGATTACGGAGAAAGTGGTGTAACCCCTTAGCCAGAGAGACCGGCACATCCCAGGGTAGAAAGGGAATAACTAAAGGCTCCTCTACATCCCAGGGTAGAAGGGGGAATAACTAAGGACTCCTCTATATCCTAAAGTAGAAGTGGAATAACTAAAGACTCCTCTACTTTCCAGGGTAGAAGTGGAATAATTAAAGACTACTCTACATCCCAGGGTAGAAGTGGAATAACTAAAGACTCCTGTACATCCCAGGGTAGAAGTGGAATAACTAAAGACTCCTGTACATCCCAGGGTAGAAGTGGAATAACTAAAGACTCCTGTACATCCCAGGGTAGAAGTGGAATAACTAAAGACTCCTCTACATCCCAGGGTAGAAGTGGAATAACTAAAGACTCCTGTACATCCCAGGGTAGAAGTGGAATAACTAAAGACTCCTCTACATCCCAGGGTAGAAGTGGAATAACTAAAGACTCCTCTACATCCCAGGGTAGAAGTGGAATAACCAAAGACTCCTCTACATCCCAGGGTTGCACGGATATAACTAAAGACCATAAGATACCTCTATCTCTACATCCCAGGGTAGAAAGGGAATAACTAAAGACCGTTAGATATCTCTACATTCCAGGGTAGAAGGGGAATAACAAGACTGTAATATACCTCTACATTCCAGGATAAAAGGGTAATAATTAAAGACCGTATGATACCTCCACATCCCAGGGTAGAAGTTGAAACACAGAAACAAATACAGTTGTAAGTGTAAATACCACACTCATATATTTGTTGTTATACCCTGTCAAACAGCGATGTAGAGTTCCAGGGAAGGACAAATATCAGCAGCAGTGGGAAAACAGCTGTGTTTGTGGCTTATGCTTTGAAGGTAAGTGTTGCTGAAGTGCCTGGTTGTTTTACACACTGTGATGAGAGCAACATGTTGCAAAGAACTGGCTAAATGATTTCTGTGTCACTAGTATTATCATTTGTGAACATATTAGTATACTCTTTCAAGCAATGTATATAATATATGCATAGGGATTGGTGATGTCTTTGATTTCTTGTGGAAGATTGTTCCACAGCTGAGCTGCGGAGTACAGTAAGCTCGTTTTCTATAAGACTATCCTGAGAGAGAGAGAGAGAGAGACTGTGACTCAGAGACAATGTTCTCTGCATATATGATGCTCTGGGCATCTGTAAGAAATTATTCAGTGTTATTGAGGCCATTGAAGGATTATTATCACACACATGACTAATTCATTGCGATGGATAAAGTATTGCCAAATGGGACCAAATGCTCCACACTCACTTAGTTTGTGTCAACTCGCACGTGCTTACCTCCAGTATCTAACAACTTTTTTTTTGGTGAATGGATGTAAAAGTAGAAATAGCTGTACAAGAATTATTTGCTTTTGTTTAATGAACACTTCATTTGTTTAATGAGAACATATATTTTATTTCAGTTCACTCAGCATGCCATTGACAATCATTTCACGTGCCACTCTTGTCATGCGTGCCATAGGTTACTGGCGTCTGCTTTAGTGAAACATGTGAAATTTAAATGTATCTTCACTTTTAATTGTAAACAATGTATTAATTATACTTTATAACTACTTGTTTACTTTATTGTCGTCTCCAGGATGTAAATGATACTTACAGGTTTTATCAAGATAACAGCAATGTACTGTACAGTAATGGGACTACAAATACATCTGTACCCGAAGCCAAAGTTCCAACTTCAAAGTTTATAGTTAAAGCAAGTAACATTTTCACATGTGTTCATGGGTGAAATTAATATACTTTTATAAATGGTTATTATTATCGAAGGGGTAGTGAATGCGATTCACTATACCACAATCAAAATCAGTTTCAGGTGATCTGGAAGCAGACTGCCTTGTGTTGATTATTAACAGTGGTATGAACGTTGGTCATTCAGAAAGCAATGGCAAACTGCTGAACATAAATGTCCCCAGTAAATCACAAACAGCAAAGACATGCTGGGGTTGACTGTGAAGTCCTGTAAAGATTTTTTTTATTTTGGTGTTTCCTGGCTTTGAACTCAAGTATAGTCTATACACATGCTACTACTTCTAGTAGCACTGGGCTGATGTTGCTTGTGGATTAGCTTTCCCTATTAACAATGCCCCTCACCATCAGGCAAACCCACTCCGACTTCAGAGTTACATGTAATTTAGATCCCCAAGTCAAGGATGAGAAGTTAACATTTGAGTCCAACTGACCTGTGTAATGGTTGAACCTGCTACCTCGGAATCAGTACACCGGAAGTTTAAAAGCAAGCGCTCTTATCCATTCGGCCATGCTGACCTCCAAAGTAACATTATTGAGAACATGCATCTTACCCGTGGCTGTATATGGATGTGAATCATGGACAATTTCACAATCATCCTGACCTCCCTGTAAGGGTTAAACGACTTATTTTTTATTATAATATACTGAGCAATGTGAGGTCAGGTCTGAGTCAGATATGACTGAGCTACCGTATGACAGTAGATGGTACTACCTGCTTTCTGTTAGCGCCGTATGTTGGGATGTTAGGTCTTAGTCAGATATGACTGAGCTACCGTATGACAGTAGACGGTACTACCTGCTTTCTGTTAGCGCCGTATGTTGGGATGTTAGGTCTTAGTCAGATATGACTGAGCTACCGTATGACAGTAGATGGTACTACCTGCTTTCTGTTAGCGCCGTATGTTGGGATGTTAGGTCTTAGTCAGATATGACTGAGCTACCGTATGACAGTAGACGGTACTACCTGCTTTCTGTTAGCGCCGAATGTTGGTTCTTAGTCAGATATGACTGAGCTACTGCATGACAGTAGTTGGTACTATCTGCATTCTGTTAGCCCCGAATGGTGGGCGGCGCTTACCAAACCCGACACCCCACATTATGCCAACGGCTTTGGGCAGAGAAGTGCAACTGGGAGGGTACAAGCCTTACCCTAGAGCGAGGAAATGCAACCTAAAGACTAAATGTCATGGCAGGGCAGACCAGGCCCTAAGCTTTGGTCGGAAACTGGTCTAGGATGGAAGTTCCGATAGGCGGACAGTTAGAATATTGCTTTGCTGATCTGGCAGCTTCTACCGCTTGTCTTGTTCCAGACGTATTGGTGTTACCTTTCCTCTGAAGTAAACTAGACATACCGAGAGAGAGATCATGCTGCAGGGGCAACACATGGTCTCTAAATTCAGCCCAGTCTTCATGTTATGGAGAGGTATTACTCCATTTTACAAATAATCGTCTGTCAAGATGGCAAGGTGTGCCAGTCAGTGACCACTGACAAAACAATATATAGTTATCCAATACAATGTTTTCCCATAGTGAATTTGAATAACGAAGACAGATTTCTGCAGTATGTACCTGACGAGATGCAGCAAAATATGCCAGGCAATAAACTGTGCACTCTATTGTTTCTGTCTTCGTTATTCAAATATACAGTTAATTTGATTTTCTTGTATCTCTCCTTGTATTTTATTTATTAATCACAGAATAATTGTTCTTGTACTCCAGTAAAAAACGTGTATATTATGGCCAGAGATTTAAATAGACAGAAGTATTATAAGAACTGGGATTGAAGAAAACAAAGAAGTGTTACAAAAACTGGAATTGAAGAAAACAATGAAGTATTACAAAAACTAGAATTGAAGAAAACAATGAAGTATTACAAAAACTGGAATTGAAGAAAACAAAGAAGTATTACAAAAACTGGAATTGAAGAAAACAATGAAGTATTACAAAAACTAGAATTGAAGAAAATAAAGAAGTATTACAAAAACTGGAATTGAAGAAAACAATGAAGTATTACAAAAACTGGAATTGAAGAAAACAATGAAGTATTACAAAAACTGGAATTGAAGAAAACAAAGAAGTATTACAAGAACTGGAATTGAAGAAAACAATGAAGTATTACAAAAACTGGAATTGAAGAAAATAAAGAAGTATTACAAAAACTGGAATTGAAGAAAACAATGAAGTATTACAAAAACTGGAATTGAAGAAAACAATGAAGTATTACAAAAACTGGAATTGAAGAAAACAAAGAAGTATTACAAGAACTGGAATTGAAGAAAACAATGAAGTATTACAAAAACTGGAATTGAAGAAAATAAAGAAGTATTACAAGAACTGGAATTGAAGAAAACAATGAAGTATTACAAAAACTAGAATTGAAGAAAATAAAGAAGTATTACAAGAACTGGAATTGAAGAAAACAATGAAGTATTACAAAAACTGGAATTGAAGAAAACAAAGAAGTATTACAAAAACTGGAATTGAAGAAAACAATGAAGTATTACAAAAACTGGAATTGAAGAAAACAAAGAAGTATTACAAAAACTGGAATTGAAGAAAACAATGAAGTATTACAAAAACTGGAATTGAAGAAAACAAAGAAGTGTTACAAAAACTGGAATTGAAGAAAACAAAGAAGTATTACAAAAACTGGAATTGAAGAAAACAATGAAGTATTACAAAAACTGGAATTGAAGAAAATAAAGAAGTATTACAAGAACTGAGGTTGAAGAAAACAAAGAAATGTTACAAAACTGGGATTGAAGAAAACAAAGTATTACAAGAACTGAGGTTGAAGAAATCATGACTCAATGAGATCATGGTCGAACAGTTAAGGTGCTTCAGTTGTTCACAGAAACACAACTCCTTGTTAAAGGATGTTATTAAGGACCCCTCCACACGCCTTAAAGCACATTGGACACAGACCCATATTTTTTAGGCCAACCAGCGCTCAGAGGGTGGTGTGGTCAGTGTCTCGCTGGCCGCCTTCGCTTCCCTAGACATTTCCTGGTCAGTATTATAGGCTGGTCAACCAAGTAAGTTTTGTAAAAATGCAAATCCGCACCAATGTGGTTAGAAACCCCTGACTGCTAGGCTTACAGGGGGCATCTGGCCACTAAACAAAGCGACTGCCCATCAACCACGAGTGGTTCAAATTTATCACAGGTTTCATAATTTGTTTACATTTCTGTGGCTATCTGCGACATAAATGTTGAACATGTATGAGGAGTGAATGCAATCCTGTCTTTCATGTAAATTATTATATGCGTCTATATGTTTGATACCTTTGCCTAGTATTTGTAATTATTTTACTACTCCATCGGTCGTTGTCAGGTGAGAAGTAAGAACTCGGCACTCTCATATCAGATCACACTTTTGTCACATAATTATCCTGACAGCCTGGGGCTTCTGGGAAGTTTTGACCACAAAGCTTCCAATGATTTCAAATTCCAAAATGGCAGTTTGACAGAGGGCAAGGCGGAGCAGCTCACTGCAGACATCATTAACCAGTTTGCAGAATCCTGTAAGTTGAGTGGTAGCTGTTTGTCATGACATTTTATTGTTCCGTCCCTGTGGCCGTATAAATCATTCCATAAGGCTGGATTAGATATCTGCATGACTACTGGATTAATACGCTTGCGCTGAAACTTCTGGTGCTCGAGTAGGGTGTTCAATCCCTTCCCTGGTTACTTGGACTAAAATTATCATTAAAAGCAATGGCAAACTACTGAATGTAAAATTGTTTAGAAAATCAACCTGAAGTTGGTTGCAATGTCCTGCAAAGGACAGATCATTAAAAGCAATGGCAAACTACTGAATGTAAAATTGTTTAGAAAATCAACCTGAAGTTGGTTGCAATGTCCTGCAAAGGACATAAACATTTTTTAAAAGGCTGGATTATTTATTTCTTGATAAGGATGTGAATAAATTTGGCAAATGATGACCTGATTCTCCCTTGGTTTACAACATTCATTTCACAATGTTTATTTTTCTTCCTATGTAAATGTATAATGCTCTTGATGAATGAAAGACGAGTGATTGGAAGGGCCGAATGTAAGACGGGCCTGCGCGCCCAATTTGTGACCCTAATAAAGTTGATTTGATTTTTTTGATTTGATTTGGGGAAACCTCACTTCAAGAGACAGAATCATACACCTACTGAGGTAGACTGTAGACAAAGGGGGTGGAACAGATACAGATAGCAGTATTAGAATATAGAAGGCTAGATGGTCATTTATAACACCAGGACATTTGTGGAAGTCAGCAGAAATTACAGTTGGCACATAACTTAGAATATTCAGTTCTAACGTTAAATCTAGCCACTTTAATAACATTTTCTGAATTGCCTTTTAATTATTAAACCTGCATACCTCTTGAAAAAAAAAATACAATGGTGCCCTATTCAAGTCTGTAAGTCAGTTCTAAGCAGAGATATTAATGTTTATGTGTCAGTTTATCATTTAATATGAACAAAGAGCAAAATACGATTTTGACTCTTTCACAAAGTGTGACCTACCTATAGACTCACACAACTGTTGGTAACATGGACGCCAAGGGAGATTAAAACTGCCGCTGTCTAGCTCAGGGAAAGATAACTGCTGCCAGTTTTTATATATATATATATATATATATATATATATATATATATATATATATATATATATATATATATCATGTGCCATGCCGGAAAGCGTGGGCGGTCATGATTCGCCATTTCACTCGATCACCAGAGTAGTGGATCAGCTCAGTGTTCTTGTCTCGTCCATGCCATGTGGCCAAGCCATCCAGGTATTTTCCTCTCGGTCTTCCTCTTGGTCTGTTCCCTTCGATCTTGCCAGCTGTCACTAAGTTCTCCAGTCCATTTCTTCTCATAACATGTCCAAAAAATGTTGACTGTCTACGTCTAATTTCTCTAATCAATCTACGATATATCTATATATATATATATATACACCTCAACATCATACTGTGATGACGACAGACCATGTGCACTATTGGCACGCATGGTCTGTCAGCATGAGGCCGCCAGCGTAGATGCATTTTGACAAAAGAAGTCCCGTTGGAAAGTTGCAAAATTATCAATGATCTGGTCCGTGTAGAGTGATGAAAAATTACACATAAATACAATAATGGGTGTTGAGTGTACACATGTATTCATTATCATTGTAGTCGCTCTGAATCTGCCATAACAATATTAAATGGTCATAGCTGGAGTATAACAAGGAAAACTGCCACATCCTGCCATTGAAATACTACATTACAGCATGCAATCCCCATAACTTTAGTGTGAAATTAATGCCAACTTAAATGGTCGAAAATTACAAAATACACGTAAAAATGGATGCTACATTGAATAATACATAGTAGAAAAATGTATCACATCTCATAAAACTGTATTTACAGGTTTATTTACCACTTAGAATAGACACCCTGATTATCCGGTATAACAAGGATTCCAGATTCCAGAAATTTAGAAAGCAAAACGTGGAGGGGAAAAACTATATCAAGTAATCGGTGTCTGTTTTAACGCGATCTTGAAATAATCGGGGAATTTAATATCATGAGTAGCGTAACGTCCCCATATAGAATACACAAAAACAAGTAACCGAAAGTCACCGCAAAAAAAAAAAAAAATCTCCGGTAAAATTTGGCGAACCTGAAACGTAATGGCTAGTTAAATCAGTACTGCTGTTTGGACCAGAAACATGGAGAACAACAAAAACTATTACAAATAAATAAACGACAAACATTCAATACTTGGTGCCTGTGCATTATAGAAGGATGAAAATGGTAGGACAGAATCACCAAAGTGGAGATCATGGAGAGAACTAGACAAGTACCAATAAACCAAGAGGTGAAGAAAAGACGCCGGCTCTGGATAGGCCATACATTGAGAAAACTCCAGAATAGTATAACTAGAACAGCCTCAGTGTGAAACCCACAGGGCAATAGAAATAAGGGAAGACCTAAAAACTCATGAATAACAGAAGTAGAAACAGAAATGAACAATATGAGAAGAATATGAGCAGAGCTGCATGGGATAGATATAGATATGATTCAACGGGCAAGACGGCGTTTACCTGCAAAGCATTGTGGAACGTAATGAGCACGGCAAGGCACGTAGAGCTCCCTGGTTATCCACTGCACTTGTATTCGTCTCCAGTCGTCTTGACTTGTCTTGTCACTGGACTCAGATGGACTCAGGCGAGAGAGTGAGGTCGACGAATTGCACAACTCTTCCTCACTTTAATCCATGTCATCGCGCAAGTCATTCTTCATCCAAACAAACAAACAAACAGCTATAGATAGGAGGGATTATGTTCCAATGGGCGAATAGAGAAAAAAGAAGAAGATCTGAATATTTCATTCGCTTGAGGTGGATTATTCAAGTGTGATCATTTCTGTCCATACACTACGGTATTATTATAACTTTTCCCCTACATTGACAATAATATCAACAGGCTGCTATGGCAACACTGGACGTAATTTAAAGTGGACATGGTGGTATACACTCCGCCATAGAGCAAACACAAAAGGGTGCTTCTGATTAACAGATGATTTCTCTGACCTCTTTCTTCCCATCTCTCTATGAATGTTACGAACTCTTTATCTTCTAGAACTCTCAGGGGAGGGCATTCTTGGGTCATGGCTTCCATGTGTCTTTCTCCTGCTGTGTTTGTGTGCCTTGAAAACCAGCTATAAAAACAAACCATAGATAATAATGTCCCGCTAGGACGCCATTATAAATACGATCTCCACCGCTGTTCTGGCCTATGGGAATCGTGGATCTAGTGCATTGTGATCCATCATGGCACCTTTTGAACTGGCATAGGCAAAAATCAGTTTTCTCTGGCCACTTAGCCTGTCAGGCCCTTAGCAGCTGCAACGTGCAAAAGTAGCCTGAACTCTTGATGCCACACTTGTATCTTTATGCTCCGTTTCTAGCTGGAAGTGCCGCACATACAAAAATGAAGCCACGCTTCCTTTGGTTGTTGATATTGTACTTTTTGCTGAGACCTCAACACTACCTTTCTCATTCCACTGTGGTAAGTGGCCTCAATTTAGTTGTCTGTTCTGTAATCAACACCATGCTTTGTTCAGTGGAACTGCCATCTTCAGCCGGCATTTCGTTTTCTTCTCTTATTCTTTTTTTTTAAACTCACACGGTATGATGTGAAATGTGAAGAGAGGCATGCTTTGGGAAGAGTAGCAGGCTTGCACTCAACAGTCAAACATAGGGAGCATCAATTAGATCATTTCCCCAGGACATGCTGGTGTGGTGGGAAACGAGCACGCGGACAGATTGCCTGGGTCTGCATCTCTTGGTGGGGTACTAGTGCATGATATGGCATATGTGGTAGAGCCCCTTTGAAATTGTGTATATAGTGCAGAAGAACTGGTAGATCTATGGCTTAGAGAGGATGGTGATGCAGGGAGTGACCAGAGGATCTGACACTCAAAACTCTGAGGAAAAGCCACTTGGACATATAATTAGACTGCTACTGGTACTATAAGTATTAGGAACTCTTCGCTGGCTGTTGCATATTAGGACGGAGCATGTATGTTAGTGTCCCAAGTGGTGTGATATCGGTCCCTGACTTGTCTCATCTCAAATCCCACAAGGAAAAAAAACACCACTCTATAAAAAAACTGCAGGTGCATGACTTGCAAAGAGGTTAAATACATAGTAGAAGGGCCATTGTTATGGCCAGATTTCTTTTGTAGGGTCTGACCAAAAAGTAAACAAGATATAGAGCACTTCATGTGATGATTGGGATTCTCAGGCAAGAATGCACATCACACATAGCTTGGAGTGAACATGTTTGCGTCATATGTTTAAAGAAAGACACAAACTGCACAGTCTGGTGCCCGTGATTGTACAAGGTACATAACCGTCGATTTTCTTCTTCCTTTGTCCTACTTGAAAAATAGATGTCATCTTCTTTTTCTTCTTTATCCTTGTTCTTTTTCTCCTTTCTCCTACTTCTTTCTCCTTCTATTTCTTTCTTCTTTCTCATTCTTCTATCTCCTTCTTCTTTCTGCTTCTTCTTTCTCCTACTTCTATTTCTTTCTTTTTTTCTCATTCTTCTATCTCCTTCTTCTTCCTCCTACTTCTATTTCTTTCTTCTTTTTTTTTTCATTCTTCTGTCTCCTTCTTTTTTCTGCTTCTTCTTTCTCCTACTTCTATTTCTTTCTTTTTTTCTCATTCTTCTATCTCCTTCTTCTTTCTGTCTCTTCTTTCTCTTACTTCTATTTCTTTCTTTTTTCTCATTCCTGTTCCTCCTTCTTTCTCTTACTTCTATTTCTTTGTTTTTCTCATTCTTCTATATCCTTCATCATTCTCTTTCTTCTTTCACCTTCTTCTTTCTGCTTTGTCCTTATATTCTTCTTTTTCTTTTATGCTTATTTCTCTTCTTCTTCTTCTTCTTCTTCTTCTTCTTCTTCTTCTTCTTCTTCTTCTTCTTCTTCTTCTTCTTCTTCTTCTTCAACGATTAGTACTACTACTACTACACTACTACTACTACTACTACTTCTCCTCTTCCTCCTTTTCCTCTGAGGACTTCCCTTTCCCTTACCCTTTACTGCACCTACAAATCTGCTGTCATTGAATGAGCGAATAACTGTTTGATATATATATCTGCAACATGTTTCTCATATAATTGATACTCATCAATTAATTATGTATGTGTTTGTTTCTTTTTGTATAGGGAAAGTTGAAAATTCCTTGTTCGGTGATAATTTAACTTATGCAAACTTCACTGCTCCCGACCTGGCAACAGCACCTGATCAGGTTCTGTTACAGATCTACAAACACAGAAACCAAAGTGGATACTATGAGGTAGGTCCTTCTATTTATCCACAATAATCACAGAAACCAAAGTGCCTTCAATAAGGTGGATCCTTCTTTTTATCCACAATAATCACAGAAACCATAGTAGCTTCAATAAGGTGGGTCCTTCTATTTATCCACAATAATCACAGAAACCAAAGTGGCTTCAATAAGGTGGATCCTTCTTTTTATCCACAATAATCACAGAAACCATAGTAGCTTCAATAAGGTCGGTCCTTCTTTTATCTGCAATGATCCCAGAAACCACAATTGCTTCAATAAGATGGGTCCTTTGTTATCCACAATGATCAAAGAAACCATAGTGGCGTCAATGAGGTAGGTCCTTCTTTTTATCCACAATGATCACAGAAACTAAAGTGGCTTCAATGAGATGGGTCCTTCTTTTTATCCACAATGATCACAGAAATGTGTAGGGAACATAACATGAAAATTAGCGCAAGCAAAACAGAGGTAATGACTATAACTAAAGAAGAACAAACAGCAACAATTCACCTAAACGAACATCCCTTGAAACAAGTAAAGAGCTTCAAGTACCTAGGAAGTATAATATCATCAAATGGCAGATCAGAAGACGAGATCGAAAATAGGTGCAATAAGGCAAATCAACTCATTGGACAAATGGCACCAATACTAAAGAACAAACATGTATCAATAACTACTAAGAAGGCACTTTACAACACAATCTTCCTACCAACTCTGTGCTACCAATGCCAAACCTGGACAATGACAGAAAAAGAGAAAAGAAAAATCACAACAACAGAAATGAGGTTTCTGAGAAGAATTCTCAACGTATCAAGAAGAGATAAGATCAGAAATGAAGAAATCAGGACTAAAGTAGGGGTTAAAGCTGCTCTAGATTTTATTAGAAAGCAGCAAGTCAAATGGTTTGGCCATGCAAGTAGGCTACCAGTCAACAGCATGCCACAACAAGCAATGATGTACAGACCAGATGGAAACAGAGGAAGAGGCCGACCACGTAAACGTTGGACTGAGGGAATAACAGAATCCATGGGAATGTCGATATACGAAGCCCATAACCGGGCACTCTCACGAAGTTTATACTTCACCTCGACACCGCAAGGTACAAGAGGAACATGATGAGATGATGAGATGAGATCACAGAAACCACAGTGGCTTCAATAAAATGGGTCCTTCTTTTTATCCAAATTGATCACAGAAACTAAAGTGGCTTCAATGAGATGGGTCCTTCTTTTTATCCACAATGATCACAGATGATCATGATTTTGAATTCCGATAGAGATGGGAATTTATTTATTCTTGTGTGATGGTGGAAATGACTATGTGATCACATGCATCCATTGTGGATAAGCATTTACTGTGTGAATAGGTTATAGCTATTATGCCATTTATGAAGCACAATGTAACAAACAATCGTCTGTCAAGACCGTCAGGTTCTAGTCAGTCAGTCATGTATCTATTGTGATGAATTCTATGTGTGCCTCACAGGCTAAAGGAATATGTGGAGATGAACTCTTCTGTCTCCAAGATTATCTCGTCGAGGGAGATCCTGAGTCTGCCAAGGACACTCTTGAGGAGGCCACGGACATTTATAATCACCAAAACATTTGTAAGTGCTGTTTGTTGTTGAGATACCTGCTAATTTTTCTTCTTTGTGTGTGTATGTGTATTTGTGTGTGTGTGTGTGTGTGTGTGTGTGTGAGAGAGAGAGAGAGAGAGAGAGAGAGAGAGAGGAGAGAGAGAGAGAGAGACTGACTGTGACTATGAGAGTTTTGTGCAAAGGATGTTAAAGTATGTATGCAGGTATGTATGTGTGCGCGTGTGTTTATGAATGTGCGTGTGTATGTGTGTTTGCCTGTCTCATAACATGGTAATATGATAATATGCATTGTTTATGTTTACAAAATACATTTGACAATGTTTTCCTATGTGAATGTAACATGCACAATTGATGAACGAAAGATGCGTGATTGGAAGGATGGGCCTGCGTGCCCAATTTGTACCTCTATGAAAATAAAGTTTGTTCGTTCGTTCGTTCATTCATTCATTCATTCATTCTTCTTCTTCTTCTTCTTCTTCTTCTTCTTCTTCTTCTTCTTCTTCTTCTTCTTCTTCTTCTGTTTCTTTTTCTTCTTCTTCTTCTTCTTCTCTTCTTCTTCTTCCTTCTTCTTCTTCTTCTTCTCTTCTTTCTTTTTTCTTCTTCTTCTCTCTTATATCTTCTTCTTCTTCTCTTCTTCTCTTCTACTTCTTCTGTCTTTCTTCATTCTTTTCTTCTTCTCTCCTCCTGTTCTTCTTCTTCCTTCTCCCCCTGTTTCCGTCTTCTCTACTTCTCTCTTCTTCTCTTACTCCTCTTCTTCTTCTTATCTTGTATATCATCTTTCTCTTCCTTCCACCTCTTGTCTCTTCTTCTTCTCTTCTTCTTACTTTCTCTCTCCTCTTCTTCTTCTTTCTTCTCTATCTTTACTTTTTTCTACTCCTCCTTATATTTCATCTTCTTCTTCTTCCTTCACTTTTTGTACTCCTCATTTTCTTTTTCTACTCCTCCTGCTCTTTCTCCTCCTCCTCCGTCTTCACCTACTCCTCCTTCTTCACCTACTCCTCCTTCTTCTTCTTAATCTTGTATATCATCTTTCTCTTCCTCCACCTCTTCGCCTCATTCTCCTGTCTTATGTACTTCCTCCACCTCCAGATTTTTCTTTTTCACCTCATACTTCTCCCTCTTATTTTCTTCTTCTTCTCATTCTACTTCTTTTGCTTATCATCCGCCCCCTCCTTCTGCTGCCTTCTATTCCCCACTGGAGCATAAACCTTCAGCCATCTCACAGTGCTAAGGTTTGTTTCCATGCCTTGGTTGCACATTGAATACCTTGTTGTTTGTCAACCTTTGATATGACTGAGCTACCTTATAACAGTAGACAGTACTACCTGCGTTTTGTCAGCACCTGATGTTGGGATGCCAACAGTTCAGCGGAGAAGTGCTATTGGGAGGATACAAGCCTTATCCTGGTGCGAGGAAATAACCCTAAAGACTAAATGTCATGGCTGAGCAGACCAGAACCTAAGCCTTGATTGGCAGCTGGTGTCGGATTGAAGCTCCAACAAGCGGACAGTTAAAGCATTGCTTTGCTGATCTGGCAGCTTCTGCAGCTTGTCTTGTTCCAGATGTATTGATGTTTCTTTTCCTTTGGGGTAAACTAAGCATGCCTAGGGCAACTTATGGTCTCAAAAATGCAGCCCAGGTTTGGTGCTGTAGAGAGATATAACTCTCTCTGATCAGTCTGTCAACCACTGTGTATTCACCTTGCTACTGGTATTACTGTCTCCTCTCCTAACATGGCTGTAGAATATGGACTATCTTCTGCTGCTATCTGTAACTAGCTTCTATCTACAACATCCTCAAGACTTCACAAGTAAATCTCAGATATTGCATTGAGTGTGGGGCAATGAGGTGGATTTATTGCTTTCAAAAGCACCTATAATTACCTGATTTATTATGGATAAGTAGGAAGCTCTAAAGCCTACAGTCTCTGGCAGGGAAGAGAGCTTGCCACCTGATTATTCACTTTTCAATCACCATCATACAACCATTGTCTGTATTTCCCTGTGACTGTTTGCTTTCAAGAAAGTCTCGTCAGCATGTTTGCAAGTTGTCTATAGCATGTGTAGCAAATGAATTAACCTGTGAGCAGAATTAATTCCTTCTGTCCAAACAGAATACAAGAAACAAACAACTGTGTTTATAAACTGAAGAACATCTGATGTCATAAATCCCTGTCCTTGGGTGTTAGAGAAAGAATTATTGCATGTTACATAGACCTAATTTTAATATATGACAGAGAATCATGGACAGTTTGCAGGACATAGTAGTCAACTCCAGCATTTTTTTTGGGTGATTCCTGAACAAGTATGAGTTCAGTAGTTTGCCATTGCTTTTTGATCAACCAGCACTCATACCATTGTAAGGAAACCAACGCAGGGCAGTCTGCTTCAAAATCGCCCGCAGCTTGTTTGGAGCGCAGTACGTGGGATTGTGAATCACATTCGTAACTCCTTGACCACAGAGCCCGGACACTGTGTAATCAGGCCCCAAAAACTTCTCTCAGGGCATTAGAGACAACTTCTCTCAGGGCATTAGAGACAACTTCTCTCAGGGCATTAGAGACAACTTCTCTCAGGGCATTAGAGACAACTTCTCTCAGGGCATTAGAGACAACTTCTCTCAGGGCATTAGAGACAACTTCTCTCAGGGCATTAGAGACAACTTCTCTCAGGGCATTAGAGACAACTTCTCTCAGGGCATGAGAGACGTGGTTTTACAGGAACATTTTGAAAATTGTTTGGGCAGCCAAAATGAGTCATTTAAATATTGTTAAAGAGGCTGAGCTATCACAAACATCAGAAAGAGGCAGTCAACATTTTTGGGCCATATTAGGAGAAGTGAATACTGGGATATGTTGTGACAGCTGGAAATATTTGTGGAGAGAGAGATAAAGAAAATCAGCAACAGAAGATTCTTGACAGCCTTGTGTCATGGCAGCAAAATTGTTACCACACAAATTGCTACATTTGCATAGAGGGAGGAGGGAATGTGAGCAGTAGAATTATCCAGAACACCAATGGCCAAGTGAGATCTATGGAGAGACATGATCGCCTGTGTCATTTGACACGTCACATGATGATAATGTATAGGTTGGGTTGACTGGAGAGCCCAGGTTAATTGAACTGATTAAGTGCCAAGGTATGATAAATCGTCTTATTTCAACTTCCTGTAATTGCATGTGATGATAAATTATCTCATTTCAGCTTCCAGTAACTGCCATGGGATGATAAATCATCTTATTTCAACTTCCCGTAATTGCATGTGATGATAAATCATCATACTTCAGCTTCTCGTAACTGTCATGGGATGATAAATCATCTTATTTCAGCTTCCTGTAATTACATGTGATGATAAATTATCTTATTTCAGCTTCCAGTAACTGCCATGGAATGATAAATCATCTTATTTCAGCTTCCTGTAATTGAATGTGATGATAAATCATCTTATTTCAGCTTCCTCTCATGGGATGATAAATCATCTTATTTCAGCTTCCTGTAATTGCATGTGATGATAAATCATCTTATTTCAACTTCCCGTAATTGCATGTGATGATAAATTATCTTATTTCAGCTTCCAGTAACTGCCATGGGATGATAAACCATCTTATTTCAACTTTCCATAATTGCATGTGATGATAAATCATCTTATTTCAGCTTCTCATAACTGTCCTGGGATGATAAATCATCTTATTTCAACTTCCCATAATTGCATGTGATGATAAATTATCTTATTTCAGCTTCCAGTAACTGCCATGGAATGATAAATCATCTTATTTCAGCTTCCTGTAATTGCATGTGATGATAAATCATCTTATTTCAACTTCCCATAATTGCATGTGATGATAAATCATCTTATTTCAGTTTCCAGTAACTGTCATGGGATGATAAATCATCTTATTTCAACTTCCCATAATTGCATGTGATGATAAATCATCTTATTTCAGTTTCCAGTAACTGTAATGGGATTATAAATCATCTTATTTCAGCTTCCTGTAATTGCATGTGATGATAAATCATCTTATTTCAATTTCCCATAATTGCATGTGATGATAAATTATCTTATTTCAGCTTCCAGTAACTGCCATTGGATGATAAATCATCTTATTTCAACTTCGTGTAATTGCATGTGATGATAAATCATCTTATTTCACCTTCCCATAAATGCATGTCATGATAAATCATCCTACTTGTCGTGCCGGTAGCCTACCTTATCTGTACAAGAACTCTATTCTGTGTTGTGTTGGGGTGTTATTTTGAATTAATTAAAGTAACAAAAATAGAGATGAGTTGTGTTTTGAGAAACAGCCTAGGGTGACTGACTGTGCATGTGTTGTAATTCTTGGGTCCAAGGGGTCTTCAGAATCATCAGTTGAGTACCTTTCAGATAGACAGGTAATATCCTTGTTCAATTCTAAATCCAACCCCAATAGAATTGCTGCAGTTACTCTGGCAGTCCAAGGAATTTGTAACATTCATCTTAGGAACCACATGTGTTGCTTCCAAGTTCTTCCTAATTTGTTCATTTACATTCTAATATTCACTGCCATACCTCAAAATGGGCTCCATATAGCACTTCAGCACTGTCTTTCTTATCTTCAATGATAGTGACTGATTGCATAAGATACTTTTCATTTTCTGAAATGCAGCTTTTGCTTGCCCTATTCAGCTCTTAATCTCTGTTGTGCACCTTCCGTTGGAT
Organism: Cepaea nemoralis; assembly: GCA_014155875.1. NCBI lineage: Eukaryota > Metazoa > Mollusca > Gastropoda > Stylommatophora > Helicidae > Cepaea > Cepaea nemoralis. Next base: position 61,782 of record JACEFZ010024454.1, on the reverse strand, counting down.
ATTATAAATGTCCCTAGGTATTTAAAATTATCCACTTGGTTAAGAATTGTTCCCTTCTATTTCCATTTCTATATAACAACGTATATGTTGAATAGTTTAGCATGAGTGAAAGTTGAATGCCAGAAGATGTAGTAAGTGTTGTATTACTGTAGTAAGTGTTGTATTACTGTAGTAAGTGTTGTATTACTGTAGCCATGTTTTCTTCATCACAGTTGAGTCCTAATGATGATTCCATTTCTGTTCTTTTGTTTCAGCGAATGAGTTGCCGACATTTCAAAACACACAACATTATTTTCAAGTGAACGTTTCACATCTGCTAAACTTGACGCTGACAGCAACAACACATTCAAATGCAACATTTAGTGTGTCCGGCGATCTCTCCAAACTGGCTGGTTTTAAACTTGGTGAGGTTTTTTTTATTCATTTAATCATAATGAGTTCTTTGTTCATTTAGTCCGGATTAGTTCTTTGTTCATTTAGTCATACATTCTTTCTTTCTTTGTTTAGTCATGATGGGTTCTTTGTTCATTTAGTCGTACATTCTTTGTTTGTCATGATAAGTTCTTTGTTCATTTAGTTATGATGCTTTCTTTGTTTATTTTTTCATGTGTTCTTTGTTCATTTAGTCATGAGTTAATTGTCATCTAGTCATAATGAGTTCTTTGTGCGTTTAGTCATGATAAGTTTCGTGTTCATCTAATCATGATGGGTTTTTTGTTCATCTCGTTATAATGAGTCCTTTTTTCATTTAGCAGTGATGAGTTCTTTTTTTCATTTAGCCATGATAAGTTCTTCATTCATTTAGTCATAATCTTTTTTCATCTAGTTGTGATGAATATCGTGTTCATTTAGTCATTTTGAGCTCTTTGTAGATTCTAGGTTGTAGTTGTAATATTGTTGTAGTTATAATGTAGTTATAATATTGTTGTAGATTCTAGATTGTAGTTGTAATATTGTTGTAGTTATAATATTGTTGTAGTTATAATGTAGTTATAATATTGTTGTAGTTATAATGTAGTTATAATATTGTTGTAGTTATAATGTAGTTATAATATTGTTGTAGTTATAATGTAGTTATAATATTGTTGTAGTTATAATGTAGTTATAATATTGTTGTAGTTATAATATTGTTGTAGTTATAATGTAGTTATAATATTGTTGTAGTTATAATGTAGTTATAATATTGTTGTAGTTATAATGTAGTTATAATATTGTTGTAGTTATAATGTAGTTATAATATTGTTGTAGTTATAATGTAGTTATAATATTGTTGTAGTTATAATGTAGTTGTAATATTGTTGTAGTTCTAATGTAGTTATAATATTGTTGTAGTTCTAATGTAGTTATAATATTGTTGTAGTTATAATGTAGTTGTAATATTGTTGTAGTTCTAATGTAGTTATAATATTGTTGTAGTTATAATGTAGTTATAATATTGTTGTAGTTATAATGTAGTTATAATATTGTTGTAGTTATAATATTGTTGTAGTTATAATGTAGTTATAATATTGTTGTAGTTATAATGTAGTTATAATATTGTTGTAGTTATAATATTGTTGTAGTTATAATGTAGTTATAATATTGTTGTAGTTATAATATTGTTGTAGTTATAATGTAGTTATAATATTGTTGTAGTTATAATATTGTTGTAGTTATAATGTAGTTATAATATTGTTGTAGTTATAATGTAGTTATAATATTGTTGTAGTTATAATATTGTTGTAGTTATAATGTAGTTATAATATTGGTGACTTATTTATTAAGTCTACATGTTTTAGTAAGCCTTTAGATTTTTGTGAGTTCTTTATTGAGATTTCATTAATTATTTATGCAATCTTGGTCAGTCATTTGTGGAATCTCTGTGAGTTTTTTTTGTGGATCATTGTTGAGTTATTTATGGAGTCTTGGTGAGTTATTTGTGCAGTCTTGGTGAGATATTTGTGGAGTCTTGGTGAGATATTTGTGGAGTCTTGGTGAGATATTAGTGGAGTCTTGGTGAGATATTTGTGGAGTCTTGGTGAGATATTTGTGGAGTCTTGGTGAGATATTTGTGGAGTCTTGGTGAGATATTAGTGGAGTCTTGGTGAGATATTTGTGGAGTCTTGGTGAGATATTTGTGCATTCTTGGTGAGTTATTTGTTTAGTTTTGGTGATGTATTTGTGGAGTCTTGGTGAGATATTTGTGGAGTCTTGGTCAGATATTTGTGGAGTCTTGATCAGATATTTGTGGAGTTGGTGAGATATTTGTGCAGTCTTGGTGAGGTATTTATGGAGTCTTGGTGAGATATTTGTGCAGTCTTGGTGAGATATTTGTGGAGTCTTGGTGAGATATTTGTGCAGTCTTGGTGAGTTATTTGTTTAGTTTTGGTGATGTATTTGTGGAGTCTTGGTGAGATATTTGTGGAGTCTTGGTCAGATATTTGTGGAGTCTTGATCAGATATTTGTGGAGTTGGTGAGATATTTGTGGAGTCTTGGTGAGGTATTTATGGAGACTTGGTGACTTATTTGTGTTTTGTGAGTTATTTGTGGAGTCTTGGTGAGTTATTTATGGAATCTTTGTGAGTTATTGTGGAATCTTAATAAGTTATACATGAATAATGTTTGAGTTGTTTATAGCATCTTGTTATTTAGGGGGAGTAAAACTTGATTCAGCTGCCCATTCAGCGTGACTCAAATCATATCACACTTGTTGTTTCAGATGGTGACCAAGTGACCTGGAACATCAGTGCAGATCTTGGAGCCTTGCGAAACGCCTCATTCCCACAGGACTTGGTGTTTTATGTAACAGACGCTCACAACCTGTCGGCAGAGTACGCTCCCCTCATCTCACTGTGTTTGTGTAGGAAGCCGAGTCAGTGCAGTGTTGAACCAGCCACCTTTGATTACAACAACTCAACGAACAAATATTTCCTGGGCAGTGATGGCACTACAGAAGGTAATTCTGTCTTAAGCATTACTTTTATTTTTTCAATTCTTAGACGTATTCTTAGATTGACCAGTTGCTCCCTAGATGGGCCGGTTTCTCCCTAGATGGGCTGGTTGCTGCCTACATTGGTTGCTTACTCCTTAGATGGGTTGATTATTCCATAGATGGGTTGGTTCCCTTCATTGACTGGCTACTCCCTACATTGACTGGTTACTCCCTATATTGACTGGTTACTCCGTATATAGCCGGCGATGGCATTCGTAATCCTGCATACCGCTTTCAGAACACAGTTGTGGGCACTTTGGGAGGAGACTGCATTGCATTGGTTTCCATACAATGGTATGAGTGCTGGTCGTTCAGAAAGAAATGGCAAACTGCTGAACGTAAACTTACTGTCAAAACATCATAAACAGCCAAAACATGCTGGGTTTGACTGCTATGTCCTATAAAGGATGTGCAGCTAACTCACTCCCTATCAATCAATCATGTGCCATGCTGGAAAGCGTGGGCGGTCATGACTCGCCATTTCACTCGATTACCAGCGTCATGATGGATCAGCTCAGTGTTCCTGTCTCGTCCATGCCATGTGGCCAAGCCATCCAGGTATTTTCCTCTCGGTCTTCCTCTTGGTCTGTTCCCTTCAATCTTGCCAGTTGTCACTAAGTTCTTCAATCCATTTCTTCTCATAACATGTCCAAAACAATTTGACTTTCTACGTCTAATTTCTCTAATCAGTTTACGATGTTCATTTGTCTCCTGTAGTACTTGATCATTGGTTTTTCTGTCTGTCCATGGTATTCTTTGCATTTTCCTCAAAAACCACATTTCTGCAGCCATCAGATGTTTTTCAGCTTGACTGCACATTGTCAAAGTTTCACATCCATACAAAAGAACAGGCTCTATATATCCCATCAACACTCTTTTTCTCGTTTCAATTGACATCTTTTTATTGGTCAGAATGTTTTTCATCTTGCTAAAGGCTACTTTCGCCATGGCGATTCTTGTTTTAATCTCTTCAAGGCATCTCCCATCAGATGTTATGACTGTTCCGAGATAATTGTACCGATTCACTTGTTGAAGAATATTCCCATTTACTTGTATATTACATTGTGGTACTTCGTTCTTCCTAGTGACGACCATAACCTGTGTCTTTTTACAATTTAATTCCAACCCCAGCTGCTCACTGTGTACAACAACTGCATCTACTAATTGTTGCAGATCCTGCGCATTGTCTGCAATCAATACTGTATCATCTGCATATCTAATGTTATTGATGTTTCGTCCTCCAATGCTGATTCCATTTATATCTTCTACATTCCTGAAAATATTTTCACTGTATAGGGAAAAAAGATCTGGAGACATTACACATCCCTGCCTAACACCTCTCTTAATATGTTGATATTGTCCCACTTCATTATCAATCGTTATGGCAGCTTGTTGTTTTCAATATATGTTTTTTTATAAGTCTAATGTCTTTCCCATCAATTTGTAGATCTGCAAGCATATCCACCATGTTGACATGTCTAACTCTATCAAAAGCCTTTATGTATATTGACACCCTATATTGACTAATTACTCCCTACATTAACTAGCTACTCCCTATATTGACTGGCTATTCCCTACATTGACTGACTACACCTTACATTGACTGGCTACTCCCTACATTGATAGGCCACACCCTACATTGGCAGGCTACTCCCTACATTGGCAGGCTACTCCTTAATTGACTGACTACACCCTACATTGACTGGCTACTCCCTACATTGGCTACTCCCTACATTGATAGGCCACACCCTACATTGGCAGGCTACTCCCTACATTGGCAGGCTACTCCTTAATTGACTGACTACTCCCTACATTGACTGGCTACTCCCTACATTGACTGGCTACTCCCTACATTGATAGGCCACACCCTACATTGGCAGGCTACTCCCTACATTGAGTGGTTACTCACTGAATGAGCTTATAGGGAGTAACAAACTCTTGTCTTAGAGGGATGATTCACCTCCATAGAGGGATGAAGACCTGCACTCCCAGGTCCACCCAGCCTACATGACTACTGTCAATTGTCTTGGGAAGTAAACGCAGCGGCCATGATTCCAGCCACATCATCCACTGAATGCTGTGTGGGCTATAACAATATGGTTCCAGCGCCATATGCCCAGTGCACCTTGGGTTTGTAAAAGGGACTTTTGCTTACATTATAGTCTGTTTTTTTGCTTACATTATAGTCTTTTTTTTTTGCTTACATTATAGTCTTACTTTTGCTTACATTATAGTCTTACTTTTGCTTACATTATAGTCTTACTTTTGCTTACATTATAGTCTTACTTTTGCTTACATTATAGTCTTACATTTGCTTGCATCATAGTCTTACTTTTGATTACATTATAGTCTTACTTTTGGTTACATTATAGTCTTACCTCCCTCTCATTGAACTGGTAAAATCTGGGATACATCTGATGCACAATCGATGGGCTACTGTTGTTCATGCACAAAATGATTCAATGCATATGGGGCATCAGCAATGTGAGGATACAGATGATGTCGACCTCTGCTAAGGTCATATGGTTGATTAAAGTTAGAATATCAACACCGTCATTTGTGATGCTTCAATGACTACTACAGACTTATTGGTATCAGGCTTATAGGTGACACACTGGTAAATTTGCCAGTGGGTCTGTGATTGTACAGTGTTAATGCCTGTATATCTACTAATTTTGCTGGGTCTGGCTACTATCTGCACCGATTCAGCCCCAGTCACTCTTCCCTTTTTGTAAATGTAAGGGTCCTTATGTATGCTCGGGATAGAATGTTGTTTGTGCAGTTCGCTTCTTCTAAATTGCTTCAGACTAGCAATGCTCTCCGGAGCCTGTTATCTTTCTGACACGGTTGACAGAGGATGTTTGGGAATCATATACCACTGTGTTTCCCACGTACTAATTTGTTTATTGCAACTGGCCAAGCATAGTAAATAGTCCGACCACCAATACTCTCATACCGAATTGTAGGTTTTGTTATTAGTGCTTCGACCTGACCTGACCCAGGAGTTCAGGCCTGTTGATTCAGGGAACTATTTGACATACTGACCTAGATATGTTAACCCCTGGCACTCAGTCCCCTATGTTACACATCTTTCACAGGCAACGTTGGCAGTTGGATCTGTGACTGTGATGGGAGAGCAGAGGGAGACTTTTGCGAGATAGAAATCGATGTCTGTGACAACTGTTTTGTGAAGAACAAGTCCTTGTGCAACACGACCCTGGAGGACTACTGCCCAGCCTGCCCTGCTGGCCATGAAGGCAACACATTCTTGTGTCCAGGTAGGTCAATGATGTGTCTGCTGGCCATGGAGGCAACACATTCTTGTGTCCAGGTAGGTCAATGATGTGTCTGCTGGCCATGGAGGCAACACATTCTTGTGTCCAGGTAGGTCAATGATGTGTCTGCTGGCCATGAAGGCAACACATTCTTGTGTCCAGGTAGGTCAATGATGTGTCTGCTGGCCATGGAGGCAACACATTCTTGTGTCCAGGTAGGTCAATGATGTGTCTGCTGGCCATGGAGGCAACACATTCTTGTGTCCAGGTAGGTCAATGATGTGTCTGCTGGCCATGGAGGCAACACATTCTTGTGTCCAGGTAGGTCAATGATGTGTCTGCTGGCCATGGAGGCAACACATTCTTGTGTCCAGGTAGGTCAATGATGTGTCTGCTGGCCATGGAGGCAACACATTCTTGTGTCCAGGTAGGTCAACGATGTGTCTGCTGGCCATGGAGGCAACACATTCTTGTGTCCAGGTAGGTCAATGATGTGTCTGCTGGCCATGGAGGCAACACATTCTTGTGTCCAGGTAGGTCAATGATGTGTCTGCTGGTCATGGAGGCAACACATTTGTCAGGGTCTTAAACCTGGCTCGTTAACCTAACACATGTGAGACAGTACAAATACAACGTGATTTGACTTGAGACTCAACGACACGAAGTTTCGATGGATTTATTTACAGATCACGATCTAGAGATGATCATCACAATACATAAGTTATAACAATACACTTACAGGCAACCCACAGCTTACAATCACTCGACTTTCGGGCCACAGAAACTACACAAGCCTTTCTCCCATCATACGTCCAGTCGAGTCCGAGTCCCAGAGCTGTCTGGCTATTTCCCGCAACGCGCCTGTCCACCTGAAGTGGCTTCACGAGGCCTGCGTGCGTCCTGCTTTGTCCTTGCCTGCTTTGTCCTTGCCATAAAATAACGTTACACCATTTAATTAACAACGATCTAATAATTAACAGTCAATCTGGGTTTCGACCTAAATATTCTTGCCATAGTGCTCTAACAAAAATGACCGATAACTGGCACTTAAACATCAACAACGGTAGAATTTGTGGAGCGGTGTTTGTAGACTTTAAAAAAGCTTTTGATATGGTAGATCACGATATTTTAATTAGAAAACTGAAGCAAATGAAGACAAGCACCAACATGGTGAACATAATTACGTCATTTCTATCCGACAGGCAACAAGTCGTGTCCTTCAACAACTGTCTATCAAGACCCACACAGCTTAATATTGGTGTGCCTCAGGGCTCAATACTAGGTCCGCTGCTTTTTGCAGTTTATATTAATGATCTTCCTTTATATATCAATACAACTTGTGATCTATTTGCTGACGACTGTACTATATATACTAGTCAAGAAAACCGTAGTGAATTAGAGAATTCTTTACAAAAGGAACTTGATAATCTTACTAGATGGAGCAATGAAAACCGCATGCAAATTAACATCGGCAAAACCAAATCCATGCTAATAACGACCAGACAAAAACTACAGACACTAGCCATAACTGGATCACCGCTCGAACTCCACATGGGCACGTTACCTATAGTTAATGTGACTGAACATAAAACACTAGGGCTTTTAATAGACAGCCATTTGAACTGGAGCTCTCATGTTCACGCTCTTACCAAGAAAATAGCACAAAAAGTTTACCAACTTGCTAAAATTCAGCACTTCCTGGACGAAAGCACACGAAAAATATTCTATACATGCTATATCCAATCACATCTCGATTACTGTTCCACAGTTTGGGATGGTTGCCCTAAATCTAATTTAAAACGACTATGTTCTCTACAAAACCGCGCTATTCGTCTGGTTTCTGGCATAAAGCACGTTGAAAGTAATAATTTGTACAGTCATCTAAGACTTCTACCACTACAAAAGCGCTTCCTTTTCAACAAAGCCAAATTAGTGAATAAAATTATATCTCAAAATACCCCAGAGTATCTTCTGCCGCTGATTCAATCTAATGCAATGAACAGCAAGCGCCTAAATTTGTTACATGTCTCAAAGCCTAGATTGGACCTATACAAAACATGTTTTGCCTATTCTGGTGCTCACTTATGGAATCATCTGCCTCCAGATCTGAAAAATCCAATGAGTCCCTACACATTTAACCGAAAACTCTTTCAATACTTAATCCATACCGACTATATGCCACCATAATTCATTTACTGGTATAATTGTTCAGTATAATTGTTCATTATAATTGTTCACTATATATGTGTGTGCGTGTGGGAGCGAGAGAGAGAGAGAGAGAGAGAGTGTCAGAGAGAGGGAGAGAGTGAATGCGTGTGTGCATGCGTGTGTGTGGAGAGAGTGATTGAGCGAGAAATGGTGGGGGAATGTGTCAGTGCATGCATTCGTACGTGTATGTGTGAGAGTGAGTGAGGGAGTGTGTGCGTGCGTGCATGCGTTCATGTGTACGTGTATGTGTGAGAGAGTGTGATTGAGAGAGTGAGTGTGTGTGTGTGTGTAGGATTGTGTGTTAGAGAGTGAGACAGTGGGAGAGTTGATGTGTTAGTGTGTGTGTGTGTGTGTGAGCGCGCGCATGCGTGTGAGTGTGTGTATATGAAAGAATACAGAGAGAGAGAGAGCTGAGCAGATGCATGTCATGTAACACGCATGCTATGTAACAGGCAAATCCATATGTTTGTGTATTCTCATCTGTCATATTATAAGTTAAATACCATTTGATTTTATCATGTATAATCTAAACTTATGTTCATTACTGTAGTTTGAGTGAGAGAGTGAGTGAGTGTGAATGAGAGACAGAATGAGTGAGCGTGAGAGTGAATTAGTGAGAGTGAATGAGTGAGCGTGAGAGTAAATGAGTGAGCGTGAGAGTGAATGAGGGAGCGGGAGAGTGAATGAGTGAGAGTGAATGAGTGAGCAGGAGAGTGAATGAGTGAGGGTGAATGAGTGAGCGGGAGAGTGAATGAGTGAGAGTGTCTGTGTGTGTGAGTGAATGAGTGAGAGTGAATGAGTGAGAGTGAATGAGTGAGCGGGAGAGTGAATGAGTGAGCGGGAGAGTGAATGAGTGAGCGGGAGAGTGAATGAGTGAGCGGGAGAGTAAATGATTGAGCGGGAGAGTGAATGAGTGAGCGTGAGAGTGAATGAGTGAGAGTGAATGAGTGAGCGTGAGAGTGAATAAGTGAGAGTGAATGAGTGAAAGTGAATGAGTGAGCGTGAGAAGGAATGAGTGAGCGTGAGAGTGAATGAGTGAGCGTGAGAGTGAATCAGTGAGCGGGAGAGTGAATGATTGAGCATGAGAGTGAATTAGTGAGCGTGAGAGTAAATGAGTGAGTGTGAGAGTGAATGAGTGAGCGGCAGAGTGAATGATTGAGCGGGACAGTGAATGAGTTAGCGTGAGAGTGAATGAGTTAGCGTGAGAGTGAATGAGTGAGAGTGAATGATTGAACGGGAGAGTGAATGAGTGAGCGGGAGAGTGAATGAGTGAGCGGGAGAGACAGAATGAGTGAGAGTGAATGAGTGAGCGGGAGAGTAAATGAGTGAGCGGGAGAATGAATGAGTGAGCGGGTGAGTGAATGAGTGAGCGTGAGAGTGAATGAGTGAGCGTGAGAGTGAATGAGTGAGCGGGAGAGTGAATGAGTGAGCGGGAGAGTGAATGAGTGAGCGTGAGAGTGAATGAGTGAGCGGGAGAGTGAATTAGTGAGAGTGAATGAGAGAGAAAGAGAGAGTGTGTGTGTGTGTGAGCGTACGCATGCGTGTGAGTGTGTGTATATGAAAGAATACAGAGAGAGAGTGAGAGAGAGAGAGAGAGCTGAGCAGATGCATGTCATGTAACACGCATGTTATGTAACACGCGAATCCATATGTTTGTGTATTCTCATCTGTCATATTATAAGTTAAATACCATTTGATTTTATCATGTATAATCTAAACTTATGTTCATTACTGTAGTTTGAGTGAGAGAGTGAGTGAGTGTGAATGAGAGACAGAATGAGTGAGCGTGAGAGTGAATGAGTGAGCGTGAGAGTGAATGAGTGAGCGTGAGAGTGAATGAGTGAGCATGAGAGTGAATGAGTGAGCATGAGAGTGAATGAGTGAGCGGGAGAGTGAATGAGTGAGAGTGAATGAATGAGCGGGAGAGTGAATGAGTGAGCGTGAGGGTGAATGAGTGAGCGGGAGAGTGAATGAGTGAGCGTGAGAGCGAATGAGTGAGCTGGAGAGTGAATGAGTGAGAGTGTCTGTGTGTGGGAGTGAATGAGTATGAGTGAGAGTGAATGAGTGAGCGTGAGAGTGAATGAGTGAGTGTGAGAGTGAATGAGTGAGCGGAAGAGTGAATGGGTGAGCGGGAGAGTGAATTAGTGAGAGTGAATGAGTGAGCGGGAGAGTGAATGAGTGAGAGTGAATGAGTGAGCGTGAGAGTGAATGAGTGAGAGTGAATGAGTGAGCGTGAGAAGGAATGAGTGAGCATGAGAGTGAATGAGTGAGCGTGAGAGTAAATGAGTGAGCATGAGAGTGAATGAGTGAGCATGAGAGTGAATGAGTGAGCGGCAGAGTGAATGAGTGAGCGGGACAGTGAATGAGTGAGAGTGAATGAGTGAGAGTGAATGAGTGAGCGGGAGAGTGAATGATTGAACGGGAGAGTGAATGAGTGAGCGGGAGAGTGAATGATTGAACGGGAGAGTGAATGAGTGAGCGGGAGAGTGAATGAGTGAGCGGGAGAGACAGAATTAGTGAGCGTGAGAGTGAATGAGTGAGCGGGAGAGTGAATGAGTGAGCGGGAGAGTGAATGAGTGAACGGGAGAGTGAATGAGTGAACGGGAGAGTGAATGAGTGAGCGGGAGAGTGAATGAGTGAGAGTGTATGTGTGTGAGTGAATGAGTGAGAGTGAGAGTGAATGAAAGAGAGAGAGAGAGTGTGTGTGTGTGTGTGGGACGCGCTGGCATCACTACTTTTACGTCACATACTTTTTATGTACACATTTTTCTCCATGTTTAGCCTTGTTTATGTTTACAACATTCATTTCACAATGTTTATTTTTCTTCCTATGTAAATGTATAATGCTCTTGATGAACGAAAGACGACTGATTGGAAGGGCCGAATGTAAGACGGGCCTGCGCGCCCAATTTGTGACCCTAATAAAGTTGATTTGATTTGATTTGATTTGATTTGCCTGACCGCTGGCTGTCTGTCAGCCGGCAACCTCGCAGGCAGGTAACTAATACTCGCCTGGCGGGCGTAACGATGTTACGGCATCCCCGCTAGGAACTATTCGCCTGGCGGGCGTAACGATGTCCCTGCATCTCTGCTGGCACTACATTGGACTCTGACATGCTCCCCTGGGGCTTCTTCATGAAAGATGTCATCTTTCATGTACACTCTATATACAATACTGGGTTAATATTTTTAACCTGTCAGAGTCAACCTTTCTGTTATATACATTGATGTAGAAATACCTAAACACACACATCTTGGCATAGAAACCCATAAGAAATGGACATTGTATCTAAAGACATGTGGTGTTCAACCTTTAACACTCGTCAAGCTTCATCCTCTCGATGGCTGATTACCTTAATTGCATTATTGACCCAGTCAGATCGGTAGTAACAGCTTCCCAAGCAACTACCTCGCAGCCTTTCAAAAAAAAGTAATAATATGCTTTTTGAGACAAAAAACATCTGGCAAGGCCGTAATACGGCTTTATATAAGTCGCATTCAACGCTCAAACTCTGACCTCATTTGGCCAGGAGTTCTTGTGTCGGTCTGCAATGTCGGTAACACTCTACCATGCCCAGTAGATGGCTTCTTGGTGTGTTAACAATCTGGCAACAACATGGCTATTTATACACAATACATCATCGTATACATTTCAATTAACGCCCTTGGTGTAATAATGTAATAACAATTCAATGAAAGGGACATAACTTCAAAATTTAAGAAATATAATATTTTACAATAATTCTTCTATTTCTCAGCGTCATAGCTTGATGTTTTCCCATACTAGCGAAAAAATGTCGGTAGTATGAATAAATTAATCAAGACATGATTCTAAGATTATATTTAATGAAAAATATTAATACACAATTCGTGTATTCGAAATTATTGAATCGTAAATAGTTTAGAAGTGTTATAACTTTTTAAGCTTTTGTTTGTCGTCTGCTAATTTTACACTAACTTTCTAAATCATCCGGAAGTACACACGAAACAGCTGATGTTGAAAATCTGTAGAACACACTTGTTCCGGTCTGATGTAGTAAAACAGAATGTGCAATGTTCTGATCGTTCATGTGTTGGTTGTTTCAATGGAAAAACTTCTGGATTTCGATTGACTGAAGTGGTGTAGATGTCAATGTTCAGGTCACACTTTCACACACGGAGTTAAAATATCACTGGATAAGTTCTAAATACAGCTACCACGGATAACTTTTGACAGTTCGCTTGCGGTAAGTTGAGAGCGAATGTGGCACTGTTCTTGTTTCGTAATATATACAATTAATAAAGTTCTCTTTCTACCCCACACTACACAATTATTCACGACAATCACTACATTAAGAGTAAAATAAGAAAACTATATATATATTGGGAATAAACCCCTATCACATCATATAGACATACACAGCTTTTGTGGAAAAAAAACTTCACTGATGCATGGCTGTGTTGGTCCAAGTGTATTTTACACACTGCACTCAGACATTGGTGCTTACTGGGTCGGTTGGACAACGGGACAAAAGATCGGCAATCGTGTTGGTTCTGCCCACGATGTGTCGAACTTCAAAGCAGTAATCTTGAAGCTTAAGAGACCAGCGAGCTCTCATTTGGTTGGAAGGTACACCTGAATTGATAAATCTCAATGGACTACTGTCAGACTCCACAATAAAATGACGTCCTAGGAGGAATCTGGACAATTTAGTTATACCCACCACTAGAGCTAGGGCTTCCAACTGAGGTGTTGACCAAGCACGTTCTCTCAGTTTTAATTTTCGGGAGACGAAGTACACAGGATGTAGGATGTTATTGTGCTCTTGCAACAAGACTGCTCCAATCGCCACGGAGCTCGCATCTGTGCGTAATCTGAAAGGTAATTGAAGATTGGGCAATTTCAGAATGGGATTGTGTAAGCTATTGTCAGAAAAATAAGATAATACTTTCTGGAATGCAAATCCATTTTTCAGGACATTGCAGTCAAAATCAGCATTTCTGCCGCGGTGATCTTTTGGCAAGTGTACGTTCAGTAGTTGTTAGATCGTGTATATGCGATGAAAATAAGATAAAACATCGACACATTAGAGATAAAAACTAAGGTATGCTATCGAGTCCTTATCTATGAGATATGTTGGTTTGTCGTCGAAGCTGTTGGGCAGGTCACTGGCACGCTTGTGTTTGCCTGCTGCTGTTTACAGTTGTCTTTGTCTGTCTGCACGACTTGTGTTTGTTGGCTAGGATTGCTGGTTAGTTGCACGGTTGGTTGGCTGGCTGGTTGGTTGGTTAATTGATTGGTTGGTTGGTTGATTGATTGATTGGTTGGTTAATTGGCTGCTTGGTTGGTTGGCTGGCTGGTTGGTTGGTTAATTGATTGGTTGGTTGGTTGATTGATTTGTTGGTTAATTGGCTGGTTGGTTGGTTGGCTGGCTGGTTGGTTGGTTAATTGATTGGTTGGTTGGTTGGTTGCTTGATTGGTTGGTTAATGGGTTGGTTGGGTGGTTGGTTGGTTAATTGGTTGGTTGGTTGGTTGGTTGGTTGGTTGGTTGGTTGGTTAATTGGTTGGTTAGTTGGTTAACTGGTTGGTTGGTTAATTGGTTGGTTAGTTGGTTAACTGGTTGGTTGGTTGGTTGGTTCGTTCGGTCGGTCGTTCGTTCGTTCGTTGGTTGATTGATTGGTTGGTTAATTGTTTGGTTGTGTCACACGTCGTTCTTGATGATAATATCAATGTTCTTGATGATCTTTGCTTGATATTGTCGTGTGATGGTCGTTGTCTAGGTAATGATGTTCATGGTGTGTCAATTGAGATATCTAACTGTCTCTTAATCCAACTCACCCCAGAAGTGCACCTTCACCAGTCATGAAACAAGATTGAGTTGGCGCACATAATCATTTATTCCAGAAATAAGACGGACAGACGGAACATATATATATATCCAGAAACAATGTAATCCATAGAATATAAATATCCTCCTCACAATTTAACCAGCACACATCAATGCCTTCTCACGGCCTGCTTCTTATCTCAATCCACAAGACAGGTAATCCAGCTACTATCCACGGCTGGATCTCCCACAATACAACCCACACATTGGGTTGGAGCCACTGCTCAACTATAGAACCCACTCTGGTTCAGGCCTGTCTTCACAACCCGGAGCATAACACAACCCCATTGTACGTGGACTACTTCGGTATCTCAAACTCAACTCTCTCAAACGACCTGACCCGCAGTCGGTCTCTTCTCTCCCTGACTTTCCAGTCTCCTCACTTCACACAACACACAACTGTCTTTCGACCCATCCCCCCTGGGGCCTTCCACTCATATCCGCCCCATTATTTCTGAGGGTTGATTGTTTTCCTCGTAGCCAGGTCACTCACCTTACTGTCTCCCACTTTCATCTCCATTCTTTCTCATGCCCGGTCACTCAACTCAATGTCAATGACCCAGGCTTATGTCACTGCTCACATGGTTTCTGTCACTGGCTACTAGAGTATTTCTAAATATAATAGGCAGAGAACCCTAGCCAAGAGTTAGGCAACAGTCTCTATAGATTGTGGCTCGTTATAAGAAGAATGTATAGAGGGATGGTCCCTATAGAAAAGGCTGGGATTCACTTGGGAGACAAAAGGCAGAAGGTGAAGACCGCTCCTGTATGTAGTAGGACCTAACATGAATGTCTAGTTTATCCGCCCGGGTACTTTTGTCTGTGATTGTTACTAGCGTATTTACTAAACATATGCACTCACTCTCTCACCCTCCTTGCGTTAAAACATTCAAGAGTGGAATATGTTGGTGAAATGATGAAACAAAATTATATTCTTTTAATGAGAAATTAATTACAAAACATTCTTAGTTCAGGCAACGAACTAGAACCAAAAATATTTTCCATTTGATACCAATTCTGCTCCAAAAATGTTAATAGGTGAAGAGTGAAAAATAAAATATGCCTGATGTTCGACATGAGGACATCTAGAGCATTACTTTGCTGATCCGACAGCTTCTGCAGCTTGTCTTGTTCCAAATGTATTTGTGTTGCCTTTCCTCAGAAGTAAACTAGGCAGGCCGAGAGAGGGATCATGCTGCATGGGCAACACATGGTCTCTGCAATTCAGCCTAGGCTTTGTGCTATGGAGAGGTATAAAGCACAATGCAACAGACTATTGTCTGTCAAGACAGCGAGATGCCAGTCAGCTGCCCAAATGTTTCAGTGTTGCACATACATCTTTCTCTTATCTTCCTGTGAATATTGACTAACACTGTCTGTGCTCTTGCAGATATAAATGAGTGTTTAACGAACAATGGGGGTTGTCATGACATCTGCATCAACACAGACGGAAGCTTCAATTGTGATTGCAAGGAAGGTTACAGTTTAAACACAGATGATGGGAAATCTTGCATTGGTAATGACTACTTGTTAGATGTTCTGTATCTATTTTGGCACGTGGAAATGCTTGGTTAGTTGGATGGATGGATGCTTGATTGGATGGTTGATTGGATAGATGGAAAGTTGGTTGGGTGGTTGTTTGGCTGGATGATTGGTTGGATGATTGGTTGGATAGTTGATTAGTTGGATGGATATTGGATGGTGGTTTGGTTGGTTAGTTGGATGGATGGTTGGTTGATTGGATAGTTGTTTGAATAGTTGGTTGGTTGAATTGATGGATGGATGTTTGGATGGTGGTTTGACTGGATGACTGGTTGGATGGATAGATGGTTGATTGGTTGTGTGGATGGATGGTTAGTTGGATGGTGGTTTAACTGGATGATTGGTTAGATAGTTGGTTAGTTGAATGGATGGTTGGTTGGGTGGTGGTTTGGCTGGATGATTAGTTGGATGGTTGGTTGATTGGGTGGATGGAAAGATGCTTGAATGGATAGATGGTTGATTGGATGAATGAATAGTTGCTTGGGTGGTTGTTTGGCTGGATGATTGGTTGGATGGGTGTATGGTTGGTTGATTGGATGGATGGAAAGATGGTTGATTGGATGAATGAATAGTTCCTTGGGTGATTGTTTGGCTGGATGATTGGTTGGATGGGTGTATGGTTGGTTGATTGGATAGATAGTTTGTCAGTGTCTTGTGTAGCTCGTGTAATTGGGTTCGACAGAAAGGTTACACATTTACGAGAAATCGTCGACTGCCGACTCTACCCGTACTCTACCCCTGTCCTATCTCTGTCCTCTGTCCTCTGTGTCCTATCTTTGGGACTCTGACATAGTTGGTTGATTGGATGGATAGTTGGTTGGTTGATTGGATAGATGGATTGTTGGTTGGTTGATTGAATGGATGTTTGGCTGGGTGGATGAATAGTTGCTTGGATGGTTGTTTCGCTGGATGGTTGGTTGGTTAGATGGATGGTTGATTGGTTGGTTGGATGGATGGATGGATGAATAGTTTCTTGGATGGTTGTTTGGCTGGATGATTAGTTGGATAGATGGTTGGTTGGTTGGTTGGTTAGATGAATGGTTGGTTGGTTAAATGGATGGTTGGTTGATTGGATGTTTGGTTGGATAGTTGGTTAGTTGAATGGATGGATGGTTTGTTAAATGGACGGATGGTTGGTTGGATGGGTGTATAGTTGGATTGTAGAATGGTTGGTTGATTTGATTGATGCTTGGTTGGCTGATTGGATGGTGGATAGTTGGTTGGATGGATGATTGGTTGGATAGTTGATTAGTTGAATGAATGGTTGGTTGGATGGATGGATGTTTGGTTGGATAGTTGCTTGGATGGTTAGTTGGATGGATGGATAGTTGGTTGGTTGGATAGTTCGTTAGTTGAATGGATGGATGGATATTTGTTTGGATGGATGGATAATTGGTTGGGTGGGTGTATAGTTGGATGGTAGAATGGTTGGTTCATTGGATGGATGGATAGTTGGTTGGTTGATTGGATAATTGGTTGGTTGTTTGGATGAATAGATGGATGGTTGGTTCATTGGATGGATGGAAGGTTGGTTGGAAAATTGGTTGGTTGTTTGAATGAATAGATGGATGGTTGGTTGGTTGTTTGGATGGATGGTTGGTTCTTTTATTTGGATAATTGGTTGGTTGGTGAATCCTCTGGAAGACCAAGTTTCAACTCGTCAAGTCTGGTGCATTAGTGTTCAGGTCATGTCACTCCTGAAACAAGCTTGCACTTATTGGAGTGAGGTTGGTGTAGAGACTATCTATCTGCCTCCAAAGCAAAGTACCATCTGCATGGGAACTGTGTAACAGAGCTCTCCATCCCCTCTCAAGGCTCAGAAATCAGCTAGGTGTGCAAGACTAGTGTCTGAACTTCACATCCGTGGAAAGGCATATTGCGATGTAGCCAGGTATGAATACACATGGATTGGCTGGGATCGAGCCTTGGTAGCTAATATTTTCTCCTTGGGTTTTAGGTATTCCATTGTCAACAGACTCCAAACCAGTGCCCACCAGAAACCACTCCTATGCTTGACTGCAAGTGTTGCTTATGAGAAGTGACACCATCAATCATTCTGGGGCTAGACAGTAGTAGCTGTGGCTACCTTGTGACTAGTGCACCAACATGATAGTCTCCCTTGCCTTGGCCATGCAAGAGTGCGGGGGGAATGAACAGGCTGGTAGGGAATGCACCTTTTGGTGGTAGATTACCTATGGACAAAGGAGAGGTGGTCGGGCACCTGTGGGACCAGGTGGCAAAGGCAGGGGAACAGACTGAGAACCCATATGTGGAAAGAATAATATTGCGGGAGATCTATAGGGGTGATGGAAAAATCTCTAAAATGAGAGGAAAGACCAGGAGAACTTTAAATCAGATAGCGGTGGGGATGATCAGTAGTATGACTCATCGCTGGCTGTTGAACAAGGGGATGGAGCTCATATGGGAATGTTATGAGTGCAGTGATGTCGGTACTTAGCTCAACTCAACAACTTAGCTCCTGTGTACTTTTGCTGTAACCTCTTGTATAAAATTGAAGCATCCCGTACATTTATGAATTCTCATTACCTGTATGTGCCCTTCAGTCTGTGAAAATATTGGCCCATGCCATAACGTAATATATCTTACTAGCATGTGAATGGGCTTACTATTGTCACTGATCAACATGCTTTGTGATATGGTTTCCATTGTAGTATTAAGTCAGACTTGGATGTACCAGCTAGTTGTGGTTTTCTGCTTATAGTCCATGCCGTGTGGCATTGGCGATCATGTCTGTCCACAGCTTTCTGTTTCATGTACTCCCAGTCTTCTTTCAGTCCATGCCGTGTGGCCTTGGAGATCATGTCTGTCTCATGTACTGCCATTCTTCATAGTCCATGCCGTGTGGCATTGGCGATCATGTCTGTCCACAGCTTTCTGTTTCATGTACTCCCAGTCTTCTTTCAGTCCATGCTGTGTGGCCTTGGAGATCATGTCTGTCTCATGTACTGCCATTCTTCATAGTCCATGCCGTGTGGCATTGGCGATCATGTCTGTCCACAGCTTTCTGTTTCATGTACTCCCAGTCTTCTTTCAGTCCATGCCGTGTGGCCTTGGAGATCATGTCTGTCTCATGTACTGCGATTCTTCATAGTCCATGCCATGTGGTATTGGCAATCATATCTGCCCAGTCTTCTGTCTTGTGTACAGCCAATCTCATAATTCATGTCATGTTGCTTTAGTGATCATTTCTGTCCAGAGCAGCGGTATTCTTTTGTATGGCCAATCTTCTTATAGTCCATGTCGTGTGACATTGGTGATCATGTCTGCCCACAGTCTTTTGTCTTGTGTACTGCCAATCTTCTTGCCTTGTGGCATTGGTGATCATGTCTGTCCACAGCCTTCTGTCTCATTTACAGCCAATCTTCTTATAATCCATGTTGTGTGATGTTGATGATCATGTCTGTCCACAACCTTGTGTCTCATGTACTGCCAATCTTCTTATAGTCCATGCTGTGTGGTGTTGGTGATCATGTCTGTCCACAACCTTGTGTCTCGTGTACTGCCATTCTAATAGTCCATGACGTGTGGTGTCGGTGATCATGTCTGTCCACAATCGTCTGTCTCATGGACTGCCAATCTTATAGTGTTTGCGATCATGTCTCTACAAAGCCTTCTTTCTCTTGTGCTGCCAATCATTTCTGATACTGATGTTTCTTCATGCCGTGATGTCAAGCTGTCCAGCATCTTCTCTCTCTGTCTACCCCTGCTTCTCCTCCCCTCCCCTCCAACTTTCCTGCTGTGACGACATACTCCAGCTCTTCCCTTCTTGTGACATGCCCAAAGAAAGTGGACTGTCCTCTTCTGATGCGAGTAACCAGCTCTCTTTGTCAGTTAACTTCATCACTTTTTATAATCATCTACGTTGTTCACATCATTCTGCTCTAAAACCATATTTCCTCAGCCTCCACATAATTCCTCACTTGTCTCCTAATTATCCATGATTCTGCTTCCATACATCAGGATTAACTCTATATAGCTCTTATGAACTCTTGTCCTTATCTCGATTAACAAAGATAATGTATGTTTTTACACCAGACATAGATGAATGCTCAGATCCTGGATATTGTAATAATTCCGAGAAGTTTTGCGTCAATGACGAAGGATCAGCCCATTGTTCCTGCTATCCTGGACTTGTAGGGAACAAGAAATGCATCAGAGGTATTCCACATCTATGTGCTGTGCTGTTTGCAGTCTGTTTCCTTTGTTTTCTTGTTGAATGTGAACTGAGATTATTATTATATATATATATATATATATATATATATATATATATATATATATATATATATATATATATATATATATATATATATATATATATATATATGGGCGAGTCAATAAGTAAGTCACACAGTTTTGTGGGATGGCAGGTAAATGTAGTTTGTGTTTTCTACAGGTGTCATTATGTGACAGCAACATCGAACTTTATATTCCCATTCGTCAGGTGGCGCTAGGTGTCTCATGCGCATGCGCAGCACATAAACAAAATGGCAATTGTACTTACAGAGTGTACAACCAAAGAGCAGCTTGCTGTTGTGCGTTTTTTGTGGGCAAAAGGACTGCCTGCGAAGGACATTCATAAGGAAATGCCTCCTGTTTATGCTGACAAATGTTTGTCCCGTAAAGCGGTGCACAGCTGGGTAGAAAAAATTGTCTCAAGGACGCTCTAAAATTGTTGATGAAATCCTTTCTGGTCATCCTGTTGAGATTGCAACAGAAGCATCCATGCAGAGAGTGGAGGAGATGATTAGGGGAAAGATGACAATGTGAATTCTGAATCGTAGTGTGACGTTCTAATTTGCTTCATAATGCAATTCGAAGAAAACGTCCAGGACTGCTGACTAGAGGAGTATTGCTTCTTCACAACAATGCCAGACCACATATGGCTCGGTTAACTCAGGAGAAAATTAACCAACTAAGGTGGGAAGTTCTGGAACATCCACCTTACAGCCCCGACTTAGCCCCTAGCGATTTCCACCTTTTTTGGTTCACTGAAAACCCACCTTGGGGGGAGACATTTCACGAATGACGCCGAAGTTGAATGTGAAGTGAAAACGTGGTTTAGAAAACAGAGCACGCAGTTCTATGCAGCCGGTTTGGGAGGACTGATAAAACGATGGGATAAGTGCATCAGTGTTGGTGGAAATTATGTTCAGAAATAAAGGGACAGTGTATGTATAAAAATAAACTGGTTTCAAGTTGTTATCATAGTTAGTTATTTTTCTACAGCCATTTGTGACTTACTTATTGACTTCCCCCTCGTGTGCGTGCATGTGCGCTCGCGCTGTACTGCCATTTTGACAGATGATAGTTTGGTACATTGTGTTTCAACAAAAGGCGTAATAACTACTACAGTCTGTGGCGTTGAGACCAGGGATGGAATTATATCTCTCCGTAGCACAAAGCCTGGGCTGAATTTAGAGACTGTGTTGCCCATGCAGCATGATCCCTCTCTCGGCCTGCTCAGTTTACTCCAGAGGAAAGGCAACACCAATATATTTGGAACAAGGCAAGCTGCAGAAGCTGCCGGATCAGCAAAGCATATTTTCTAACTGTCCACCTGTCGGGGCTTCGATCCTAGACCAGTTGCCAACCAAGGCTTAGGGTCTGGTCTGCCCTACCATGACACTTAGACTTTAGCTTGCATTTCCTCACACCATGATAAGGCTTGTACCCTTCCAGGTGCGCTACTTCACCCGAAGCCATTGGTGCAATGCGGGGAGTTATGTTTGGTAAGCGCCGCTCAACGTTCGGCGTGAACAGAAAGCAGGTAATACCATCTGCTGTCATACGATGGCTCACTCATATCTATGACCTGACTATGATATATATCGGAGGAGGCTTCACATGGTGACATCATAAGGACAGTTTAAATATGGCTGCCCCACTTTTGACTTGCATCAAAGACGAGCAACATTCTGTTATCTATTTTTTTAAATCAGAGAAGGGGTAAAACCTATAGAAATTCATTGGCAAATGAAGGTCCAGTATGGTGATACATGACTGTCAGTCCTGCAAGTGTATGAGTGGGGTAGGAAGTTTCACAAAGGCGTGACTTCTGTGACAGACTGTTCACCAAGTTCACCAAGACAGGCACACCAAGTAGTGACCCCAGAGTCATTTTTTCTACAGGAATCCTAGCACTTAATCGGCACTGGAGGACTTGCATTTAACGCAGTGGCTTACATTAAAAAATGGTATATAAATTATATATAAAGTGATACTGTTCTAGCACAGTGGTTAGTGCCCATATGCGCCAAGACACTGATATGGATTCAATTCCCAGCGGTGGCCGGATTAATTTTTTCCAAACTGCAAAGCTCTAGAGTTAACCCAGCCTCATCAACTAGGTACCAGATCATTTTCAGTCTGGGAGTGAGAAAAGCAACTGGCCACCTCACCTAATTTCATCCTGGCCCAGATTATGTGAAGGCCGAACACTTGACACTCCAATGGGAGTGTCTGCCATAAGACTACTTTTTTATTATGGAGCAATAGTAGCCTCGCGCAACTGCCTGGTGGTCCAGGGATGAAATCCTTCTCCAGGTGCGGACTTGTTTCGATGCTGGATGGGTCTGGGCTTCATTAAATGGAGGTAGGGCAGCTGGCGTCACATTCACCACAAAGACCAGCATGTGAAGGTCAAGATCATATGGGTCTGACGTCTTTTTCCAAGGATGCCAGGATGGCGTGGAAAAGTCACTTTCCCATCACTTGTGTTGTGTATGGATGTTATATTTGGGTTGTCAAATAACTGATGTTGTTTTCCGTGCTCTTTCATTTTAAGGACTTTGGTCAAAACATTTGTTTTTTTTTTTAATTTTTTGTGTTCCTGGTCTAGTTCCTTAGTCACATTTTGTTTTGTTCTTGTATTAACTAGAAGAGACTTTTTTTTTGTTTTATATGTAGCCATTGTTTTCAACCTGCAGAATTAGTGGTGCGGCGGTTTCTGAGACTGGTGGGGAGAGTTTAATCTGCTGTGTTGAGTATAAAGGGCAACCTTGTACATACATCACAAGGGTGAATAAACCCACAAAAACCACGGACCTCAACAATAACCACAACTGAAAGAAGCAGGTTGAACGAGGCCAAGTTTAAAATTTTTGTTTTTAAAACAAGCAAGCAAGCAACATCACAAGCAACTTAGTTAGTTAGTCTTTCCTTCTTGAGCCTAAGTCGGCGCATAGGGCAGAAGTCATGGCTCTCCATGTCTGGTGGTTCGCTGCTACCTGTTGTAGATCTTGGATGATCACTTGGCCGTTGAATGAGCCTTGGTCTTCCCCGTTTTCTTTTCCCAACTGGTGACCATATGAGGGCTTGGTAGGGGAGTCTTGTCTTGTCCATTCTGAGTACGTGGCCGATGTAGTTCCAGCGGCGTTTTCTTATAAAATTGGATACAATATCTTTCTTAGTCTCTTGTCTTATTTGCGCATTGGTTTTGAAATCTGTCCACTGGATGTTTAGAATTCTTCTAAGACATTTGTTCTCAAAATTGTCTAATCTTTTTATCTAAAGCTACCGTTGATTTCCAACTCTCACATCCATACGTTAGCACCGGAATCACACAAGAATTGAAGATTTTAAGTTTCGTATGTTGGCTGAGTGACTTTGACTTCCAGATGTTTAACAGTTTATTGAAGGCACCAGATGCCTGTGAGATTCTAGATAATATTTCTGGTGTTGAGTCCCCTGTAGATGTCATTTTGCTTCCTAGGTATGTGAAGCTGTTGACCTTTTCAAGAACATGGTTGCTTAATTTGGTGTCGTCTGAACTGTTGGTAAGATCAATAGTTTTTGTTTTTGTGGTGTTAATTTGGAGACCAATTTGTCCTGAAACATTTTGGAGATGGTTTATTTTCTCTTGGGCATCTGGGTGTGTTGAACTCAAAAGCACTATGTCGTTGGCAAAGTCTAGGTCTTCTAGAATTTTGTCAACCCAATGGATACCTTTATTTGTGTTGTTTGTGCATTTGCACATGACCCAATCGATAGCTATTCCAAAGAGCATCGGTGACAAGACACAACACTGTTTCACTCCCGTTTCCACTGAGAACCAGTCAGAGTTGCGTGATTCTGTTCTCACGCAGCAACGTGTCTCCTTATAGAAAGATTTTATGATGTTGGTATATTTGATAGGAAAACCATAGATGTTAAGTAGATTCCAAAGTGAAGGACGGTGGATACTGTCGAAGGCTTTTTGAAAGTCGACAAAATTGGTGATTAATTTCAACTGGAATTCTAGTCTTCAATGATTATTCTAAGAGTGAAAATGTGGTCTATACATGACCGTTTTGGTCTGAAGCCAGCTTGTTCTTCTCTGAGCCTTTCATCTATAGATTTTTTCAATCTCTCAAGTAACATGCTACAAAAAAGTTTTCCTGGTACTGACAGTAGGGTGACACCACGCCAATTATTACAATCAGACACATCACCTTTTTTTGGCAGTTTAAAAATTACATCATCCTTCCACAGTTGTGGTGGGGATTCGTTTTGCCAGATTTCATTGATCAGCTGTAACAAACGTAAGGTATTCTCATCTGCTGCTTTAAGCATTTCACCTGAGATGTCATCTTCACCAACAGCTTTGTTGTTCTTCAATTTTATGGCTGCTTTAATCTCTGCCATGGTGAATGACTCACAGGAGGCATCTAGTGGTGGCATGGTGATTTCTCCATCCAGGTTGGGAACACTGTCAGGCTGCGGTCTATTTAATATTTCTTTGAAATGCTCTGCCCATCGTTGCTTTTGGTGGTCATCAGATAACAGTAGTTTACCATGTTTGTCATTGATGGGTTTGTTTGATGTAGGTGAGTGATTGCATAGTTGTTTCATGATATGGAATACGGCTCTGCTGTTTCCAGTTTTGGCAGCTGATTCGGCATCGGCGGCCAAGCTGTGTTATCTTTTTCTGCGCTTGATTTCACCTCTTTATCCAACATGGAGTAATTTCACTTATGGGTTTCAATATGAAGCTGTGTCTGGATGACAAATAATTACCATGCTTGGCCTCTGTATGCCCTTAAGGAATGATCGCAAATACATGGATAGTTCTGAATGGACAAATTAGGAAACGGGTGCTGATGACATCACCACAATGAGACAGAGGAATGTCTTATTAAGATCAGGGGAGATAAATTCAGACAACAAATGCTAGGATGAAGTCATTATCATCATTATGTGCCATGCAAATAAGCAGTGGGCTAGTCATGTTTCGCCATCTCACTCAATCACCAGAGTCTTGGGTCATGCCATGTGGCCAAGCCATCCAGTTATTTACTTCTCTGCCTTCCTCTTGTTCTCTTCCCCTCAATCTTGCCAATTAGGATGAAGCCAATAGGGTGCAAATATTGCAGTTTTGTTGCAAAGGGACACAACACATCTGTCCTACACTAGATGGCCGAAGTATAAAAAGAAATGCAGGATGGCTTTATTTGTAACCATTGTTTTGTCTGTAATTGTTTTTTTCATCTTGCTCTCATCATTGAAATGTGAATAAAAAATAATGTCAAGTATTTGTTTGAACTTTGAATAGCTCCTTTCGTATTCTATGGAAGTCTGGGACTCAGAGCCTACAAGGATCAAGCTATGAGCTATGCTCTCCTCGTAAAGTCGTCTCCAGAGTTTATAGCCTTAGCAGAGAAGGTGTCCACGGCTGTAAGTAGATATGTTCAAAGCAATGTTTTCTGGTGGTGAGTTTATAGCCTTAGCAGAGAAGGTGACCTCGGCTGTAAGTAGATATGTTCAGTTAGTTAGTTAGTTAGTCGAGGTTCCAACTTCACGGCAACGGGTCATCCCCATTATGCTCCGTTCCTGTGCCAGTGAATATCACACAAAATGCTCCCCACTGTCCAATTGAAAAGTGGAACAGACAGGAGTCTCGGCAATCCAACAGCCTTCTCAGGTACACTGTGCATAATGCCGCCGCCAGAATGCCAACACAAAAGTCCTCCACAAAAACCACAGTTCATCGTCGATGGAATCAGCAGTCACCAGAAAGACCTCATTGACCTGGGTGATCTCACATGGCTCTGTCTCTGTCCGCAGGGCGACCTGCCGCAAGCGTCATTAAGCACAAACTCCGTAGCTCCAGCGCCGACTCCCAGGAGTCTCCTGAAAAATGCACTCGTGAACCGAAAAGGCAAATCAGTCAATTCAGCAACAGCCGGTAGCCATTGTTCCGAACATGCAGGTCACTGTACAAACAAAAGCGGACATGTAGAAGTGTTCCACGTGAATATCACAGCTCACAGAGTCGCGCCACGCACTCACTCAGTAGCAGGGCGACGGAACCATATACAACCAGTCCAACAGGAGGAAAATGCGAAATGGAAACCGCAGCCACAAAGATAAATACTCCAGAGGCCGTAGCGGTTCAATGCCTAACCGCCATGCTGGGGGCAGATATGTTCAAAATCAACGTTTTCTGGTGGTGAGTTTTAATAATGAAGCCAGGTTGTACAGTTTATTGCCTGGCATATTTCACTGCATCTGATCAGGTGCATACTGCAGAAGTTACTCAATTCAAAACATTGAATCCTTCAAGCTGAAATATACAAGACACATATTCCCATGGTAATTTAAACCGTCTACCACGGTAATTTAAAACTTTTTAGTTACAGTACAATGATTTGGTCATGCAAATCGCAGCTGCTTCAGCAAATCTTTTTGTCCATTTTGTGTGTTAAGCAACACAGCACATACATTGTCTCTATTAGTCACATGACCAGATTCCAGCAGATGACATGCTGTTGCAGAAGTAGGTAATTTAGTCATAATCATGTGCCATGCCAATAAGTGTGAGCAGTCATGTTTCATCATCTCACACGATCACTAGAGTCGTGGATCAACTCCATGTTCTTATCTCAACCATGCCATATGGCCAAGCCATCTAAATTTTTACTTTTCTGTCTTCTCTTTTGCCACATATCAGTCACTGACACACAGCAGACTGAGAAAGGCTGAAGGGAGCTTCCCTAAAAGATGCACCGAATGGTACAATTATAGAGTGCGCAGGGAAACTAAGGAGATGCGTCAGACGTCAACAAACAACATTATGCTGTGATACCGTCTTGGGATTCGGACGTGTGTGATATTCTGAGGAGTCAAAATCGTGGACCAGATTGGATATTCTTATGCAGGTGTGGCTCATATTCAAGTGGACGACGGGAGGAGTCACTTGCTGGGATCGAAAGACCATGGACCCAGGAGCGAGATGAATATAACTAGAAGATACTGACACGGAACAAACGAACACAGGAATGAAAACCAGAATGAGCGCTGAGGTAGAGGTTAAGGACATATGAGCATGGCAATTTGAGCTGCTCGTAATAGGTGCCGATCCTGTCTTAGGGACACCCTATAGAGACGAAGAATTGTGTATTGAAACATTGTTGATACGCCCAAATAAACAGGTGTATTTTAATACCTTATCGTCAGAGCCTCATCTGTGAATTTCGTTGCCAACTTAAGTTTGACGTTGAGTGTTTTTTTACTCCGGAGGCGAGCCAAATTTCGATAATACCTCGGGTCGAATCTAAGAAAGGAGAGGGATCGCACTTCGAGGCATATGGGGACTCTTACTGGCCAAGTAAATTACAGCAGTGACCTTACGAGATCCACAAATGAATAATGAAGGCATTACACAGCAAGAATATGTCAAGAAACTGTGCACGGAAAGAAAGCTTACACACCAAACTTCAGTGTGATGCACCACGCGACACTCGGCAGAAATGATAACACCAAATTAAACGCTGAAATATACACAGTTGAAAACACAGAGCAAACATTACAAATTACAATAATATAAGTATTGCTGAAAGATCTACAACAGAAGGTAAGAGGAACTTTAATATACCTCTTAGATCTCGCACATACATCGTGAACTTACGTGCCAGACATTAGTCAATAAACATTTACAACAGCGTTAATACTGACTACAGCATTATTTACACATCGAGCAAGTAGCGGTATACCTAAATCTGAAATGCCGATATATAATTATACAACTACTCAATTGTCAACACTACAAATGCATCTATGAAATAGTCGCCAACGCACATATATTTATCATCTACAAGATCAAATAGAAATTACATGCAATTAACAGTTTGCACAGTTACGTTTCGCATCAGATATGAATAAGTTTTCGCGCACTATTGCACGGATGTAAATATAACAGAATTGACAGCACATATTTAAAGAATATTTATGTGAATTATTATGAAATTGAAATTGAAAAGTGCAATACTAGTTTAAGGTCTTTAGAACTTATAAACAAAACGATGTCTGAGGAAAGTATTTAATTATATTGGACAGAGTGTGATTAAAAGATGAAGTACATACTTGGCATACTTAAGCATCACATCAGGAGAGTAGGCCATAACCGGACACTGTACTGTTAGTGATAACAACATTTATTGAATGCATATCTGATAGCCTGGATACATCGTTTCCGAGGACAACATAGAAACTAGAACATTACTCGAGCAGAACACGGAGCAACACCAACACCACCTTCTTCACACCACCGGACATATATGAATTCACAGTAACGAACACACTATATACACGCGTACCATTATTCTGGACAGACATGACGTTCACCGTGGGTGTGAGCAGGAGGGCATGCCCGTCAGTAATTTTATTTCTTTTAGGGTTATTAACGGGAACCATAATGTCATGTTCAGCAATTGATACAACTTAGATTGTCAGTGATGCTATTTGTCATGGGTAATAAATGTATATGTGTATATGAATTAAATAATGATATCATTTAATTTGTAGGGCAGGGGGCATAATGCCACATATCAGTCACTGACACACAGCAGACTGAGAAAGGCTGAAGGGAGCTTCCCTAAAAGATGCACCGAATGGTACAATTATAGAGTGCGCAGGGAAACTAAGGAGATGCGTCAGACGTCAACAAACAACATTACGCTATGATACCGTCTTGGGATTCGGACGTGTGTGATATTCTGAGGAGTTAAAGTCGTGGACCAGATTGGATATTCTTATGCAGGTGTGGCTCATATTCAAGTGGACGACGGGAGGAGTCACTTGCTGGGATCAAAAGACCATGGACCCAGGAGCGAGATGAATATAACTAGAAGATACTGACACGGAACAAACGAACACAGGAATGAAAACCAGAATGAGCGCTGAGGTAGAGGTTAAGGACATATGAGCAAGGCAATTCGAGCTGCTCGTAATAGGTGCCGATCCTGTCTTAGGGACACCCTATAAAGACGAAGAATTGTGTATTGCAACATTGTTGATACGCCCAAATAAACAGGTGTATTTTAATACCTTATCGTCAGAGCCTCATCTGTGAATTTCGTTGCCAACTTAAGTTTGACGTTGAGTGTTTTTTTTTGTTTTTGTTTTTTTTTTCAAATTATTTCAATAATACCTCGGGTCGAATCTAAGAAAGGAGAGGGATCGCACTTCGAGGCACCTTTGTTGTTTTCCCCTAAATCTTTCCAATTGTCGCCATGTTCTCTAGTTTATTTATTCTTATAATATGCCC
The DNA here is from genome assembly GCA_014155875.1 of Cepaea nemoralis. NCBI lineage: Eukaryota > Metazoa > Mollusca > Gastropoda > Stylommatophora > Helicidae > Cepaea > Cepaea nemoralis. Next base: position 32,372 of record JACEFZ010024454.1, on the reverse strand, counting down.
ACAAAATTTTGACTGTCTACAACTAATTTCTTTAATCAGTTTACAGTTTTCATTTGCTTCTTGTAGGACTTGCTTTATTGTCTTTTCTGTCTGTCTATAGTATTCTTTGCATTTTCCTCAGAAACCACATTTCCACTGCCATTAGATATTTTTCAGCTTGTCTGCTTTTTGTCCGCGTCTTCACATCCATACAAAAGTATAGGTTCTATGTAGCACCGCAACACTCTTTTTTCTTGTTGCAGTTGATATCTTTTTATTGGTCAGTATGTTTTCCATCTTGCAAAAGGCTACCTTTGCCATAGTGATTCTTGTTCTAATCTCTTCAGAGCTTCTTCCATCAGATGTTATGACTGTTCTGAGATAGTTGTATCAATTCCATTGTTTATTACATTGTGGTTTTTCTTTCCTCTGTCTTCTTACAATTTAATTCTTACCCTTGTTGTTCACTGTGTGCAACAACCTCAGCTGCTAAATGTTGCAGATCCTGTGCATTGTCTGCAATCAATATTATATCCTCCGCAAATCTAATGCTATTGATGTTACATCTCTCAATGGTGATTCCTCTCATAACTTCTAAATTTCTCAACATATTTTTACTGTATTGGGAAAAAATGTCTGGAGACATTACACATCTCTGTCGCACACCTCTCATAACAGGCTAATATTGACCTACATTATCAATCTTTATGGCAGCTTGTTGTTTCCAATATATGTTTTTTTTTTAAAGTCTAAGTCTTTCCCATCAATATGTAATTTAATGCCTATAGGTTTTCCTGAGTTACCAGAAGTTTCTTTGTTGTTCTGTCTATCCTTTTGGAGTATAAATTACTTTGGAAATATGCTTGTTGTATATTTCAACTTGACTTAGTTAACAATCGCTCTGGTGGGGATCATCATCATCATCATCATCTGCAGTCTTTGGAAGCATTTTACAAAACTACCTTTGCCTGAATGCTCATTCCATCAGCCTTCAGGAGCCTATGCCCTAGCATGTCCAGCAAAGATGTCCAGGTATCTTCTGTACATATGATCAGTCCATTTTCACTGTCCACCTGTTATGAAAATTCCACATATACTTCACTTCTCAGTTTATATTGATGGAGTTTGACAAGACAATTGTCAGAGTATGGCATATTGTGGGCGGAAATGGCACTTTGGACATCTCTGTATATGTATGTGCTTTTTAATCAGATGATATTAATATTTGAAGATTGAGAAAACCCACTGCTGGCAATGCAGATCTTTTCCGGTACAAACCTGGGGCCTTGTTCATGTCAGATTGGAAGCACTAGGTTTGTACCAGAATACAATCAGCGTTGCCAGTAGTCAGTTGTGCTCAATGTTCAAATCTCAAATCCCGAAACCACCAAATAAATCAATGTTAATAGTTAGCTAGAAAATTCTCAGAATCTGGCAACTTGTACGATGGGGATAGAGCTGTAACGTGAAAGTGTGGTATAGTGTCTGCTTTTGTCGTAAAAAGTACAGCTTTTGTATTCTGAAGAAGGAAGTTTATTGCACCCTCTCTTCTTAGGGTTGGTTAGTTTTATCATATAAGGGTGCAATAAACACATGAAAATTCCCTTGATAGTTGGAGATTGCAAAGAGTAGCATAAATACACCATTGTCCACGATTTTTATTTCATCTCCGAAAGAACAGTCGAGATGAGACCAAAAGAGAACAGCTAGACAGTTTGTCATGGATGGCAGAAGGAACATCAGTATTGGGAAAGATTGGCAGTTCACAGGACAGTAGGCTGGATAGATATGATCATCAAACCTTTAAGGCATGACGAAGAAGATTGGCAGCACACAAGATAAAGCTGTGGACAGACGTGATCACCAACGCCAGGCGGCATGGACTATAAGAAGATTGGCAGTACACAAGACAGAAGGCTGTGGACAGACATGATCACCAACATCACATGGCATGGACTATAAGAAGATTGGCAGTACACGAGACAGAAGGCTGTGGACAGACATGATCACCAACACCACACAGCATGGACTATAAGAAGATTGGCAGCACACGAGACAAGGCTGTGGACAGACATGATCATCAAATCCACATGGCATGGACTATAAGAAGATTGGCAGTACACGAGACAGAAGGCTGTGGACAGACATGATCACCAATGCCACCTGGCATGGACTATAAGAAGATTGGCAGGACATGAGACAGAAGGCTGCATAGACATGATCATCAACGCCACACAGCATGGACTATAAGAAGATTGGCAGTAAACGAGACAGAAGGCTGTGGGCAGACATGATCACCAACACCACATGGCATGGACTATAAGAAGATTGGCAGGACATGAGACAAGGTCGTGGGCAGACCAGATCACCAATGCCACAAGGCATGGACTATAAGAAGATTGGCAGTACACGAGACAGAAGGCTGGACAGACATGATCACCAATGCCACCTGGCATGGACTATAAGAAGATTGGCAGTACATGAGACAAGGTCGTGGGCAGACCAGATCACCAATGCCACAAGGCATGGATGAAAAGAAAACAAAAACTTCTGGCCTTACCTATAACTAGAATTCTTGACCCATAATTTCTGAGCTGTATGCTTGAAACTGACATCCTGTTTTCATGTGAACATTCTTGACATGCCCAGGTGTGTACATCTTGTGTAGTTGATCATCTGTACTTGTGTTCAATTCACAGATAACAGACCTTTTGGTAAACAGTGGTCTTTTAACATATCTTGAGTTGTACGTCGAGGTGCTGTCATTTGAAAATGCAACGTAAGTGTTTGTAATGTATGTTGTTTGGTTAGTTAATGGCTAGAACTGTCGACCTGCTTGCTCTTGTCCCCTACCTACGACAGGCAGATTCTGACTCTGGCATTTGCTCAACGAGCCTTTGATATGCCTTGAGGGGCATCTGGTATATGACGCTTGCCACATATTTGTACAGATCGACTGGCACTCAATGGGTGATGTGGTCATTGCCGTGCTATCTGCCTTTACTGCCCAGGAATTTTGGCTAGGTCGACCTGAGTCCAGTTCAGTTGTTACACATCCGCCTTCATGGGGATTCAGACACATGACCAATAGGTTGGTAGGCAATCCTTCTAAGCACTACCTTACCTTCTAACCTACTGCTGGATTAGTGGATAAAATAAGCGAAAATATGGGATGACAATGAGCACACTGCACATATTAAAAGTATCTTGATACTTGGAAATTCAGTAGGTCAAATATCCTGCTGTCCAAGCCAAGTTTTTTCATGAAAAAACTAGCCACTAGGAGAGTATTGATAGCATCTGTGATTATGGTTTTACATGCTTGAGATCTTTGCCGTGGCTGCAGGGTTGGTGCGCTGTGTCGAGAACTTCCTTGGTGATCTGGAAGGAGACTTATGGGATTTCATTTGTCCATTGTACGACAGCGGTTTTATCATGTATGTTTGCAGCAGAGCTGTGATATGTATTCCTTTTGACTGATGCATTGTTGGATCTTCTGGCCCAATATGGCAGATAGGCCTTTGGAGTGTTTTTGCTTCTGACTACGGTTTGCTTAGGCATTTTCCTCATGTTGGACTGTTAATACATGGTTACGTCACCCAGTTACTGAGTTAAGTGCTTGGAGCAACACTGTGAGTTGTGGAGTTCATGTGGAATGCTTTCTGTTCGTGGTTGTTTGTATTGTGAACTGCATGTTCAGACAAATGGCAGGCAGCCAGTTGCTGAACTAACTGGTTTTGCATTATGCAGTAATGAGTGTGCAACTGCTGCTTTTCTAGTGACTGCCGCTTCCATCGACGATGAACTGTAATTTTTGTGGTGGACTGTTGTGTTGGCATTATGGCAGTGGCCTTATGCATGTATCGCTGTGCATGCTGTTGGTTTGTCGGGACTGCTGCCTGTTCCACTTTTCACATAGAAAAGTGAGGAGCATTTCGTGTGATGTTCACTGGCACAATGACGGAGCATTATGGGGTGGCCCTTTGCCGTGAAGTCGAGCTGCAAATAACAACTAACTAACATCCATCCTCATCCTGGCATCTGTTGTCAAGGTTTACTTTCTGGGTGTTTGTAGGACATTTCACTGTCTACTATTTTACTTCCTATGCAATCCACCAAGATCAGCGTGTGCATGCTATGCAACCCTCAAGGGACCACAGGAGCATTACATGAGCATCCCCACCATCCAAGCAGGCTTGCATTAACACCGAGCTAATACAGGAAGCTAGGTTTAAAGACTCAAGGAATTGGTTTATCCTGCACATGTCTCCATCACACTTCTGCATACTGGACTGCCAGGAACAAGACCTTTAGTTACTGTTGGGATGCAGTCTGTAGATTTCCCAAGAGTTTGATCATTTCCCCATAAGAGCAGATAGATCCCTCAATATGGTTCTTAAACTCATTTAAGTGTTGAATGCTGTGATGTCGGTTCCTAGATCAATCAATCAATCAATCAATCAATCATTGAAGTGTTGCATTAATGCTTGGTTGTGAACCTCTGTAAGACTGAGTTTTAACTCTTAAAGTCTGATTGCTGAACCCCCAAAAAAGGGCTTTCATGTCAGAGTGAAGATGGTGCATACTTTTGTCCTGACTAAAGTACCACCTCCTCCAAGCTCAGAAACCAGTGGGGCATGCAAGACCAGTACTGGAACTTGATGTCTGACAGACATGTTAGATGTAACCATGTCAACATGCAACACAGCACACTCAGACTGACGTGAATTAGGCCTGGTAGGTCATGTGTGCTTCATGGGTGTCGGGTACTTCATTGTCTGCATATGCCAACCTAATGCCCAGTTGTAGTGTTTGCTCCCCTTGTTTTAGGTACTTCATTGTCTACATATGCCAACTTAATGCCCAGAGGTAGTGTTTGCTCTTCATGTTTTAGGTATTTCATTGTCTGCATATGCCAACCTAATGCCCAGATGTAGTGTTTGCTCCCCTTGTTTTAGGTACTTCATTGTCTACATATGCCAACTTAATTAGTTAGTTAGTTAGTTAATCGCGGTTCCAACTTCACGGCAACGGGTTGTCCCCATGCCAACTTAATGCCCAGAGGTAGTGTTTGCTCTTCATGTTTTAGGTATTTCATTGTCTACATATGCCAGCCTAATGCCCAGAGGTAGTGTTTGCTCTTCATGTTTTAGATATTTCATTGTCTACATATGCCAGCCTAATGCCCAGTTGTATTTGCTCATGTTTTAGGTATTTCATTGTCTACATATGCCAATCTAATGCCCAGAGGTAGTGTTTGCTCTTCATGTTTTAGGTATTTCATTGTCTACATATGCCAACCTAATGCCCAGTTGTATTTGCTCATGTTTTAGGTATTTCATTGTCTACATATGCCAACCTAATGCCCAGATGTAGTATTTGCTCATGTTTTAGGTATTTCATTGTCCTCAGATGTCAACCTAATGCCCAGTTGTATTTGCTCATGTTTTAGGTATTTCATTGTCCTCAGATGTCAACCTAATGTCCAGATGTAGTATTTGCTCATGTTTTAGGTATTTCATTGTCCTCAGATGTCAACCTAATGTCCAGATGTAGTATTTGCTCATGTTTTAGGTATTTCATTGTCCTCAGATGTCAACCGAATGCCCAGATGTAGTATTTGCTCATGTTTTAGGTATTTCATTGTCCTCAGATGCCAACCGAATGCCCAGATGTAGTATTTGCTCCTCATGTTTTAGGTATTTCATTGTCTACGTATGCCAACCTAATGTCCAGATGTAGTATTTGCTCCTCATGTTTTAGGTATTTCATTGTCTACGTATGCCAACCTAATGCCCAGATGTAGTATTTGCTCCTCATGTTTTAGGTATTTCATTGTCTACGAATGCCAACCGAATGCCCAGATGTAGTATTTGCTCATGTTTTAGGTATTTCATTGTCTACAGATGCCAATCTAATGCCCAGATGTAGTATTTGCTCATGTTTTAGGTATTCTCATTGTCTACAGATGCAGCCTAATGCCCGATGAGTGTTTTGCTCCCCTTGTTTTAGGTACTTCATTGTCTACATATGCCACCCTAATGCCCAGAGGTAGTGTTTGCTCTTCATGTTTTAGGTATTTCATTGTCTACAGATGCCAATCTAATGCCCAGATGTAGTATTTGCTCATGTTTTAGGTATTTCATTGTCTACAGATGCCAGCCTAATGCCCAGATGTAGTGTTTGCTCCCCTTGTTTTAGGTACTTCATTGTCTACATATGCCACCCTAATGCCCAGAGGTAGTGTTTGCTCTTCATGTTTTAGGTACTTCATTGTCTACATATGCCACCCTAATGCCCAGATGTAGTGTTTGCTCTTCATGTTTTAGGTATTTCATTGTCTACATATGCCAGCCTAATGCCCAGATGTAGTATTTGCTCATGTTTTAGGTATTTCATTGTCTACATATGCCAGCCTAATGTCCAGATGTTGTATTTGCTCATGTTTTAGGTATTCATTGTCCTCAGATGTCAACCTAATGCCCAGATGTAGTATTTGCTCCTCATGTTTTAGGTATTTCATGGTCCTACATATGCCAGCCTAATGCCAGATGTTGGATTTGCTCATGTTTAGGTATTTCATTGTCTACATATGCCAACCTAATGCCCAGATGTAGTATTTGCTCATGTTTTAGGTATTTCATTGTCTACATATGCCAACCTAATGCCCAGATGTAGTATTTGCTCATGTTTTAGGTATTTCATTGTCTACATATGCCAACCTAATGTCCAGATGTAGTATTTGCTCCTCATGTTTTAGGTATTTCATTGTCCTCAGATGCCAACCTAATGTCCAGATGTAGTATTTGCTCCTCATGTTTTAGGTATTTCATTGTCTACGTATGCCAACCTAATGTCCAGATGTAGTATTTGCTCATGTTTTAGGTATTTCATTGTCTACATATGCCAACCTAATGCCCAGATGTAGTATTTGCTCATGTTTTAGGTATTTCATTGTCTACATATGCCAGCCTAATGCCCAGATGTTGTATTTGCTCATGTTTTAGGTATTTCATTGTCCTCAGATGTCAACCGAATGCCCAGATGTAGTATTTGCTCCTCATGTTTTAGGTATTTCATTGTCTACATATGCCAGCCTAATGCCCAGATGTAGTATTTGCTCATGTTTTAGGTATTTCATTGTCCTCAGATGCCAACCTAATGCCCAGATGTAGTATTTGCTCATGTTTTAGGTATTTCATTGTCCTCAGATGTCAACCTAATGCCCAGATGTAGTATTTGCTCATGTTTTAGGTATTTCATTGTCCTCAGATGCCAACCTAATGCCCAGATGTAGTATTTGCTCATGTTTTAGGTATTTCATTGTCCTCAGATGCCAACCTAATGCCCAGATGTAGTATTTGCTCCTCATGTTTTAGGTATTTCATTGTCTACGTATGCCAACCTAATGCCCAGATGTAGTATTTGCTCCTCATGTTTTAGGTATTTCATTGTCCTCAGATGCCAACCTAATGCCCAGATGTAGTATTTGCTCATGTTTTAGGTATTTCATTGTCCTCAGATGCCAACCTAATGCCCAGATGTAGTATTTGCTCATGTTTTAGGTATTTCATTGTCCTCAGATGCCAACCTAATGCCCAGATGTAGTATTTGCTCATGTTTTAGGTATTTCATTGTCCTCAGATGTCAACCTAATGTCCAGATGTAGTATTTGCTCATGTTTTAGGTATTTCATTGTCCTCAGATGTCAACCTAATGTCCAGATGTAGTATTTGCTCATGTTTTAGGTATTTCATTGTCCTCAGATGTCAACCTAATGTCCAGATGTAATTTGCTCATGTTTTAGGTATTTCATTGTCCTCAGATGTCAACCTAATGCCCAGTTGTATTTGCTCATGTTTTAGGTATTTCATTGTCCTCAGATGTCAATCTAATGCCCAGATGTAGTATTTGCTCATGTTTTAGGTATTTCATTGTCCTCAGATGTCAACCTAATGTCCAGATGTAGTATTTGCTCATGTTTTAGGTATTTCATTGTCCTCAGATGTCAACCTAATGCCCAGATGTAGTATTTGCTCATGTTTTAGGTATTTCATTGTCTACATATGCCAACCTAATGCCCAGATGTAGTATTTGCTCATGTTTTAGGTATTTCATTGTCCTCAGATGTCAATCTAATGCCCAGATGTAGTATTTGCTCATGTTTTAGGTATTTCATTGTCCTCAGATGTCAACCTAATGTCCAGATGTAGTATTTGCTCATGTTTTAGGTATTTCATTGTCCTCAGATGTCAACCTAATGCCCAGATGTAGTATTTGCTCATGTTTTAGGTATTTCATTGTCCTCAGATGTCAACCTAATGTCCAGATGTAGTATTTGCTCATGTTTTAGGTATTTCATTGTCCTCAGATGTCAACCTAATGTCCAGATGTAGTATTTGCTCATGTTTTAGGTATTTCATTGTCCTCAGATGTCAACCTAATGTCCAGATGTAGTATTTGCTCATGTTTTAGGTATTTCATTGTCCTCAGATGTCAACCTAATGCCCAGATGTAGTATTTGCTCATGTTTTAGGTATTTCATTGTCTACAGATGTCAACCTAATGCCCAGATGTAGTATTTGCTCATGTTTTAGGTATTTCATTGTCCTCAGATGTCAACCTAATGCCCAGTTGTATTTGCTCATGTTTTAGGTATTTCATTGTCTACAGATGCCAGCCTAATGTCCAGATGTAGTATTTGCTCATGTTTTAGGTATTTCGTTGTCTACAGATGTCAACCTAATGTCCAGATGTAGTATTTGCTCATGTTTTAGGTATTTCGTTGTCTACAGACGTCAACCTAATGCCCAGATGTAGTATTTGCTCATGTTTTAGGTATTTCATTGTCTACAGATGTCAACCTAATGCCCAGATGTAGTATTTGCTCATGTTTTAGGTATTTCATTGTCCTCAGATGTCAACCTAATGCCCAGTTGTATTTGCTCATGTTTTAGGTATTTCATTGTCTACAGATGCCAGCCTAATGCCCAGATGTAGTGTTTGCTCCCCTTGTTTTAGGTACTTCATTGTCTACATATGCCACCCTAATGCCCAGAGGTAGTGTTTGCTCTTCATGTTTTAGGTATTTCATTGTCTACATATGCCAGCCTAATGCCCAGTTGTATTTGCTCATGTTTTAGGTATTTCATTGTCTACGTATGCCAACCTAATGCCCAGATGTAGTATTTGCTCATGTTTTAGGTATTTCATTGTCTACATATGCCAACCTAATGCCCAGATGTAGTATTTGCTCATGTTTTAGGTATTTCATTGTCCTCAGATGCCAACCTAATGCCCAGATGTAGTATTTACTCATGTTTTAGGTATTTCATTGTCCTCAGATGTCAACCTAATGCCCAGATGTAGTATTTGCTCATGTTTTAGGTATTTCATTGTCCTCAGATGTCAACCTAATGTCCAGATGTAGTATTTGCTCATGTTTTAGGTATTTCATTGTCCTCAGATGCCAACCTAATGCCCAGATGTAGTATTTGCTCATGTTTTAGGTATTTCATTGTCCTCAGATGTCAACCTAATGCCCAGATGTAGTATTTGCTCATGTTTTAGGTATTTCATTGTCCTCAGATGTCTACCTAATGCCCAGTTGTATTTGCTCATGTTTTAGGTATTTCATTGTCCTCAGATGCCAACCGAATGCCCAGATGTAGTATTTGCTCATGTTTTAGGTATTTCATTGTCTACATATGCCAACTTAATGCCCAGAGGTAGTATTTGCTCATGTTTTAGGTATTTCATTGTCCTCAGATGCCAACCTAATGTCCAGATGTAGTATTTGCTCCTCATGTTTTAGGTATTTCATTGTCTACGTATGCCAACCTAATGCCCAGATGTAGTATTTGCTCCTCATGTTTTAGGTATTTCATTGTCTACGTATGCCAACCTAATGCCCAGATGTAGTATTTGCTCCTCATGTTTTAGGTATTTCATTGTCTACAGATGCCAACCTAATGTCCAGATGTAGTATTTGCTCCTCATGTTTTAGGTATTTCATTGTCTACGTATGCCAACCTAATGCCCAGATGTAGTATTTGCTCCTCATGTTTTAGGTATTTCATTGTCTACATATGCCAACCTAATGCCCAGATGTAGTATTTGCTCATGTTTTAGGTATTTCATTGTCCTCAGATGCCAACCTAATGCCCAGATGTAGTATTTGCTCATGTTTTAGGTATTTCATTGTCCTCAGATGCCAACCTAATGCCCAGATGTAGTATTTGCTCATGTTTTAGGTACTTCATTGTCCTCAGATGTCAACCTAATGCCCAGATGTAGTATTTGCTCATGTTTTAGGTACTTCATTGTCCTCAGATGTCAACCTAATGCCCAGATGTAGTATTTGCTCATGTTTTAGGTACTTCATTGTCCTCAGATGCCAACCTAATGCCCAGATGTAGTATTTGCTCATGTTTTAGGTATTTCATTGTCTACAGATGCCAACTTAATGCCCAGATGTAGTATTTGCTCATGTTTTAGGTATTTCATTGTCCTCAGATGCCAACCTAATGTCCAGATGTAGTATTTGCTCATGTTTTAGGTATTTCATTGTCCTCAGATGTCAACCTAATGCCCAGATGTAGTATTTGCTCATGTTTTAGGTATTTCATTGTCCTCAGATGTCAACCTAATGCCCAGATGTAGTATTTGCTCATGTTTTAGGTATTTCATTGTCCTCAGATGCCAACCTAATGCCCAGATGTAGTATTTGCTCATGTTTTAGGTATTTCATTGTCTACAGATGCCAACTTAATGCCCAGAGGTAGTATTTGCTCATGTTTTAGGTATTTCATTGTCTACATATGCCAATCTAATGCCCAGATGTAGTATTTGCTCATGTTTTAGGTATTTCATTGTCTACATATGCCAACTTAATGCCCAGAGGTAGTGTTTGCTCTTCATGTTTTAGGTATTTCATTGTCTACATATGCCAACCTAATGCCCAGTTGTATTTGCTCATGTTTTAGGTATTTCATTGTCTACGTATGCCAACCTAATGCCCAGATGTAGTATTTGCTCCTCATGTTTTAGGTATTTCATTGTCTACAGATGCCAACCTAATGTCCAGATGTAGTATTTGCTCCTCATGTTTTAGGTATTTCATTGTCTACAGATGCCAACCTAATGTCCAGATGTAGTATTTGCTCCTCATGTTTTAGGTATTTCATTGTCTACAGATGCCAACCTAATGTCCAGATGTAGTATTTGCTCCCCTTGTTTTAGGTATTTCATTGTCCTCAGATGCCAACCTAATGCCCAGATGTAGTATTTGCTCATGTTTTAGGTATTTCGTTGTCCTCAGATGCCAACCTAATGCCCAGATGTAGTATTTGCCAATGTTTTAGGTATTTCGTTGTCCTCAGATGCCAACCGAATGCCCAGATGTAGTATTTGCCCATGTTTTAGGTATTTCGTTGTCCTCAGATGCCAACCGAATGCCCAGATGTAGTATTTGCTCCTCATGTTTTAGGTATTTCATTGTCTACAAACACCAAGCAAGATCAAGCATAACATCTGCAAAAACCCTTCGAAGTGCAGACTGTGATACAGATCACCAGTTATTAGAAGCAGATCTGATATTAAAACTCAAAAAGCTTACCCGAGGACCAAGGCCACTTCGTTTTGATTTCACAAAAATACCAGATGCATACAACGTAGAAGTGAAGAATCGTTTTGGGGTCTTGATATCTGTACAAGAGGAAATGACACCTGATGAACTGGCAGTACAAGCTAGTGATATCTTGATAACAGCAACCAAAGATTTAATTCCGACCAGGACTAAACAACATAAGCCATGGATTAGTTCAGACACGTTAGAATTAATAAAACAACGAAGGGAACTGAAAAAGAAAGGAGATGAATCTGATAACAGCAAGATGAAGTATAAATCTTTAACTCGAGAAATAAGAAAGAACACAAGAAAGGACAAAAACCAATATATACAAGATTGTTGTGTTAAAATATAGCAGTATTATAAGAATGGAAGAGATTACAAAATGTTCAAAGAAATGAAGTTATTGACAAGAAATGTTCAACCTCAATTAAATGTTATCTGTGACAAGTTGGGAAATACTTTAACAGAATCTAGATAAATTCTAGAAGGATGGCAGGAGTACTGTAGTGGAATGTATTATATGAACGACTATGAGGATGTGAATGATATACATGAACCAGTGACAGCAGAGACAGAACCTGAACCCTCATTAGATGAAATTGCATGGGCAATAAAGAACCTGAAGAATGGTAAATCACCAGGATGTGATGAGATACCAGCTGAACTAATTAAAGCGGGAGGAGAAGAAAGTATACAAATCTATCACGCATTATGTAAAAATATATCGAAATGTGATATATGGCCAAAAGATTGGAAGAGAACTATCTTCATTCCAATACCAAAAAAGGGCAACCTGAAATTATGCACCAACTATAGAACTGTTGCCCTGATCAGTCATGCAAGTAAAATTCTACTAAAAATCATAATGGGAAGACTTCGTAAGAAAATGGAAGAAGAGATTAACGTGGTTCAAGCTGGATTTAGACAAGGAAGAGGAACAAGAGATCACATACTCAACATGCGTTTAATAATAGAGAAGTGCAGAGAATTTAATGTAAACCTATTCTCATGTTTTGTGGATTATTCAAAGGCATTTGACTGTGTACAACATCAGAAACTTTGGGAAATCATGAGGAATATGGGCTTTCCATCACATGTAGTACAACTCATAAAAATGCTCTATCTAGACCAACAAGCAGCGGTTAGAATAGATGGCGAGACATCAGATTGGTTTGACATCAAGCAAGGAGTCCGTCAGGGCTGTGTGCTGTCACCCTATTTGTTTAACCTGTACGCCGAAAATATAATGAGAAATGTCAGAGATGATATAACCAGGGAGCAATATGATGCCCTAAATATCGGTGGTCATGAAATACCAGAGATTCGATATGCTGATGATACAGTATTGCTATCCACATCACAGAATGGTATAGAAAACTTAATAACCTCAACCCAAAGAAATAGTGAAAATCACAACTTATATCTTAACATAGCAAAAACAAAGATAATGCATACAGATAAAACTACTATGGAGAAAGAAATATATGTTAATGAGGAAAGATTGGAGGTGGTGGAAAATTTTGAATATCTTGGGTCATTGATTACCAACAATGGTGGCACAATGAAAGAAATTAAATGATGACTATCAATTGCTCTTCAAAGACTAAAACAACTGAATAAATTATGGAGTGGGACAGATAGAACTACAAAAATTAGATTTTTAAGAGCATGCATCTTTCCCATTGCAACATACGCCTGTGAGACATGGACACTTACTAAACAAGCTGAACAGCGCATAAATGCCTTTGAATACAAATGTTATAGACGTATCTAAGAATATCTTGGGTAAAGAAAATAACAAAAGAATCCATACTTCAGGAGCTAAATATTGAAGAGGGTTGGCTATTAAAGACGATGAAACAGAGAAAATTGAAATATTTTGGTCACTTGAAATGTCATGAAGGTTAGGAGAGAACAATAATGGAGGGGTGTATGCCTGGGAAGAGAGGAAGAGGAAGGCCAAAGAGAAGATGGTTGCAGGAAGTGGCGGATGATCTCCAGATGGGTGTATCGGACGCGGGACATCTTGCTTGTGATCGAGAAGTTTTCCGGAAGGTTGTTATGGGAGCGAGGTTCTGCAAAGGACATGCTACTGAATGAATGAATGAACAGACACCAACCTAATATCCAGAGGTAGTGTTTGCTCCTCATGTTTTAGGTATTTCATTGTCTACAGGTGCCAGCCTAATGCCCAGAGGTAGTATTTCCTCCATAGATGTTAGGTATTTCATTGTCTACAGATGCCAGCCTAATGTCCAGAGGTAGTATTTCCTCCATAGATGTTAGGTATTTCATTGTCTACAGATGCCAGCCTAATGTCCAGAGGTAGTATTTCCTCCATAGATGTTAGGTATTTCATTGTCTACAGATGCCAGCCTAATGTCCAGAGGTAGTATTTCCTCCATAGATGTTAGGTATTTCATTGTCTATAGATGCCAGCCTAATGCCCAGAGGTAGTATTTCCTCCATAGATGTTAGGTATTTCATTGTCTACAGATGCCAGCCTAATGCCCAGAGGTAGTATTTCCTCCATAGATGTTAGGTATTTCATTGTCTACAGATGCCAGCCTAATGTCCAGAGGTAGTATTTCCTCCATAGATGTTAGGTATTTCATTGTCTACAGATGCCAGCCTAATGTCCAGAGGTAGTATTTCCTCCATAGATGTTAGGTATTTCATTGTCTATAGATGCCAGCCTAATGCCCAGAGGTAGTATTTCCTCCACAGATGTTAGGTATTTCATTGTCTACAGATGCCAGCCTAATGCCCAGAGGTAGTATTTCCTCCATAGATGTTAGGTATTTCATTGTCTACAGATGCCAGCCTAATGTCCAGAGGTAATATTTCCTCCATAGATGTTAGGTATTTCATTGTCTACAGATGCCAGCCTAATGCCCAGAAGTAATATTTCCTTCATAGATGTTAGATATTTCATTGTCTACAGATGCCTGCCTAATGCCCAGAGGTAGTGTTTTCAACTTCCTGCCCAGAGGTAGTGCTGAATTTATCAGTGTCCCTGCTCACAAAACAGCATGTTTTATATATATATATATATATATATTTATATATGCCACTGGCTTGTCTGATGTTTTCTTCTGTACGTGTACACAGAGCTACAATAATCACCAACAGAGCTAAGAGGGATACCAATAGTCACATAGAAGCCTACACTCTAGCCAACTTTTTGATCCATTCGACAAACTCCTCTGTGGACTTTTATGCTATCAAAGGCGCGCTTGCCAATGGTCTAAAAGGATGTGATGAAAATTGCAAGTTGGGACAGTTGCTGTTGTTTTCTGACAAAAATCCAGTGTTGGATGACAGTAAGAATTGAACCAGACTTGTGTGTTGTATTTCTCCTTGTTCGGTCATCATGTTTGTTGTCAGCATGGCTGAATGGATGAGAGTGTCCGTTCTTAAACACCCGAGGCCACAGGTTCAACCCCTACACTGGTCAGTTGGACTATAATGTTGACCTCCTGTCCCTGACTTGGGGGCGTAAATTACAAGTACCTCCGAAGTCGAATTGAAGTCGCCTGATGGCGAGGAATACTAGCAATAGGAAATGGAATTCCCCACCGGTTGAGAACCACTGATCTACGCCTTGCCTACATTTCCTGCTGAATTTTTAACAGCAGAGGATGCTGACCAGGTTCTTTTGTTGATAATTTTTTATGCGGCGCTCACCATATCCTACATCCCACATTGGGCCAATGGTTTCAGGCCGAGAAAAGCAACTCTAGTGCAAGGAAATGCAACCTAAAAACTAAATATTATGGCAAGGCAGACAAGGCCTCTAGCTGTGGTCAGCAACTGGTCTAGGATGAAAGCCTCGACAGGTGAACAGTTAGAGCATTGCCTTGCTGATCGGGCAGCTTGCCATGTTCCAGACGTATTGGTGTTACTTTTCGTCTGGAGTAAACTAGGCAGGCCGAGAACGAACAAACAAACTTTATTTTCAGAAGGTTAAGAATTGGGCACGCAGGCCGGTCTAACATTCTGCCCTTCTACTATCACTCTCTTTTATACATTATTTCATTTACACATCATTTAAGGCTAACTGAGAACAACAACAATATAAAAGACATGCATTATAAAAGCATGGGGAAAATGACAAAATCAAAAGCTACACGACTCAGTAATATCATGAATGCTGTGGCGAGAGAGGGAATCATGCTGCTTGAGTAGTGCAAGGTCTCTAAATTCAGCCCAGGCTTTGTGCTATAGAGAGGTGTAGCTCCATTTTACTATCATCTCTCAAGTCAGCAAGGTGCCAATAATTTTGTCTGTTTTATTATTGACACTGTTCCACCTTTCATTTTATATAATTGTTATGACATTTCATGTCGCAATGTGTATGTTATTTTTAATATTTAATTTGCATACAGTACAAAATGATCCCATTGAATCCATCTAGTTGTTAACTACATATAATTTGTTAAGTAGCATCTTTTATGAGGGATAAATACAATGGTGGTTTCCCCTAGCCTTCTGCAAGTTTGTGTATGGTTTTATGTCAATAGCTGTTGTCTAAAACCTGATTCCCGCTTGGCTGAACAGCAGATGTGGACCACAAGATATCATCTGTTTGAGATATTGATAATAGGCAGATAGCTCCCCGAGTGCCATTTGTGCTTACAGCTTAGAGGAAGCTTCAGGCAGAAGATCTTCTATTTGCTTGAAATGTGTCTATAACTGCAATGTTGTGTCTTGTATGAACTGTCTTTTTTAGTTCCTCAGTGGTCCATACAGTTTATCTTCCACTGTTGTTTCTCTAGGCTAGAAAGTTCACCTAAATATGTTGTATTTTGGGCAGTCTTGAAGTATGTGACCTGTCTGTGACGCCAATCTTGAATTTTGTAAACGTGGTTGCATAATCTGTTGTGTACTGTTCTGAGGCGCAGAATAATGATTTGTTCTGATCTGTCTATAAGCTGGTAGTCGTCTTGAGCAGGTTTTGGTGGCTTTCTGACCGATTGGTTCATTCTTTTCTTTGGTGGTATCTAATGGGTATATCAGGTTGTTCTTCTATTGCTCCTTCCTTAGCTAATTGATCAGCTCTGTCGTTTCCAGACACTCCACAGTGGGATGGTATCCACTGTATGGTGACCTTATACTGGCTGCAAAAGATAAGAAAGTAGTTTCCAAAGTACTGGCAATTTCCCAGACAGGAGCGCCTCAAGTACTGATTATGCATCCGTCAGTAGCACAACAGGTTGTGTACTATGGCTGGCATTTAGTAATTTCTCTGTTGCTATCTTGCTTGTCTGAATTTCTGCATCACAGTTATGGCAGTACTTTCCTGTTGGTATCTTGGCTGTGTCCCTAGTATTATTTGGGTATTCTATGTACACTCCCACTCCTCCATTTCAAACAGCATTTTGTGATGACCCATCTGTGTGTAGACTCGGATCCAGAGATCCTGTGGGTATTTATCATCAAGAAACTAAGAGTGGCTATTCTGCTTTGTACACTTCTGTTCTTCTATGTTGAATTCTTCTTCTTTCGTTTGCTTGAAATATGTCTATAACTGCAAAGCTGTCTCTTGTATGAATTGAACTGTCTTTTTCAGTTCACACAGCGGTCCATAGAGTTTATCTTCCACTGTCATCTCTCTAGGCCAGAAGGTTTGCCTAGATATGTTATATTTTGGGCAGTCTTGGAGTATGTGCTCTGCTGTCTGCGACGCCAATCCACATGTGCACATGGCTGTTTCACCAATCTTGAATTTTGTATACATGTGGTTGCGTAATCTATTGTGCCCTGTCCTGAGGCGCAGAATAATGACTTGTTCTGGTCTATCCATAACGTGGTAGTCATCTTGAGCAGGTTTTGGTGGCTTTCTGACTGATTTGATCATTCTTTTCTTTTGTTGGTATGTAACGGGCACATCAGGCTGTTCTTCTTTGGCTCCTTCCTTAGCCAATTGATCAGCTCTGTCGTTTCCGGGTACTCCACAGTGGGATGGTATCCACTGTATGGTGACCTTATGCTGACTGCTAAGTTCAGAAAGTAGTGTCCTTAGTACTGGCAATTTCTCAGACAGGAGCACCTCGAGTACTGATTTTCCATCTGTCAATAGCACCACAGGTTGTGTACCATTGCTGGTATTTAGTAATTTCTCTGTTGCTATCTTGATTGCCTCAATTTCAGCATCGTAGTTATGGCAGTACTTTCCTGTCGGTACTCTAGCTGTGTCCCTAGTATTATTTGGGTATTCTATGTACACTCCCGCTCCTCCATTTCGAACAGCATTTTGTGCTGACCCATCTGTGTAGACTCGGATCCAGAGGTCCTGTGGGTATTCTTCATCAAGGAAGCTGAGAGTGGCTGTTCTGCGCTGCACACTGTTCTGTTCTTCCTTGTCAAATATTCCTCTCACTTTTGTCTGGATTTGTAATGATAGTCTATGCTCATCTTTCCATGGAGTTCGCTCTGGAATAGTTGTTAGGGGGATACCAACTGTGGGCAGATCGGTGGTTTCTTCTCTGCAGAGTCGTTTGGCTTGGTGGATAAAACTACTTCTTTTCAACCGCCCCATAGCTAGGTTTTCAAATCTGTTCTTCATAGGGTGGCCTGGCAAGCTGAGGAACTTTTCTGCTTGTATTAGTGTTTTCGTATCTCTGCGCTCACTCCGTGCTTGTGTCCTCCCCATCTTCTCCATATCCACTATAGGAGTTGATCTCATCCCTCCTGTGGTGACTCTAAGTGCTTGATTTTGCACTTTGTCCAGCTCTTGTAGTGTGGTTTTTGATGCCGAACACCACGCAGTTGACCCGTATTCCAGGTGTGGTCGTATGCTCTGTTGATAAACTTTGCTAAGTATTTTCCCACTGGCTCCCCATGTGGTTCCACTTAGCTTTCTCAGGATGGCTATTTTCCTTCTGGCTTTTGCTACTGCTTTGTTGATGTGCTTTCTCCATGTCAGCCTGCCATCAAATGTTACTCCAAGGTATGTTGGTTCTTTATCTTCTCTTAGGGGTGTTCCATTTATCTGGATGGTCCCTGCCTTTTGTTTTGGAGAGAGGGTAAATAGGGTGGTTCTGCACTTGTCAGTGTTTATGCTGATACACCATCTATTTGCCCATGCAACAAATGTATCTACAGCTCTTTGTAGTAATCTGGTGGCCACTGATGCATGTTCATTTGTGCTCCATAGAACCAGGTCATCGGCGTACATTGCCGCTTTAATTCCATGCGGTAGATTAGCAACGAGATCATTGATGAAGATTAGAAAAAGTGTGGGGGACAAGACTCCGCCCTGGGGAACACCGTGACGCAGTAGTACTTTCTTGCTCTTTAGTCCGTCTATCTGTACTCGGGCTCTTCTGTTGTGCAAGTATGCTTTTACCCATTTGTACATCCTTCCATTGACTTTGCAGTTTCTCAGTTTATTCATGAGACCTTCTTTCCAGACTTTGTCAAAGGCTTTCTTCAAATCTATCCATGCCGCAAGCACCAGCTTCTTCTCTTGGAATGCATCCTCAATTTCTTGAGAGAGGTAGGTTGTCTGATCTTCCGTAGAGTAGCACTGCCTAAAGCCAGCCTGCTGTGGCACAAGGATGTTTTTACTTTCAATGTACCACTGCAGTCTGTGATTGATGATGCGCTCCAGTGTTTTGCAGAGACAGCTGGTGAGGCTAATTGGTCTGTAGCTAGAGGCAATGGAACTGTCTTTCCCTGATTTTAGGAGGGGTATCATGATTGCTTCTCTCCAGGCTTGTGGAACACTGCCTAAGGTCCAACTGTTATTGAAGATCTGCAACAGCTTTGCTTTGGCCTCTGTTCCTAGGTTCCTGATCATTTCATTGGAGATACCATCAGCTCCTGGTGACTTTCTCATTTTCAGTTTTGATATGGCTAGCTCCAGTTCGCTGATTGTGATGGGTGCCTCCAGAACCTCATGTACTATTTCCTTCTGTCCTGTATGTTGCAGTTTCTCTCGAATCTCTTGTTGTTTCTCTGGACTAATTTTGATATTGTTATCTTGTGCGAATGAGTCCGCAAAATGGTCAGCTGCTTGCTTTCTTGTTAAGATGTTTCCATCTTTATGTAGTGCAATTTTTGAGTTTCTCCCTGTGCCCTCATCGTTAAGTTGTTTTATTAGCTTCCACAATTTCCTTGTGTCTCTTTCAAAGTTCAGAGACTCTGTTTTTTCCTGCCAGCTTTTCCGTCTAGCCTGCAGCTTGGCCCTTTGAAATTTGGCTTTTGCATGCTGGAATTTATTGTGGTGCTCTTGGCTGGGTGTGGCCTCTGCTTGCTTTCTACATACTTCCACATCATTATGCAACTGTTCCAGTTCACTACTCCAGTAGGGTTTATATTGTTTACGGGCTCCTCTTGGTACTGTTTCTCGCGCTGCCTGTAGTATGCATTTCCCAAACTCTTCAACTACTTTATTTATGTCTTTCTCAGTGTTCAGGTTTCTAACCAGTAAGCTGGTGCGATTCCTGTACATTGCCCAGTCTGCTTTCTTGTAGTTCCACCTCGAGAGGGTGCTGCTTTCACTTACAAGCTCATTTTCTACAGTTAGAAAGACTGGCCGATGGTCGCTGCCACCAAGTTGTTTCCCAACAATTCGTGTAATGTTCCACTCCAGGTCTGGTGAATGAAAAGCCAGGTCAGGTGTAGTTGTAGAGTGCCATGATCTCGAGTAGAAAGTATGTGGGTCGGACGGCTTGTTAACCAAGATGAATCTATTCTCATCCTGCCAGTCTTCCAGTCTCTCTCCTCTCTGGTCCATGTGATCATAGCCCCAACTCTGCGAGTGGCTGTTGAAATCGCCACACACAATCATTTTTTCTGTTAATGGTAGTGTGTCCAGTGCCTGTGGGCGGTCACTTGGACAGTAGTAATTGATCAGATGTAGGTCTGTATAGCCTGTTTTAAGTTTAAGTGTCTGATACTCAGCCCCTTCCATATAGACTTCGATTTGGGAAGCAGTGATGTTATTTTTTACAAGGGTAAGTATCCCACCTTTTCGCCTGTCCTTTCGGTCAGATCGGTAACACTGGTAGCCTCTGATTTTGAAGGCTATATTTTCGTTGAGGTGAGTTTCTTGCAAGCAACATATGCTTACTTTTTCTTGGTCCAGGATGTTTTCTAATTCTATTTTTTTTTTTTGCTGACTCCCTCCGCATTCCAGTGCATTATTTTAAGTCTTTGTTTAGTATGGCCAGCCGTTCTATTCTCATGTCCCCTGGCTCCACAGGACATCTGAGAAGGACCTCCAGTAGTAGGGGTTGGACCCTTTCGAGACATAGGGCCCGGCACTGCACCTGCCTGGGGGTCCAAAGCAGGGCGAGCACCATAACTTTTAGCAGTAGTCGACATATTCCATTTTGCGTAATTGCGTGGCATCCTGATTTCTGTGGTGCGCCTCCTGGCTGGTTGCCTCCGTCTTCAGCACCTTTCCTTTGCTAGAGCAGACTGTGGTCTCACTCGAGTTTAGATGTGTACACACGCACACCCGTGTCTGCACATGCATGTATGTGTATACACATCTAGAGCACACTGGTTATTTTCTGGCGCCAGAAACTCGCCGTCGCTCCTTCTCCTGTTAGTAGAAACAGTTCCGCCACGTGAAGGCCAGGAGTTGGACTTTTGCTGCATAGGTTATGTGTTCACGAGCCATTGGGGTATTTAAGCAATGTTGGGCGCTCACCCCAACACTGCGCCCCGGCTACATACAACAACATTTGGAATCCCTATGTTGAATATTCCTTTCACTTTTGTCTGGGTAGTGATAGTCTATGTTCCTCCCTCCATGGAATTTGTTCTGGAGTAGTTTTCAGGGGGATACCAACAGTGGGCATATGGGTGGTTTCTCTGCAGAGTCCTTTGACCTGGTGGATAAAACTGCGTATTTTCAACCGCCCCATAGCTAAGTTTTCATATCTGTTCTTCATACAGTGGCCTGGCATGCAGAGGGACTTTTCTGCTTGTATTAGCATTTTCTTATCTCTGCGCCCTCTCACTGCTTGTTTCCTCCCCATCTTCTCGATCTCCACTATAGGGGTTGATCTCGTCCCTCCCATGGTGACTCTGCTTGATTTTGCACCTTGTCTGGCTCTTGTAGTGTGGTATTTGATGCTGAACATCATGCAGTTGACCAGTATTCCAGTTGGGGTCGTATGCTCTGTTGATAAACTTTGCTAAGTATTTTCCCACTGGCTCCCCATGTGGTTCCACTTAGCTTTCTCAGGATGGCTATTTTCCTTCTGGCTTTTACTACTGCTTTGTTGATGTGCTTTTTCCATGTCACCCTGTTATCAAATGTTACTCCAAGGTATGATGGTTCTTTATCTTTTCTTAGGGGTGTTCCATTTATCTTGATGATGCCTGCCTCTTATTTTGGAGAGAGGGTAAATAGATTGGTAGTGGTCTGCCTTAGGGAACTATTGAAGATTAAATGGCAAGACAAGATCCCAGACACTGAAGTCCTAGAAAGAGCGTCCATGCCCAGTATCCACACTCTACTAATGAAGAATCAGATTTGCTGGGCTGGTAACTTGACTCGCATGCCAGATCACAGGTTCCCTAACGAAATTTTTTTACGGCGAGCTGCGTTGTGGTAAACACTCCCAAGGTGGCCAGAGGAAACGCTTTAAACTGAAACACACACCGACACACTGAAAATCTCACTGAAAGCTTTTGGAATTCATCATAACCCTTGGGAGACTGCTGCCAAAGACTGAAATTTGTGGCTTCATCATTACGCAAGGGTGCAGTCACTTGTGAAGCAACCAAGACTGCAAGAGCTGTGAAGAAAAGGCTGGACAGAAAACCACTGCAGGAGATCCTCCTCCTGGAACGCCAAGCATTCCTTGCCCACATTGTCAAAGAACATTTCCAGCCAAAATAGGCCTTACCAGCCATCTTAGAACTCACAGCTCCATACTTTCATCCCCATCCATCCATCTATCATGTGCCATGCCGGTAAGCGTGGGCGGTCATGTTTTGCCATCTCACTCGATCACCAGAGTTGTAGATCAGCTCAGTGTTTCTGTCTCGACCATGCCATGAGGCCAAGCCATCCAGGTATTTGCTTCTCAGTCTTCCCCTTGATCTCCTCTCTTCGATCTTACCAGTTGTCACCAAGTTCTCCAATCCATCCTTTCTCATAACATGCCCAAAAAAATTGTGACTGTTTACATCTAATGTCTCTAATAGTTTATGATCTTCATTTGTTTCTTGAAGGACTTGTTCATTGGTCTTTCTGGCTGTCCATGGTATTCTTTGTATTTTCCTCAGAAACCACATTTCTACAGCCATCAGATGTTTTTCAGCTTGACTGCTCATTGTCGAAGTTTCACATCCATATAAGAGTACAGGTTCTATGTAGCACCTCAACACTCTTTTTCTCGTTTCAATTGACATCTTTTTATTGGTCAGTATGTTTTTCATCTTGCTAAAGGCTACTTTTGCCATGGCGATTCTTGTTCTAATCTCTTCAAGGCATCTCCCATCAGATGTTATTACTGTTCCGAGATAATTGTACCTATTCACTTGTTGAAGAATATTCCCATTTACTTGTATATTACATTGTGGTATTTCGTTTTTCCTAGTGACGACCATAATCTGTGTCTTTTTACAATTTAATTCTAACCCTCGTTGTTCACTGTGTGTAACAACTGCATCTACTAAATGTTGCAGATCCTTTATCCCCACTGGATTAAAAAATGAATAATCATCATCATTCTTGATGAACAAACAACAATGCATATTCATTTGTGCTTAATAGGATCATACATAAATATCTAGGGCATCTGGTATTGTTACGGCGCCAGAGACTCGCCATTGCCCTTTCCCCAGTTTAAGACGGTTCCTATATGTGAAGGCCAGGAGTGGAACTTTTGCTGCCAGAGGTGATGAATGCACAAGCCATTGGGGGGTATTTTGCAAGGTTGGGCACTGACCCTCGGCTATATAGCAGGAACTTGAAACCGGGCAGTAGATGAAAGTTAGTTTCTTCTCATTCCTCTTATTTTTTTTCTTCTTAATCTTCTTTTCTTTCTTCTGCTCTTCTACTCCTCCTCCCCTTTCTTCTTCTTCATCATCTTCTTTTGCTTTTTCTTCTGTTGATTTTTCTTCTTCTTCTTTCCGACATAAATCTGAATATATTTAAAGAGGTTACTGACATCTCAGTGTCTGTCTTCAAATTAAGACTACAGACTCGATGTTTCTTCTGCACATGGTTGGACAATCTTGCAGCAAATGTTTGATCAGTCCCACAGTTACATTTATCTGTATGTCCAGTCTCAAGCTTGTTGGTGTATTCTACATGTGTTTAGTCAATCAATAACGTAATAATATTTGTATTTCAGAAGATCTGTGCACACATGAGGAAGTTCATCATTGTGACCTCTCAACAACTGAATGCCAAGCTGACAAAAATTACCACCACTTTACACAATGCACATGCAAAAAAGGATATAAAAAATTTGAAATGAACTTCTTCTCTTGCTATGGTACATATATATATATATGTTTGTGTGTTTCTTTTTCTGTTACTATGATATACATTTGTTTATGTGTTACTTTTTCTGTTACCATGGTATATATATATACTAGCTGACCCGGCCCGGCTTCGCCCAGTCCCTGGTGGGGAGCATCTCAT
This sequence comes from Cepaea nemoralis, assembly GCA_014155875.1. NCBI lineage: Eukaryota > Metazoa > Mollusca > Gastropoda > Stylommatophora > Helicidae > Cepaea > Cepaea nemoralis. Next base: position 8,142 of record JACEFZ010024454.1, on the reverse strand, counting down.
TTAATTCATATAAGTAGTCATATAAGTTCTCGTTCCCGTTACCGACTATCTGTCTGTCTGTCTGTCTGTCTGTCTGTCTGTTTGTCTATCTATCTATCTATCTATCTCTGTCTGTCTGTCTGTCTAATAGACCCATCCCTCTGTCTATCCCTCCCTCCCTCCCTCCCTGTCTGTTTGTCTATCTATCTATCTATCTGTCTGTCTGTCTGTCTGTCTGTCTGTCTGTCTGCCTGACCCGGCCCGGCTTCGCCCAGTCCCTGGTGGGGAGCATCTCATTTAATTCATATAAGTAGTCATATAAGTTCTCGTTCCCGTTACCGACTATCTGTCTGTCTGTCTGTCTGTCTGTGTCTGTCAGTCTGTTTGTCTATCTATCTCTGTCTGTCTGTCTGTCTGTCTGTCTAATAGACCCATCCCTCTGTCTCTCCCTCCGTCTATCCCTCCCTCCCTCCCTCCCTGTCTGTTTATCTATCTATCTATCTGTCTGTCTGTCTGTCTGTCTGCCTGACCCGGCCCGGGTTCGCCCAGTCACTGGTGTGGAGCATCTCATTTAATTCTGAGTAGGTAAGAATCCGCTCTGCCTTCAAAATGTTGACGTGAAGATTTTCTTCCTGCAGCTGCTTCTGTATTTGTTCATCAGTAAGCTCCATTTTTAGCCGCTTGACCACCCATCTGACTGTGTTTGAATCAGTGTTTCTGATTCTGGTGTCTTGGTCCTCCTTTCTCTCACAAGTTTTTGTGTTCGTCTGTGGGTAGTCGTCGCTCTTCTTATTGGTAGTTTCATTGACTGTAGGTTCAGATACTTTATTACAGCTTGCATGCAGACTCTCCAAAGGCAGGTTCGTCTTCTTGATAGTCTGGTCGGTTTTCTCACTATGCATCTTGGAAGCTGCTTGTTTCTTTGTGCTATTACGACGTGCCATTTTCCCCCCGTATCAGGCTGCTTGAAATGTGTAAGGCGTCTTGGCTTGATAGCGCTGAGAAGTGCTGTCAAGCGAATCGTGCCGATATGATAGCGGAAAACATTAAAGATGCGATGATATTGTTCAACATCTTTAAGATAATTTCTTAAGCATAGAAAGATGAGTTACAATGTTATGCATTATGCATTATTTTTATGTAAACTTTGAAATTGCCTTAAAGATTGTATCATTATTTATTATAACTCATATGCCGGTACATAACTATAGACAAAGAGTTTATAAATCTTTGAAAACGATACAACAATATGACTAGCGAGATATGATAGTCCAGCTTCGCCCAGTCCCTGGTGGGGAGCATCTCATTTAATTCATATAAGTAGTCATATAAGTTCTCGTTCCCGTTACCGACTATCTGTCTGTCTGTCTGTCTGTCTGTGTCTGTCAGTCTGTTTGTCTATCTATCTCTGTCTGTCTGTCTGTCTGTCTAATAGACCCATCCCTCCCTCCCTCCCTCCCTCCCTTTGTTTTATAACTGTCATTTAACTGTCATTTACTGCCAATATAGTACCTTGCGGTGTATGGCAGAGGGCCCCCCCGGACAGAAAAAAAATCCCACACCTTACCGGGGGATCGAACCCGGGTTCCTGAATGAGAGTCCAGCGTGCTAGCCACTCTGCCAACCACTCGTCATATATATATATATATATATACATTGGCACCTTGCCGTCTTGACAGACGATAGTTTGTGCTTCAAAAAGGCATAATAACTTTTACCGATGGCGATAGCGAATGTGACTGATAAGGCCAATTCACACTGTAAATGTTCGTTCACAGTGGGTGCACGTTTCAATGTGATTAGAGCTCATATTCCAACAGTGACAGAGAGCTTGTTGGTCTCAGTTGGTTGAGAGTTTATTCCTCATTCAGGGATAGAGAACAAACAAAGTATATACTAGGTCCAGCATTGATGTCTCATATGTTTGTTATTGTGGCGAAGTGGTCAATCTTCTGCCTTGCATTACGTCTTTCGTTTCACGAGTGCATTATTCATGGAAACTCCTTGGGACCGCCGCTGGAGCTATGAAGTTTCGTGCTTTGTGCGATGCTTTCGGCAGGCCATCCTGTGGGAAGAGACTGAGCTATATGGGATAATACCTGGTGCAATGAAGTCGAACCTCTTGGCTTTATTTGACTGGTGCTTGGTTAATATGTATATGCTTCACATCACTCACCTGTACGCACCTGGACATCCTTGAGTTACAGTTATTTAACACATGCAACATCCCTTGTTTGTTCTGTCTGCTGATGCAGCAACCATCCTAAAGTTTCTCTACTCACTGTTCCCACAATGGTTGGTTATTGTTTTTGTGTGTGCGTTCAGCAGCCATCATAAAGTATCTCACTCTCTGTTCCCACAAGGGTTGGTTACTGTTTGTGTGTGTGGGTGGGTGTGTGTCTGTCTGTGGGTGTGTGTGTGTGTGTGTGTTCCCTCGCTTTGAACTCAAGCGTAGTCCATACACATGTTTCTACTACTGGTGCATTAAACTGATTTTTGCGGTCAGTCTGGCTGAGAGGTTGAACCAGCTGAAACATTCTCTTCTGACCACGACATAATGGGTTCATTCCACACAACGGGCAACTGGATTTACATGTTGTCCTCTCATCTGTGACTTCAGTTAATTGCATGTCCTTTATGCTGTACCAGGCCAGGTTATGTTCAGTAGTATTCCATTGCTTTCTGAGCAACAAACGCTCATACCAAAGCTGAAAATCAGCACATGATGGTCACCTTCCAAATCGTCTGCAGAAGATTTCTGACACAGTATGCGGGGTTGTGAATCATGTTCATTAACCCTTTTGCCATTTACGCTAGTGTCCTTGACTTGGGGATGTGAATTACAAGTGCCTCAGAAGTGGGCGATGGTCATCTAATGGTAGGGGACACTGGCAATAGGGAAAGCTAACTCTCTTGCAAAACCAAACTAGTTAACTCGTTAGTAGTAGCACCTGCTAGAAGTAGTAGCAACTGCTAGAAGTAGTAGCACCTGCAAGAAGTAGTAACAACTGCTAGAAGTAGTAGCACCTGCTAGATGTAGCAACTGCAAGAAGTAGTAGCAACTGCTAGATGTAGCAACTGCTAGATGTAGCAACTGCTAGATGTAGCAACTGCTAGATGTAGCAACTGCTAGATGTAGCAACTGCAAGAAGTAGTAGCAACTGCAAGAAGTAGTAGCAACTGCTAGATGTAGCAACTGCTAGATGTAGCAACTGCAAGAAGTAGTAGCAGCTGCAAGAAGTAGTAGCACCTGCTAGAAGTAGTAGCACCTGCTAGAAGTAGTAGCACCTGCTAGAAGTAGTAGCACCTGCTAGATGTAGCAACTGCAAGAAGTAGTAGCAACTGCAAGAAGTAGTAGCAACTGCAAGAAGTAGTAGCAACTGCTAGAAGTAGTAGCACCTGCTAGAAGTAGTAGCAACTGCTAGAAGTAGTAGCAACTGCAAGAAGTAGTAGCAACTGCAAGAAGTAGCAACTGCTAGATGTAGCAACTGCCAGAAGTAGTAGCAACCGCTAGAAGTAGTAGCACCTTCAAGAAGTAGTAGCAACTGCTAGATGTAGCAACTGCTAGATGTAGCAACTGCTGCTAGATGTAGCAACTGCAAGAAGTAGTAGCAACTGCAAGAAGTAGTAGCAACTGCTAGATGTAGCAACTGCAAGAAGTAGTAGCAACTGCTAGATGTAGCAACTGCAAGAAGTAGTAGCAGCTGCAAGAAGTAGTAGCACCTGCTAGAAGTAGTAGCACCCTGCCTAGAAGTAGTAGCACCTGCTAGAAGTAGTAGCACCTGCTATATGTAGCAACTGCAAGAAGTAGTAGCAACTGCAAGACAGTAGTAGCAACTGCAAGAAGTAGTAGCAACTGCTAGAAGTAGTAGCACCTGCTAGAAGTAGTAGCAACTGCTAGAAGTAGTAGCAACTGCAAGAAGTAGTAGCAACTGCAAGAAGTAGCAACTGCTAGATGTAGCAACTGCCAGAAGTAGTAGCAACTGCCAGAAGTAGTAGCAACTGCTAGAAGTAGTAGCAACTGCTAGAAGTAGTAGCAACTGCTAGAAGTAGTAGCAACTGATAGAAGAAGTAGCACCTGCTAGAAGTAGTAGCATCTGCCAGAAGTAGTAGCACCTGATGGAAGTAGTAGCAACTGCTAGAAGTAGTAGCAACTGCTAGAAGTAGTAGCAACTGCTAGAAGTAGTAGCACCTGATGGAAGTAGTAGCAACTGCTAGAAGTAGTAGCAACTGATAGAAGAAGTAGCACCTGCTAGAATTAGTAGCATCTGCCAGAAGTAGTAGCACCTGATGGAAGTAGTAGCAACTGCTAGATGTAGTAGCAACTGCTAGAAGTAGTAGCAACTGCTAGAAGTAGTAGCAACTGCTAGATGTAGTAGCAGCTGCAAGCAGTAGTAGCAGCTGATAGAAGTAGTAGCAACTGATAGAAGTAGTAGCAGCTGATAGAAGTAGTAGCAACTGATAGAAGTAGTAGCAACTGATAGAAGTAGTAGCAGCTGATAGAAGTAGTAGCAACTGCTAGAAGTAGTAGCAGCTGATAGAAGTAGTAGCAACTGATAGAAGTAGTAGCAACTGATAGAAGTAGTAGCAGCTGATAGAAGTAGTAGCAACTGCTAGAAGTAGTAGCAACTGCTAGATGTAGTAGCAGCTGCAAGAAGTAGTAGCACTGAAATGAAGTAGTAGCAACTGATAGAAGTAGTAGCAGCTGATAGAAGAAAGTAGCAACTGATGGGAAAGTGTAGCAGCTGCAAGAAGTAGTAGCAGCTGATAGAAGTAGTAGCAACTGATAGAAGTAGTAGCAGCTCTAGAAGTAGTAGCAGCTGATAGAAGTAGTAGCAACTGATAGAAGTAGTAGCAACTGATAGAAGTAGTAGCAGCTGATAGAAGTAGTAGCAACTGATAGAAGTAGTAGCAACTGCAAGAAGTAGTAGCAGCTGATAGAAGTAGTAGCAGCTGATAGAAGTAGTAGCAACTGATAGAAGTAGTAGCAGCTGATAGAAATAGTAGCAACTGATAGAAGTAGTAGCAACTGATAGAAGTAGTAGCAACTGATAGAGGTAGTAGCAACTGATAGAAGTAGTAGCAACTGATAGAAGTAGTAGCAACTGATAGAAGTAGTAGCAACTGATAGAGGTAGTAGCAACTGATAGAAGTAGTAGCAACTGATAGAAGTAGTAGCAACTGATAGAAGTAGTAGCAACTGATAGAAGTAGTAGCAACTGATAGAAGTAGTAGCAACTGATAGAAGTAGTAGCAGCTGATAGAAGTAGTAGCAACTGCTAGAAGTAGTAGCAGCTGATAGAGGTAGTAGCAACTGATAGAAGTAGTAGCAACTGATAGAAGTAGTAGCAGCTGATAGAAGTAGTAGCAACTGATAGAAGTAGTAGCAACTGCAAGAAGTAGTAGCAGCTGATAGAAGTAGTAGCAGCTGATAGAAGTAGTAGTAGCTGCTAGATGTAGCAACTGCTAGAAGTAGTAGCAACTGCTAGAAGTAGTAGCAACTGATAGAGGTAGTAGCAACTGATAGAAGTAGTAGCAACTGATAGAAGTAGTAGCAACTGATAGAAGTAGTAGCAACTGCAAGAAGTAGTAGCAGCTGATAGAAGTAGTAGCAGCTGATAGAAGTAGTAGCAGCTGATAGAAGTAGTAGTAGCTGCTAGATGTAGCAACTGCTAGAAGTAGTAGCAACTGCTAGAAGTAGTAGCAACTGCTAGAAGTAGTAGCAACTGATAGAAGTAGTAGCAAGATAGAAGTAGTAGAAAACGGATAGAATAGTAGCAGCTGAAGAAGTAGTAGCTGTGATAAAGTAGTAGCAGCTGATAGAAGTAGTAGTAGCTGCTAGTTAAACTGCTAGAAGTAGTAGCAACTGCTAGACAGTAGTAGCAACTGCTAAAGTAGTAGCAACTGATAGGGGTAGTAGCAACGATAGAAGTAGTAGCAACTGATAGAAGTAGTAGCAAGATAGATGCGTAGCAGCTGATAGAAGTAGTAGTGGCTGCTAGATGTAGCAACTGCTAGAAGTAGTAGCAACTGCTAGAAGTAGTAGCAACTGCTAGAAGTAGTAGCAGCTGATAGAAGTAGTAGCAACTGCTAGAAGTAGTAGCAACTGATAGAAGTAGTAGCAGCTGATAGAAGTAGTAGTAGCTGCTAGATGTAGCAGCTGCAAGAAGTAGTAGCAGCTGCAAGAAGTAGTAGCAGCTGCAAGAAGTAGTAGCAGCTGATAGAAGTAGTAGCAGCTGCAAGAAGTAGTAGCAGCTGATAGAAGTAGTAGCAGCTGATAGAAGTAGTAGCAGCTGATAGAAGTAGTAGCAGCTGCAAGAAGTAGTAGCACCTGCTAGATGTACCAACAACTGCCAGAAGTAGTAGCAGCTGCAAGAAGTAGTAGCAGCTGCAAGAAGTAGTAGCACCTGCTAGATGTACCAACAACTGCCAGAAGTAGTAGCAACTGATAGAAGTAGTAGCAACTGATAGAAGTAGTAGCAATGTAAAAATTTTTAGCAACTGCTAGGGTGTAGAAAACTGCTAAAAAGTAGTAGCTTTTTGGGGAAGGTAGTAGCAACTGTGAAGTAGTTAGAAACGATAAAAGTAGTAGCAACTGATAGATGTAGTAGCCAACTGATAGACAGTAGTAGCAACTGATAGAAGTAGTAGCAGATGTAGAAGTAGTAGTAGCGGCTAGATGTAGCAACTGCTAGAAGTAGTAGCAACTGCTAGAGTAGTAGCAACTGCTAGAAGTAGTAGCAGCTGATAGAAGTAGTAGCAGCTGATAGAAGTAGTAGCAACTGCTAGAAGTAGTAGCAACTGATAGAAGTAGTAGCAGCTGATAGAAGTAGTAGTAGCTGCTAGATGTAGCAACTGCTAGAAGTAGTAGCAACTGCTAGAAGTAGTAGCAACTGCTAGAAGTAGTAGCAGCTGATAGAAGTAGTAGCACCTGCTAGATGTACCAACAACTGCCAGAAGTAGTAGCATGTGTGTGGACTGCTGGAGTTCAGAGCTAGCAAACACACACTCACACAAGCAAATGCATGAATACAAATGGGAACAAGCATGGACAGGACCAATGCAGTACAGAAACGCCTGTCAGATGAGACTCTGATGCTAGCCTAACTACACAGCCTGACCGTGAAGCCTAGCCAAGCGTGTTGATGCCACTTTTAGAGAGACATCATCATAACCAACGCGTGGTGGAATGTATAAGAGCACTCGCTTTTAAACTTCCAGTGTGCTGATGCTGAGGTAGCAGGATCAGCCCCTACACCGGTCAGTCGGATTCACATGTTGACTTCTTGTCCTTGTCTTGGGGACGTAAAGTACAGGTACCTCAGAAGTCAGACTGATGAAGAGGGAAACTGGTAATAGGGAAAGTCAAACCAAAAATCAGTAGAAGTAATATCACATGTATTGATTATGCTTGATTTCACAGCAAGCGAATGCACACACATAAATAATAACCAACCCTTGTGGGAACAGTGAGTACAGATACTCTAGGATGGCTGCTGCATCAGCAGACAGAACAAACAAGTCATGCCAGATGTGCAGTGTTTTGGTTCAACATAGAATAATATATATACACTTCGGAGACCTATGGTGCTATTTCAGCATAGTAGTAGGTTCAGGTGGAAGGGCCCTAATATTAATGGTACTAGTTACAGTCTGGTTGTGGTCTATCTGGCCCTTACTCGGCACCTGAGGTTAGTATAACCAGGCAGTACCTTGTTTAGAACCTACAGTGCAAATGAAAAAGTGGAATACCTAAAACCACGGAGAAGGGAATTAAAGATAGATTAATATCATGGGACACAGCTGCAGGAGATGGTAGAAGACAGGGTGACTTGTGCCAACAAGAGATAATGGACAGAAGAAGAAGGTGGTTCACATTCTGCTGTGCCCAAATCTGTTATGTTGAGCAGTAACACAGTTTTCTTGTGTATGAACTTAGATGTGGATGAATGTGCAGACAATGGGCACCCTGCTGTGTGGCTCCAGGAAGGGAGTCTTGCATCAATCTGCCAGGTAGTTACCAGTAGTGACTGTGACAAGGGACAAGTCTGGAACAACTCCACCAGGGCATGTGTTGGTGAGTCATCTTCCATCCCTTTTTTTTTTGTTTTTTTTTTTTTTTTTTTTTTTTTTTTTTCTAAATTTTTTTTAAAAAAAAAAAAA